>JAPWLS010000732.1:0-237710 GCA_028551675.1 Tineola bisselliella | reverse complement strand
GGTTTTTATTATTATCTTTATAACATCCACAAAACCATTACCAGTTCTATAGAATCTTAACTGAATATAAAAACTAAATAGGATTTCTTAATAAATAGAAATCTACATAGTCTACGAGTACATATAGTACGTACATCTATATCTATACTAATATTATAAAGAGAAAAGATTTGTATTTTTGTATGTTTGTAACGAATTGGCTCAAAACCTACTGGACGGATTTCAAAAATTTTTTCACCATTTGAATGCTGCATTATCACTGATCAATATAGGCTATATAAATTACAGGAAAAAATAAGGATCCTTACTAAAACTACAATAATATAACCCAAGATTGCCAAAAATTGCCATAAAAGGCAGGCGTCGTTGAAATATGAAACATCATTAAACTTCATAGTACTTTATATCTTCATTATTACGCAAACGAAGTCGGGGTCAACTGCTAGTATTTACATATTTTACAGTATATTTAGGTAAAATAAAAGTCAGTTAACAGTTAAAGTTGAATTTGTTACATTAATTAATATGAAAGCAAAATGATTACAAAATCGAGTTGATTTGACACCAGAATATACCTCTAGTTGTGGTATGGCAAACAAAACATTTCAGTCCGTTTGTAGCAGAGCTTTTTCACCAGCAAAAGTCCCTCGTCATCCCGACGTCGGACGTGCCTGTTTGTCATTAAAATTCGTTACATTTTTCACTATTAAAGCCCGAGACCTTCTCGCACTATTTATAACTCAAGCTAAACCGATTTGGCTGAAAATTGGTGAGAAGGTAGCTTAGAACCAGGAAACGGAGATAGGATACTTTTTATCCCGTTCGACCGCGTTCCCGTGTGGCGTGACATAAAACGTCAAAGGGAATAAAAATTGTTACATAATTAAAATACAATTGTCACTTATGTCATTGTGGTTGAAAATAAACAGCTTTTCATGTTAAAACTGCATCTATATTTTATTCATAATGCAAATAACGATGTCGATCGGCAAGTATTGTATTGAACAATCATTATGGCAAGAAAACGTACGTACTCTCAGAAAAAGTGTCGAGAAACATGACATCGGGAAGAAGGTGAAACAATCTACAAGTTTTCTTTACAACTACGTAGCCTTGCTGGTTATTGCGAATTTGGGAACACCCTTGGAGACTATCACGATAATTTAGAGGAATGTCCAGCCAGAGGCAAACGCTGTAGGTTATGCGGGAAGAACAACCACTTCTCAAAAGTGTGCATTAGTAGCGGCAAAGCAATGCATAAATAGTTTCGAACGAGACGTTTAGCACGACACAACACGTCTAGCGAATCTAGCGACAATGAAAGCAACCAAACGTATCCAGTGAATAAAAAAGATTCGCCAACTAAGGTAATGATACCAACTAAGTGAAATGTTGTTTGGAAGATAAATGCGCACTACGTTTGATCTTCTTAAGCTAAGCGTTAAGGAAGATCTTGAATGAGTTGGGTTATTCCAGGAACTCAGGCCATCAGTTAAAGAAACTATTCCGCCAGAATATTCGATTGGAGACATGGTCTGGGTTAACAAATCTATAGGGAAAGGCTCTGAACCAGGGATTACATCAAAACGCACCGGGCCTTACTCCTATCAAGTTGAAATGAACAATGGAGTAATCAAACGTAAACACTTTGATCAACTTAGGCGAAGGGAAACTAACGATGAGAACAACGATGATAATGATGTCATTCGTAACGATAACAGTTTGGAAACGAAAAACGATACTGTGAGTAACAACAAGAGGCCGAAGAATTATTCCTATTATAGTCGTGGATCAAAACGAGGTAGGGGTGATGTCAATGATCATGTTTTACCGGACACGATGACTTATCAACCTGGTGCATCAACTCAAATCACACAACAAAGTTTATCAGATGGACACGGAGACAAATCAGCTGGATCTCCTAACGCTCAACAGTAGGATCTTGAACAGCGGGAGCCTCAACCCTCAACATCTGCAGCATTAAACGAGGCACTACGTCGTTCCACACAACGACGTAAACCTCCTGCGCGTTTCAGATATTGAGCTTTCAGGAGGAGTAATGTTACATAATTAATATTCTAGGCTTAAAATACTATTGCCACTTATGTCATTGTGATTTATCTTGATTTGAAGAAATATTTTCCAGCGAACTTAAACAAATAAATGATCCCTAGACAAAAATTTAGAGCGGTATGGGCCAATGGATATTTAACCATTTACCTAGTGTTATAAGGAGATATTGATAATTTTAACATATTTAAAAAGAATCTCGACGTATTTTTAACTAGCTTTTACCCGCGGCTTTGCTCGCATTTAAGTCATTAAATAAGTATCAGAGATCATTTCAATAGAAATGAATCAATATGATTCCAAACAGCTGAAACTATAGTCAGTTGGAAAGTATAGTAAAAAAATAGTTTTATTTAAATAAAAAAGTATCCTATGTTACTTCTAGTACCTCCAAAAATATGTGTACAAAGTTTCATGATGATCGGTTAAGAAGTTGTTGCTTGAAAACGTAACAAACAAACTCACATTCACATTTATAGTAGGTAATTAGGGATGAACAGGTCGTACTATTCAATTGGTGAATTAATGAGTAACATTTTGTAAGTTTAAAAAATAATTATTAAAAACGTGTAGATACCTATATAAAAGTTTATTAAACGCCTGAATTATAAAAATAGCAATTAATTATTTCCTCTTAAACAATAATTGAAGCGCATTTATTTTATTTTATACCACTTAACTTTACGCATTACATACGCGACAAAAATTCACGGAAATGCACTGAAAAAACTTTCTTGTTAACATTAATGCTGTCTAAGTGAATTAATTCAACGACTCCTTTAATCCAATTTAATTGAAGCATCAGAGTTTAGATAATAACTTTTAATTTACTTGAGGAAGGTTAGATTGCTTCATTCAGAATTCAATGAGCTCTTAAAAATATTCCTCTTTCTTTTAATCTTTTGAATAACACATGTGAATTTTCTCCATAATGTGTGCCTACCTACACGAAACATGATCACGTCTTCGCGGCATAATAAACACTATTATAGTTTCGAACACATCTCGAATGCTTCAACTATTTAACTATCTTCTTTTGTTTTGTTTTGATGACAGCTGAGTAAATATATTTTATTAGCATAGGCACTTGCTCATCGTTAGACTCTACAATGGCTTCAGAAAGGCATATGACGAGAAGAAGACCACAAGAAACTCGTCAATCATCAATTCAGAAAAAAAAGTAAATAACAATTCATAAATCAGATCGCACAGTGGTTACAATAAGAAATGTTATATTAATAAAAATATACATTTACTTATTACTATTGAAATTGGTATAAAACGTATATGTATTATCTACTACATATTACTATTATTAAAAATCACAATGTAAAATGTACTCGATGTCGTCGGCGAACACGAAAGGGCGGGCGGTGACACGCGACCTTGGCCGTTGAAGGAAGCAAAGAAGGTCAGCCTCTAATTATCGCCACCATCGAACACGCACCTCACTGATTACCTCCTTCACTTTTATATAAGCTCGCGAGCTTTTTTGTTAAGTTAATAAAAAAAACGTCGATAAGTTTAACTCTATTAATAAAACAGTGTACTATAAAAAGCGTTCGTTTTTCAAATTAAAAAATCGATTGAAAGTTAGTCGTAAAATCATCGTAATTCGATTGTTTGTTGAAATGAATTAATTCTTAGCATATACTTAAAACTAGATTTACCAGACTAGTCAAAATGACTGGTCTTTCAAGATCAAATTAAAATTCCTACTGCATTAAACGTTTTCTTTAATTCTTCTAATCTTCTTTAATCTATAACAGAAGAATTAGTTTTATGAACTTTATATTATTTTATATATATTTGTAACAAATATATATATTTTTTTGGTTTTGGTAGAAATATATATATTTAAGCTGGTAAATCTAGTGTTAATAGATTTTATTTTCATAGCATTACTGACATATAGATAAATGCCGACGAGGATCTAATACAGTGCTTCCAAATTGGGGCAATTTGATTCTTAAGAGGGGCAATTTGAAAATGGACTCGACACGAGTTTAAAACCCTTTCGCTCCGGGCCATTTAAATGCAATACTAGATTTCGGTGCCAAATTTAACGAAAAAAGCAAATTCTTAAATAATTGCGGTAAATAATTATTAGGTATAATTTCGCTTGACGAGACTAAAATATCAACTGGGTGTTTGGTTACATAAGAATTTTAGAAATAAGAAAAAAGGTTGGGAAACATATATGTAACTTAAAAATGTATTAATTTGATTTAATGACGTATTATAATTATGAAATCAATGTTTTTGTTAATAGTTTTATATAGCAGCCATTCTCAAAGTGTGTTCCGCGGAACCCTAGAGCAAAAAATACCTACCAAAGGGAGATTATAAGGTTACATCTAAATATTCCAACTAAATATTACATTGCAATATGATTATTCATAAATACATATAAATCAGTTTTTTATAATTATATTAAGGCTTTTTCCTTCGTCAAAAAAGTTTGAGAACCGGTGATATATAGTAATAGTTTGTTATGCCCCAACAGGGTGTGGCATTAACAGATTATTGTATACCTTGCATTTGTAGAATTTTTATATTCGATAATAAAAATCGCTTTCTGTATTTATTACTGCAAGGAAGTAGACATAGTTATTTTTTAGTTGTTATGATTGATTGCCAGCGCCCTCTAGTGAAGGGTGCTCGTCAGTCGGGGACGACATAATTGTTTACTCAGACTTGGCATCACGCCATATCGCGAACAAAAAACCGTTTCAGGCCTCTCGAAATATGTGAGTGGCGAACTGGAAAATATACGTACCTATATCATTTCTCTATAGCACAATAAATTCGATATTAAATAAATACTTATGTTATTGTTATATGTTGTTCATTTTATTAATAACTAGCTGTTGCCCCCAACTTCGTTCGCGTAATAATGAAGATATAAAGTACTATGAAGTTTAATGATGTTTCATATTTCAGTCAGTGAACAGAAAATGCCTAACACACTTCTGTCGCAAAACCCGTTCTTAGCTACTAACTATTAACTACCTCCATGCCAAATTTCATCTTTGTACGTCAAGCGGTTTCTGAGATTTCGTGACCATTTGATAATAATCAAAATAAACAATAATTTTTATTATTTTCTTATCAATAACTAACGATTTCTTATAAATGCGTGTAACAGAACGTAATGACAGCTAGGTGACAGTAGACAGTTGCAATGGATTAGTATCATTGGTCAAAAATCACGTCATCAATGTTCCAGGCGTATGATTGGTGTATTTTGTTTCGTACGTTGAAATTTTGTACTATACTCAGTGAATCTATGCTCGAACGTCGTTTTTAAATACGGATTCAAGACTCGAAGCAAATTTAAAAAATAATAATAATTACATATTGATACTATTCCTCGTTTTACGTCGCGGAAATGTGTCTCATTTTACGTCGTTTCGTTTTGCGTCACTATTATCTGATACTATTATTTTATTTTTAATTTATTTATAATTAAATAGTTTAAAAAACTAAAAAAACACACGCGCTAGCTTTATCTCTTTTACTCCACTACACAGGATTTATAACAGAATTTATAAATCCTGACGGTTCTAATAAGGATAATGGGAAATTATTGCATTGTCATCGATCCTTAATACGTATGCAAAGATTCAAATTAATCAGACTTCTGGAATTTGGTGAAAATTATGCTCAATGATTCCGTTACATACATACATACAACCCAAGCTAATAAAAGCGTGTTAATAATAATAATAATTACTAGAGATGTTCCGACTAGTCGGCCACTAGTCGGTAAAGCCGACTATCCGGCCACTATCGTAGTCGGCGACTAATCGGTAAAAAGCGCCGACTATCCGGCTTCTTACTTTGCGTCTATTTCTCAATAAAATGTATGTATTACTTCCTTGTAAAGAAAACATATTGATGACATTTATCAAACAAAATTAGTATCTTAATTAAAAAACAAATCAACATAATATTTAATGACATATATTGCAATACTGTGTGATGATATTTGAAACTATCGTCAAACTAGTGAGCTGTAAAACTCAAAAAACTTTTTTTGTTATTTATATTTGTCCACATGTCAGTAGTGATTGAAATTGCAGCGAATCAGCTGTAAACGAAGCGTCACGGGAATCCCCTAAACCGTAGTCGGCTTGGCCGACTAGTCGGCTTATTTACAACCGACTAATCGGCTAGTCGGCTAGTCGGCCAAAGGCATAATCGGCACATCTCTAATAATTACTAAAATACAATGTTAATCTATCTTAAAGATAACAAGAACGAACACAATTTCCTTTAATGAACGACGCAGAAGGCAAACAAATAAAACATTAATGGAACGCAAAACTGTGATAATGCTTATTTATATTACAGAAATAGTTTATTGTTTATTGTGACATAACGATTCCTTTGTTTACGGCTACTTCATTACTAAACTGTGGGCTTATCACGAATTTTAGTCTGGCTTTCGAACCGATTTGTATGGAAATTTGAGCAGCGCCACCGCGTGCGGATTTGGAACTACAATATTTTAGATAGTTTTTGTTAATTTTCGAACGTCTCGATCTTTCGTTCATTTGATAGATTGCTGGTGCTCATTAGTCGTTAGTAAAAATTCATGATCCCGATTGCTAACGGATCCGTTTTACTCGATTCGAAAGCCAGACTAAATTCGTGATAAGCCCACTGAACTGAGATTACCTTGCGTCTGGCAAACGTTAGAAAATCCTTTGAAAGCCTAGCTGTACGAATATCTAATAATAATAATAATAAATTCTTTATTGTACCAAAAAAATCACAAAAGGCGAACTTAATGCCTTTAGGCATTTTCTGCCAGTTAACCTTTGGGAGATGTGAGCGGTGATGTTAATAGTGCAGAAAAGTGAAATAATAACATAAATACAAAATAATACACAAATAATTTTAATAAATATAATATGACAATATAAATATACTAAATAAATATAAATATAATAGGTCGCCTAGTCAATTTACAACTTTGCCTACGCCTTTATTAAAGGAGCGTATTAAACAAGCGCTCATAAAAAAGGTTTATTATAAAATAAATGTATATCTTGATACAGCCTAGTGTGACTGAGATGATTGCGTGTATGTTGTATATATTATATTATTTTGTTTTTTTGCACCCTATCTTTTAATTCGCGATTTACTACCCTAAGGTTGATTGCCTGGCAGAGATCACTACTCACTGATAAGGCTTTTGTTTTTAATTTTTTTTTATTTTCTTTTAATTCGTGCAATGAAGAGTTATTATTATTATTATGTTGGTGTGCTTATATACCTACTAAGGTACTGGCTTTAAAGATGCTTAATTAAAACTAAGCAAGAATTGTACCTACTAACATTACATTGTATCAAGCTATGATTGGTTTGAGATGTAAGCTACGATTGATTTCATTATATAACCTAAAGGGATTAGTCGTATGCGAACTAAAAATTTCGAGATTTGATTAGAATGTTTAGTTTTGTTAGTAACAAACCATTAAAAGACAATTTTTTACAAAGAATTCAATAAATTTCCAAACCAAATATTATACAAAAAAGGGCACATTTTACTTTTAATTTATTTAACGAAAACAATAATGCTAAACAAGAAATGTAACATTTTTCACAATTAGTGTTGCCAGCAGTAAGCGTAGTATGCCCTGTCATTAAAAAAACTTGACCGTGTTGCCAGTAAAAAAATGTATTTTATAAAGCGTAGGGAAACAAAAAAAAATTACTGAAATTATCACTGTGAAATTGTTTTCAAAGCTTTTTGTTGACGACATAAAGAGGCTGTATCTCTAGTGAAAATTATGAAAAAAACGTATACAGGTAGGTCAGTTTTTAACTCTTTTAAATATAGTCTAATTAACACCCTAAGTCTATACTAATATAATAAAGAGGAAACGTTTGATTGTTTGTTTGTATGTATTGAATAGGCTCCGAACTATACTGGACCGATTTGAAAAATTCTTTTACCATTAGAATCCTACATTATCCCTGATGAACATAGGCTATAGAATATTTTCAAAAACGTTTGGGATCCATATGAAAACTTCAATAATGTAACCCAAAGTGTGAAAAAAAATCATTATATTGCGTACGCTGCGGAAGTTATTGACAATAGAGCAAAGTGATGTACTACAGTTTTAGAGCGGACATCAATATCTACAAAAAAGTCTGCGATTCCATTTGTCTAACTACAATATTACTGTTATGTTACAATAACTGCTTTTTCATGTTAAAATTTAAACTTCATAGTACTTTATATCTTCATTACTACGCGAACGAAGTCGCTAGCAACAGCTAGTTAATTATAAAACAGTAATTGTTGCAATGTAATAAGTTAAAAGCGATCGAAATAACGCTTATTAAGATTATTATTGCGAACGAACTTTGTAATTTGTAATTACGCGAGAAAATTCGCCCTAAATGGGAAACTTTTGTCACCTAACTTCTTCGTAAACACTACTCCATGCTGTATAGGAGACGCGATAAGAGGTAGCGTAAATTACAAAATAAATGCTATATTAGCCGCTAAAAGTGTTGTAAATTAAATAAATAAAAATTAATTATAATATATGGCAGAGGGGGTCAAGCTGCGGCTCTTTGAAGGATTATTTGCGGCTCTCGATAAATGTAGCCAAGTTGCCTTTTCATTTTTGTGCCATTATATTTTTAAAATTATTATTGTTCCGTATGTGTTTCAAAATGTATTTTAAATCACTGACAACAAATTTGAAAGACTAAGTGCAACGTTTTGACGTGACAACGTCTTATAATTCGATTGAGCCGGCTGCACGCACGAAAAAACATGACTCATGCGGCGTTACCTCGCTCTGAGGCGTTCCATGTAAGGCTTGAAGTGATCTTGATCTTGATCAATTTCATTGTGATTTTACCTCCTTACATACAAATCTAACAAATGAAATTAAAATTTTCTTTTGAAAAATGCTACCATTCCATCAGTATTTTCTTAAGACGTTGTGACGTTCAACTATCGTCAGTAAACCGACTTTACAGACAACCGATTTTAAATTTGATGTACATTGCTTGTTTTTACTAGAAATAATAATAGTTTAAAATGCTACAAGTTTTACTAAAATACAGTGCAAGTGTCCATAAAGCAGTTTTGAATTTCGAACAATTTACAATAAAGACAGGCAATAACTATTGTATCCAGCCAGTCGGTTTTTTTAAATAACTTTTAAATACGTATTTAATTGCTGCTCGCAAAACAATTTCAAATTTTGGAAAATAGTTTTATAAATGCCTTAAAATTAATATATTTAAAAAAAGCAATTTTAAATGTATACATACTCCTAATTATAATCTTTGTTCTGTTATCTTGATTGAACTAAGAAAAATACGCGTGAAGCGAATGAAATTAAAAATATTTTTGGTTTCTTATATTTCTTAGTAAGATGTTAGTTCGTTCAAACTAGACTAGATGGCGGTAGTGTTGTTTAAGAACGTATCGCGGTTTGGCCGCGCGCTTCTGCTATAGCAAACGACGGTACCACTAAGAACATACATACATAGAACACAAAGACGAACCATTTGTTCGTCTCCCAAGACCGGAAACAAATACTTACGATATTTTTGAATATCGACTACCCTCTTTAAGTGGAAGGTTTTGGGTCGATATCAATCAGGTCAGTCTGAAAGCTCGTTCACCAAAACTTTTGGATTGACCTAATATTTGAATGAATGAATGAATGAAAATCGTTTATTAGCATAGGCACTAAAGGCATGCGCTTGCTCATCGTTAGACTCTACCGTGACTTCGGAAAGGCGTATGACGAGAAGAAGACAAGAAACTCGTCAATCAATAGACTGTACATAAAATAATTAACAAAAAAAAATTAATTTTAATTCAGAAAAATAAAGTTAATAACTATATATATATTTGTTCATTTAATTATTACGTCAAGTCATTAATTCCCGTATATTTTTTTTAATATTTTTAATATTGAATTTCTTATCTAAGTAGTTACTAGTTTATATTATTTCATTGACCGCCTGTAACGCAGTGATTACCGCTTTGTTTTCATATTATTTTGAATTGAATAATATTTACATTAATATATTCATAATAGCTCTTATTATGTTTAACACATTGCGTTTCTCGAAGACAATGTACACATAACCTTAAAAGTTATTACGTCACGTAAACGGAGCTCTATATTAATCACTTTCGCGCCAATGTACATAATTTCAGAATAGATGATTATGTTTGTAAAGTCATTGATTTTAATAGGCATATAGTGAAATGAAATGGAAATAGTTTAGCATAGGCACTAAAGGCGTGCGCTTGCTTGCTCATCGTTAGCAGTGTTGCCAACCCCAAGAAACTGAAAAACAGGAGAAAGCAGTAGGTAATATAAATAAAACAATCACCTACTTTTATTACCAGGACTCACATACATTGTTATATAATAATATTGAACACAACATAATAAAAAACAAAAATCAAAGTAAAATTATTTTCCATTTTCATCCTCAATTGCCTCATCTTCAGTATTTTTTAAAAACATACATATTTATGTGCCTTTCTGTGGCAAATAACAAGAGTAGATACTGCCATCTAGTGTCATTGCGTTTTATTACACACTGTTATCAAAAAATGTAATAGGTGGCGCTGAACGCTAATTGAAAATAGGAATGAAACAGAAAACAGCTAATCTACTGTTAAAACAGTTGCGTTGGTAACAATGATCGTTAGACTCTACCATGGCTTCGGAAAGGCGTATGACGAGAAGAAGACCACAAGAAATTCATCAATCATAGCCTGTACTTGTATTATGTAACTACTTTTGTTGCCCATAGTATTTTGATGTGAAACATCTATTGGCGCGGGTATAAACCGGATCGTTGGCGTGGCGACGCTTGCCCTGGCGACGGGTCGCCACGCTATACTAAAGTATATATACAGTCTATATATAGTAGAGTGTACAGTGTGGCGACGCTTGCCATGGCGACGAGTTTATTTTATCGAGTTATTTCTGAAATCTATATCATTTAAGAAGTTTTCGAATTTTTATTTTTGTATTTAATATAAATAAATGTTTCTTAAATAAATAGTCATCATTTTCTGTAAAAAAATTCATAGTATTTAATTTTTTCATTAAGCAATAATTAGTTCCTGTTGTAATCTTGTCTTTTACGCATATGACTTGAATAAACTCGATGTTTCACATCTGCCAGGCGTCCCGTGACGGCTCACATTTTTTTAGTACAAAAGTCCAAGTTATTAGATTTAATCTTTTAAAATATGATTTAAATTAATTAAGTCCATTTTATTAGAATAACCACTTCGGTTTTCGACAAGAAAAGACGTAATTAATCATTGAGATGTTTTTTAATTAAAAAAAGCTTAAGTGTCATTTGTGGAGGCCGTTCGCGGACTTATTTTAGGGATTTTTCTTTTATTGTGAAATTCTGTCCAATTTATATCGGTCCTTGAATTATAACTAGAAGTGTCCCCAACTGATGTCTATAATGAATAGTGTGATGCGTTTACTTATTGAAACAATTATAACCTTAATTAATTGTTTCAGGCGTTACTTTGCGGAAATTCATATCAAAGGAACTTATTTTGCTTATAATTCCTGCTACATTAGGTCGATGAAGGAAAATAACCTCCACCAGTGGCGGCCTTAGGGGGTGGCGAACGGGGCAATCGCCCGGGGCCTCGCTCTTGCAGGGGTCTCGTTTTTAAAAGTTTCTTTTTTAAAACTGTCAATGTAAAATATTTTAAAACTCAAATTTTATTTATTTGTATAACTTTAGCATTTCTCGTCAAATATGAAAAATACCTAAACAAAACAACCAGATCTACTTTCGCACACATACTTTTCACGAAAGACAAAGGGCCTCGCAAATACCTGCTGCCCGGGGCCTCGCAATGGCTAAGGCCGCCACTGACCTCCACCAACATTCAATAACTTGTCTCGACGCGTTTCGCCACTTCACGTGGCATCATCAGGATACGTGTGGTCGCTTCGGCTTCGCTTTTTTATTTAATTATAAGCAAAATAATTTCGTTTAAGTATAACCTTTATTTTATCCGTAACTATCCATTCGACCAATTACAATGCTCGAATACGTAACTATCTTTTGTTTTAAAAATGACAGATTCCCGCTCTAAATTTACGATATAATAAATATGGTCTTCAATGACATTCTTATAGTTAAATTACATTCGACTATAACAATTTTGTTCTAGTAAATAATTTAAAAAAACATAAACAGTCGTGGGACTGCCGATAGAAGTGAAAACGGAACTATTAAGTTAAGAGTAATTGAAACTATATGCAAAAATTATATGAAATTTTTTAAAAATATATTCGTTGTTTTCATTATTCATTTATCTGTATAATAATAATAATATGTTTCATACTCACTTTTATACTGAAGTCAATGAATTTAAAGTCAATAAATAAACAGTAATCCCTCAATTAAATAATTACAATAATAGTCAAATTAAAAATTCACAGTGTATACGTGTACACAGGCTACTGCGCGTGCGCTAGTCTGGCTCTCCATAGCTATAGATATACTATTATCATTAGCATGTCGGTGACGCGAACCGAGGATTTTACCCTCTACCAAAACGCTCAACGCGCCTAAAGAAGTTTTCACTTCAAAAATTCGTCACCCACCCTTAAACAAGGGCACAGAATTGACTAGTAAATTACAAAGGGTGCTATGTAAAAATAATATAACATACATCTAATATGCCAACATGATTTATGAGATGAAAATATTATAATATTTCGGAACAAATATATAAATGTACGTGACTGTACTTCTGATCTTTGTATATTGAATTCAGTATATTAGCATTGCCGAAGAACTTGGTATGCTTTCATATAATATTGTAGCGATTCTAATTTCGAGAAAGCCACGTGCTTTTAAAAGTTTTTTTTTGAAACATTAACACTAGATTTACCAGCTTAAATATACCTATTTCTACCAAAACCAAAAAAGTATATATTTGTTACAAATATATATAAAATAATATAAAATTCATAAAACTAATTCTTCTGTTATAAATTAAAGAAGATTAGAAGAATTAAAGAAAATGTTACACGCAGTAGGAATTTTAATTGATCTTACAAGACCAATCATTTTGGCTGCTCTGGTAAATCTAGTGTTAAATATACTCCATTTTTATCACGTTCTCACTGACATTGACATTTTACAATAGTGTTGCCAACCAACAAAAATTACATACCTATTTTAAACTGACGTAACAGCATATATCTTATATCAATAAAAAAATTCTTTACATTTATTTGCCATAAATATGGTTAGTAACATAGGTCTTAAAGTAATGTTAGTAGTATATATATATTGTATATGGCATGTAAATAATTCTATGTAAATGTTAAATAATGTCAAATTAAATTTAAACCTACAAAATGTCATTCCTAAATTCACCAATTGAATAGTAGGATTTGTTCATTAAAAATACGTTGAGATTATTTTTTAATATGTTTAAATTCAATGTTTCTTATAACTCTAGGCAGAGGCGGCTCGTCCTAAAGAGCGCTGGTGCAGTGCACTCCCACGAAAATTACAGAACTTACATTACAGCGGCATAGATATAGGTAATATAATATACTATTGTATAGGCATAGTAGAATAGAATGAATGTAATGTAAGGATAGTATGTATTATGAAGAAATATAGGTTACTTCTGTAATTTTCGTGGGAGTGCACTGCACCAGCGCTCTTTAGGACGAGCCGCCTCTGACCCTAGGTACACTCGTGTTCATGAGAGCTGTACTGCATTTGGTGGGGTTAATTTTGATGCCATTTCTGTCACTGTTATGTAGATTACATTTTTTTGTTCAATTGTTTCAGGTTGGTGTACTCCCAATCAGTGGTACAAGGAGAAGACCACCAAGGCTTGGTGACATACCCAGGTACGAACATATATAGATTGCTGGTGCTCGTTAGTCGTTAGTAAAAATTCATAATCCGTTTTACTTGTGACAGCTCGATTCGAAAGCCAGACTAAAATCGTGATAAGCCCACAGTTCATTGTACGATCAATCGTGAATAATGCTCGATGGGTGGCAATAAATCACTGAAACAATTACCGACTAGGAGATTAATGGACCGATCAATTATTGAACAAAATTAAATATACAATTAACTATAATGAATTGCCGATTAATATAACTAATATTAGAAATATAATTAAATTTAAATATGAATTAAAAAAACATATCATGACACAAAACGTAAAGAATCAACATGCTTAAGACGCATGCAGATGACGTAATTGAAATAACGGTCTCTAAAGAAGATAACTGTACGCTTTAATTACAAACAAGTAGAAGTAGAGCCTTTTCCTTCTTTGAGCATGAGTAAAGAGGTTTTAGGGGAAAATTAAGTTTGACCTAAAACTTTGGCTTAATACGAACTTACTTGGTATACCTACGATAAAAAATTTAATTATAAAAAATGTTGTACTGAAAATTTATGCAAAATTAATTTTCTTCAAGTTTTAATAAATAATAAACAATAACAAGCCTGTACTTAATTTTTATGAATGAAAACTCGTTAGTTGCGCGCGCCTACCATCGCTCGGACTGCGCGCGAATGTATTTTTAACATAGATTATATACTTAAAGATGTGACACTAACTTTATATAACACTAAGTTCACGTAGATACCCCTTTCGGGGTAGACAGAGACTATGGAACGCCAGATGTCATAGAAACTCACTTACGGACGCTTTCTACTAATAGTTATTGTAGATTGAATTTAATTATTATAATAAATATGATGGTGATTATTAACCCAGTATTTTATTCTGGGTTAATAATACCACCATAATAAAGTAGCATTAATAGCTTAGTCAATCTGGATAATTGATATCAACATATAATCTAGGTTTAATACTTGTGAATTATGTATTATTCTTGGTCCTTCTTCTCGTCATACGCCTTTCCGAAGCCATTATAGATTCTGACGATGAGCAAGCGCACGCCTTTAGTGCCTATGCTAATAAACGATTTTCATTTCATTTCATATATTTTAATTTTAAGGCATAATTTATATAAGATCGTCTCGTTGTTTTATATTATAGTAGATATAAGTACAATTTTAAGGGCCATTAGTATATATATTGAACGAGCTTTCTTTACCTCATCATGTTTTTCACAACCCAACTCTCCCAACATAAACAAATCAATTCTGGTCAAATTTGAGTTATTTAAGTTAATAAATCCTTGTTCCATTGTTGTCAATTGTTAGATAATTATTTTTTTCACCATACAGCGAACAAACGAGTTAACTAACTAGAATGATATAAAAATTAAATAGAACACGTAGCTATCACGAAGTAAAACAACACAGCCCTTTCCAAGACACTGACATGTTTATTCGGCATTGACGTCATTCTCTCTGATTGGTGTTTCAATAAACATGGCCGATTGCAGTATTTTATCCTTTTATTTTATTGAAAATCTTAATAATCTCAATTTAATTTACAAAATTGAGTAATTCATTGCAATACTTTTAACATTTTTTCCCACTAAAATCATTATTTCATCATTTTTTTAATACTGTCCACACGCCTATTTCAGTTCATTCAAACGCTGCTATCCTGGACTGCGTAGAGGCTTAAATTCAGGCATTCTGCGCTCAAATTATTTGTTAATTTTTTAAACAAATACCTGTTTGAGATTTGCGTAGAATTTTTTTCTTATAAGGAAAATAATTCGTTTTATGTCAACTACGTAGAATTTAATGATTAGAAACGCGTCACATAACTGCATCATTCTTTGAGTAAACAGTTAGTACTTACAAATAAAATATTATTATTGCAAATGTAACCTGTTATTATTATTATTATATTTTTTTATTGATAGCCCAACATATGACCACACTTCGCCTGATGTTAAGCTAGAGTACAGTCCATGAGTGGAGACAACCGTTACCACAGACAGATGTCCGCGCGCAACAGTCGACCCCACTATGCCGGCTTGAGGAGACGAATGAGCTCTGTCCAAATTGACAGGGCACACTCCTCTCGTTATCCCGGCTATTTGTTTTAAAAGAAAAACACTACGCAGTATAAGTCAAACTCTGTCTACCTTTGCATGTCTGTGTTCTTTATTCTCTGAAACGATAGTAATTCACAAGTAAAGCTTAGGTGTCAATTAATATGTATTTATTTATAAAGCCTACCTACAAAATTACATTGTGACTATCCAGGCAGTCCTTGTACTTACGGCATGTTAGGTTCTCGAAATAAGCAACGTAAGTCGAGACATATTTTTTCATATGTTTACATGTAAAACCCAAGGGTTAGGTTCAAAGAAAATAGGCCTTAAAAAACGCAATAACTCCTTGATCCAATGGTTGCAACAACGAAGTCGTGTTCGCAGGAACAAAATGTCACAGAAATTTTTATGTATTAAAGACTATATATTATTTGCATAGAGTTTTATTCAAGTATCCTATCTGAAAATTAAAAAAAAACTGTATCATTTATTCTTTGTCTCATGCCAGCGACCCAAAACAGTCAACAAGCTGGCTGTGAGTGCCAGACACGCGTGGGGATCTGACCGAAGGCGACGTGTGTGCGCGAGTTACAATATTTTTACGTTCTTTTTTATTTACGCGCTTTCCTTTATTTTATTTCTTTTTAATTAAATTCGAAACTAGTTTTATTAAAGTCTATTTACTTAAAAAACGAAGTGCCTTGTTTTGTGTGATTGTTTATATGTGATTTTTTAAATATTATTGTGATGTTAATTTGTTCTTAAATAATGAAAATGAACGGATTGTCGTTGGATTCCGAAGTTTCCGTTGAAAAGGCGGGAATTTTTGACAGGTGAGTTTTTTTCCTAAAGCTTTTGATATTAATTGATTGTAATCAAATTGACATTAACAAAAAAAAACATGTCAATTAAAAACCTGTATTTAATGTAATGTATGGAATATTTTCTTTAGAATTGTCATAGACAATGATTCATTCTTTTTATTACGGTATTTCCTAAGTTGTATACAAGCTGACTTCTAAACTTCCAAAGTGTAGCCAAAAATAACCTAATTAAAGTTTCTTAAATCAATTAAATTATATTCGCGAATAACCCAGCATAAAGCCGGTACTTTTTCGAGAAATAGTCGAAAAGTTATATAATACGATGTTAGAATAAGAAAGAGAACTTAATTTACTTACAAAAAAAGATTCTTTGTGTATTACTAAAAAGTCCATTGTACAAATCCCAAAAACGTCGCACGGTGTCACACGAGGCAGTAAATAAAACCACACTTATGGATACACCGTGTCGAACCACACTTTATTTTGCACATAATAAATTGTTATAAACAATTGAAATGACCAAATGCTCCGACGTTCTTAAACTATACTAACGCCATCTAGTGGCACAATTGAACATCCATTCCATTCCTTTTTCGATATCCATCTGCGGAATTCACATAATAACGGTTTCAAACTTGAACCGAATGCAAAAAAAAAAATTACAAGCTAGAGAAAGCACTAGAAACTAATTTATTATTCTACGAAGATCGGTCCAGCGGACCAAAATTAATTGAATTATTTTATTTAAATATATTATAGTATGTGTAAAAGTAGTCACTAACGTCTCCCGTGATATATTTGCGAAACTGTTTTCAGTCCAATGACAGTCAAGTCAAATCGGTGCATTAACCGAGTCCGTATTTTTCCCGATAGCAAACAACAGGATGTAAATTATATTTGTAAATATAAAAACTTTTGTTATGTTTTATAATTCTTAACCTAAAAAGTTCAGTAACCCGACCAAATTAAATTGTAACTATTTATAAGCGAAGACTATCTGCTAAATGACGTATCAAAATTGTTAACATTATAACTAACTGATAACCTCTCGAGATGAACCCGTCTTGTTTATGTTATTTGTAATTATCCCGGATTTACAAATTAATAATAGTAAATAAATAAATGAATTATTTTATATTAAAGATTGGATATATAGTGGATATATAGCGGATAACATATGCCAAAACAATTGTTGCCTAAATAGTTTCCCTGAGCCCTTTTTTGCCGACAATTGTCGAATTAATCATATTCAAATATCTTTATTGCATGTCACAATTATAATTAAGATGTCAGTACAGTTTAGTGTCAATATGACACCCGGTCAGGGCACAGCAATAATAATAATAAACAATTTCAATTAATAAACTAAATTTCATCTACTTCGAATCATTACGTATGTTTCGTTCTTAAATATAAACGCATAAAATACATTATTCTCGATGCAAGTTGTAATAATATTTTTACGACTGCATAAACCGAACGTTGCTTTTAGGTTATTTGTTGGGACGTTGCATAGTTGCATACTTTCAAATGGAAGGAACGCCCGAGATGATGCGATATTCTGTAAAAAAAAATAACAGCTATTTTTTATTAATTCATGTTTGAAAAAAATTGACGAATTGAAGCGATTGTCAATTGTTTCCAAACAATCAATTGGCTACAGCAAATACATTTATTGTAACCTAAAAAAGTTTGAAATCAAAATAAAAAATATTTCGCGTACAGTAATACCCCGCTTTACGCCCCGTTATACGCGACCATAGAGAAGTTGATGACTACATTATGTTTATACGCTCTTTCGCGTAATGCGGGGCAATTGAGCGCGAAATTTGAATTTCGCGGTATAGTGAAACCGCGTATAACGAGGTCGCGTAAAGCAGGGTATTACTGTATTCAAAATTTATGAGATTTCGGAAAGGCATATGACGAGAAGAAATCACAAGAAACTCGCCAATCATAGCCTGTACAGTATAATGTTAGTATAGGTACATTTACAACATCTTTAAAAATTTAATGTATTATAAATAAAGTACCTAAGTATATACATGCATTATTGATGTGATTCAACATATATACACAAGTAGTAACTTTTACTAAAAAGTTATTCCCTAGGTAGTAGACAACATGGGTCAGAATCCTTTTGTCTTTAAGATAAGACACCTTGGTGTTTTATTAGTTATGTGTGGAACGTATATTAGATATTGTTATATAATAAATCCGTATAGGTACAGTCAACAAAAGCATCGGTTTAAACAGAAAGTAATTAAAGTTTATTACAATAAGAAATATCTGAACACAGAATTTGCACAGGGCCAGGGATAAGACAAAATTCTTATAGTAACATGTAGCAGAGGTTCCTAAAAAGGGTTTTAAAACTAGTCTTAAAAATAAAGTTATATTTCGTCTATTATTCATTAGAAATTACACTCAAGCATAGATTCGCTGAGTAGAGTTCAAAACTTCAAATGCGTTACCTAGCTGTCATTACGTTCTGTTACACGCATTTTAATCGTTACTTATTAAAATACTAGCTGTTGCCCGCAACTACGTCTGCGTAATAATGAATGAAATAAATCTAATAAGATTTATACAAACTTTCATCCCCTATTTTATCCCCTTGGGGGTAGAATTGATCAAAATCCTTTCTTAGCGGATGCCTACGTCATAACATCTACCTGCATGCCAAATTTCAGCCTGATCCGTCCAGTGGTTTGGGCTGTGCGTTGATAGATCACTAAGTCAGTCAGTCAGTCAGTCACCTTTGAGTTTTATATATATAGATAGATAACAGAAAAGAGATGCAAATTAATGTTTAAACTGGATATTTGATATATAAGTATATGCAACATATTACTATTTAATTTTGACTACTGTCTAATGGTTGTCGTGTTTAAATATTTATTAATTACTAGCTTTTACCCGCGGTTTCGCTCGCTATTAAATCATTAAATAAGCATCAGAGATCATTTCAATAGAAAACTAGGAAACTATAGTAAAAATAATATATATTTTTTAAATAAACCGTATCCTATGTTACTTCTAATACCTCCAAAAATATGTGTACAAAGTTTCATGATGATCGGTTAAGTAGTTGTTGCGTGAAAACGTAACAAACAAACTCGCATTCACATTTATAATATTAGTAGGGATTAGTAAATAATTATTACTGCATAAAATGGAGTAAAACGCATTTAAGTAATGATAAGGTGATCATAGAACAAATTACCTTCAAGTGTTATTTCTAAACCTTAGTCCAGCGGTTCTCAAACTTTTTTGGCGAAGGAAAAAGCCTTAATATAATTATAAAAAACTGATTTATATGTATTTATGAATAATCATATTGCAATGTAATATTTAGTTGGAATATTTAGATGTAACCTTATAATCTCCCTTTGGTAGGTATTTTTTGCAGTATTTTAGCCCTAGGGTTCCGCGGAACACACTTTGAGAATGGCTGTCTTAGTCAATTTGTCAAATAGATTAATGAGTGATAGGTTCCGTATTATTATAATATTGCTTGGAAGGTGTTATTTTTTTTATTTTTTTTTATTTATTTACTTTTAGCAAATGGGCTCCAATAGAGCGCTTTTACTCGTCAATACATATACAAATATAAATGAAATAAATTTATTAATTCAATAATTATCAATTTGATTTAGCTGCTGTATACTGGCATTGTCCACTTACATACTAATGTCATAATAATATATTATAAATCTACTATGACGTAGAAGAATAGCTGCTGTATAGGGGCATTGTCATCCTATCCTATACCTAAGGGTAAACATAAATTGCCATAGATTATGTCCAAGCAATTTTATCAATAAGATATTCATCTAACGTGTAATATGAAAAACGACGATATGCGTTTTAAAACAGTTCGTGACTATTCGTTCTAACATTTCTGATGTTAACTGTACACAATAGGTGTCTATCTACGTACCTTGAACGTAACCGGTTTGATATTTTTAAAACAATGTTTTTATGTTTTAGTTGAAATTATATGAATCATAGAAGGTTATTTACCCCGGTGTTATATTACTCATTTCTATAGACATTCACCACCGCTATGCTTGCTCAAGAAGACGAGGTTTGTGGTTACTTGGTTTAGAACTGCATCATACTTTCTTTCCCTCAGGATGGCAATGCCCCTATACAGCAGCTAGTCTTCTACATCATAGTAGACTTATTATATACTAGCTTTTACCCGCGGCTTCGCTCGCATTTAAGTCATTAAATAAGTATCAGAGATCATTTCAATAGAAATTAATCAATATGATTCCAAACAGCTGAAACTATAGTCAGTTGGTAACTATAGTAAAAAATAAATATTTAAAAAAAAATAAAAAGTATCCTATGTCACTTCTAGTACCTCCAAAAATATGTGTACAAAGTTTCACGATGATCGGTTAAGTAATTGTTGCGTGAAAACGTAACAAACGAACTTACATTCACATTTATAATATTAGTAGGGATTATTATGAGGTTAAATCAAATTGATAATTATTAAATTAATAAAATTTCATTTATATTTGTATTTGTATTGACGAGTAAAAGTGCTCTATTGGAGACCAATTACTAACAGTAAATAAAATAAATCCAATACCCCCCCCCCCCTCTCCCCCTCCCCTCATATATCTCAATCCTTGACGCTTCAGACATTAAGTCAAAAAAATCCAAGGAAAACAATTGCTTCACGACTATTTTCGACTTTTATTCTCGCTGATTTGTCCGATAGGGAACGCAGCCATTTCTATGTATCGGAAGAGTCCGATACTATCTTCTCTTCTTCTAGCTAGAAAAACTAGAAGTATATATAATTATTATTATTTATTTTACAATAACTATATACAAGATTGCAAAAGCCGAACTTGATCACGTTAACTCTTGGGAGTTTGTTGCATAAAGTTATTTAAATATATTTTTTATACGGTTTTAATAAACAATTTATACGACTTAATAAAAAAAATTGTTTTTAAAATTAACTTTATACGTTGGCAACACTGAAAAACAGTGTCAAAGTTGTCACTGCAAAAAAAAAGGGAAACCGCACAAACAATGAAAAACATGAATTGCAAATTATCAATAATTTTATATTAGTTAAGTTTTGCTTGTTAATTTTTTTGTTTTTTTTTACTTGACATTTGAACTTATTTTTAAGTCTCCAAAATGACATCGCCCCAGTCTAGCAAAAGGTAAATTACTAATTAGGTTTTAGTTGAATACCTAACTTTAAAAAATAATTAATCAAAATAAATACAAGCAGAGTAGGTATCAGAGAATAGTGACGTAAAACGAATCTTAGACCGTTAAAACGAGGTATGGTGTAAAAATAAATACAAGCAGGTTAGGTATCAGAGAATAGTGACGTAAAACGAATCTTAGACCGTTAAAACGAGGTATGGTGTCAAAATTTTGACTGCCGTAAAACGAGGACTACCTACACATGCGTATGTGAAGTTGTTACCGCGCCAATCTATTACGAAAAAAATAATTGTCCTGGTTCTATCAGTCCTATAGTACTTTGTTCTAGCTCCAGGACAGGCAAGCACTTAGTGTGAGACATCCATTACGTATTTAATTGTGATTGGATACGCACTAATACAAAGAAACGCTGAAATGTATATTAAATTTTTTAAATAATTATACTTGGACAGTTTTAGTGAATATATTGCGGTCAAACAATAGGATATCTAAGTAGAAAAGGCATTTTGGATAACATTGTAGCGTTGAGAGAGGAATTTTGGGATAAACGTGAGGAATTCCCTCCCTCCCTCCCTGGCAGTATCTTTAGTGACTTATCATTTCTTAATTATATCGTTAGTCGTGAGTGCTTTTACGTTACGTTCTTTTATTTTATTATTAATACATTATGACTCTAAGTAGATAAATGTCCGTCTTTGAGTTAATTCAAATTAGAGTAAAATATTTGCTAATTAACTCGAGACAAGCGTCGTATGTCGCGCGATAATCACGTAGCCTATTCAAATAGTTTTGTTAAATGGCGTTGAAATTTTCCCCCACATTAGCCGGCATAGTGAAAGCGAGTGCTGCCTGCAGACATCTGCTTAACATCATGCGGAGTGTGGTCATAACTTACATGGGGAAATAACACTATATTTTACTGGCAACATTGATTATTTGCAATAATATTTGAATATTCTTGTTAGTGAAACGTAATCACGAGTTTATTAAAATTTTTATTATTAACGTTTATAATTTCTTATTGGACTGCTGCCCGAATACTCGACATTGGCAGAATTGTCTTTAATAGATACCTGAAGCCATTATTAGTAGAAGAAGAAAAAGCGTAATCATGTTTATTTAAGTGTATGTTTGGATTCGCAAACCGCGTTTCACTGCATATTTTCTTCTTGTTAATTTTAGATGTTATTTGATAAACTGATACTAAGCCGAAATGATGTCTATGTCTGTCAAAAAAAAAATCTTTATTAGACTCTTGCGCATAGACGAAAAGAAATCACAAAAAAACTCGCCAATCATAGCTTGATACAATGTAATGTTAGTAGGTACAATTCTTGCTTAGTTTTAATTAAGTATCTTTAAAAATGTACATAAAGCTAGTACCTAAGTATATAAGCACACCAACATAATAACTCTTTATTGCATAAATTAAAAGAAAATAAAAAAAAAAAAAAACAAAAGCCTTATCAGTGAGTAGTGATCTCTGCCAGGCAATCAACCTTAGGGTAGTAAATCGCGAATTAAAAGATAGGGTGCAAAAAAAACAAAATATAATAATATATACAACATACACGCAATCATCTCAGTCACACGAGGCTGTATCAAGATATTCATTTATTTTATAATAAACCTTTTTTATGAGCGCTTGTTTAATACGCTCCTTTAATAAAGGCGTAGGCAAAGTTGTAAATTGACTAGGTAACTTCTTATACATTCGAACAGCTAGACTTTCAAGGAATTTTCAAACATTTGCCAGACAAGTGCAAGGTAACCTTAGTTCCTCTCTACTTCTTGTTTGACGTGGACGTATGTCAGAATCTCTCTTATACATAACTGCTTTTATTCTGTACATGTATGTATACCTATATCTATATATCAACATTTCAACTAACAAAGTGCAGAAACGTCTCGGTTATTAAATAATTGTAAATCACAATTTATTTCGCACTAAATATGAACGCTTGTAGCGATAACGATACGTAATAATTAGAGATGTTCCGACTAGTCGGCCACTAGTCGGTAAAGCCGACTATTCGGCCACTATCGTAGTCGGCGACTAATCGGCAAAAAGCGCCGACTATCCGGCTTCTTACTTTGTGTCTATTTCTCAATAAAATGTATGTGTTACTTCCTTGTAAAGAAAATATATTGATGACATTTATGAAACAAAATTAGTATCTTAATTAAAAAACAAATCAACATAATATTTAATGACATATATTGCAATACTGCGTGATGATATTTGAAACTATCGTCAAACTAGTGAGCTGTAAAACTCAAAAAACTTTTTTGTTATTTATATTTGTCCACATGTCAGTAGTGACTGAAATTGCAGCGAATCAGCTGTAAACGAAGCGTCACGGGAATCCCCTAAACCGTAGTCGGCTTATTTACAACCGACTAATCGGCTAGTCGGCTAGTTGGCCAAAGTCATAATCGGCACATCTCTAATAACAATATTACGTTTTGTATTGTTATGATTAGATTAACCTTTGCGTTTATTTTTACTATAGTATAATATAGATATTAACTGAAATAGAGGTAGGCAGACTGGTTAGCCTAATAATTCAAGTTCTTTATTGCGTATCACAATTATAATAATTAAGATGTCAATAAATTTAATGTCAATGTGACACCCGATCAGGGCGCAGCAATATAATTTTAATTAATCATTTGGTTTCATTTACTGTTTCGAAACATTGAAGTACTCAACAATTGAATTAAAATATTGTAATTCTAGATATGTTTTTAATTTATTTTTAAATTGTATTAGGCTCTCATCACGTTTTATTACTAATATACAATTTATTGATTTAAAAACTCGAAAACTTATTGACTTAAAGACTTAAAAAGTCACTTTCTTAAGACATAGGCTTTTCTTTTATAAGACTACTAGCTTTTACTCGCGGCTTCGCTCGCATATAAGTTATTAACTAAGTATCACACATTTACACTATGAATAAAGCTGCAAATGACAGTCTGTGAAACTGATTGTATCTAGTAGTTATTATTTGTTGTTGGAGTGAGTAGAGGGCGCCGTCGTCGTTGCTGCATATTGTTGTATTGATAAATATAATTATATTTTGACAAGTCCAAGTGTTCCAATAGGAACCTACGGATGATGGATTAGAAATAGAGAAATAGAAATCAGAGATCATTTCAATAGAAATGAATCAATATGTTTCCAAACAGCTGAAACTATAGTCAATTGGAAACTATAGTAAAAAATAGTACCTATATTTTTTAATAAAAAGTATCCTATGTTACTTGTAGTACCTCCAAAAATATGTGTACAAAGTTTCATGATGATCGGCTAAGTAGTTGTTGCGTGAAAACGTAACAAACAAACTCACATTCACATTTATAATATTAGTAGGGATATTATTTAATTTTATAACAAAAAACTATATATATACTTTTTTTTAATATATTTTAAATTTAGAACGCGTTGAAAAAAGAAAACAAATGCTATGACAAATTGAAACAATTTAATTCAATTGTTTTGTTTTTTGTTTATTTCTCTATGCACGTGTTTAATTTATAACAACACAAGGGGAAAGTCTTCTGGATTAGGTACATAGCAACAGTGTTGTTATTTCTTAATAACGTCTCGATGAAGTAATGGCGTCGCACGAGCAATTAAAGGATGACCCCGCCATCTTGTTCTAATTGAGTTGGTCTCGCTTTTTGATGTTTAAATTGAAACAGTAAACATGTCGCCGGGTCTTATTAACGTGGTAGGTTAACTACAAAATTGTAATTTTACAGGAGAGCGATTTAATTGAACATATCAGAAACTTTTTTTTCAATCAAATTGAGAATTATATTTTGAAGTTATATTAACGACAAACTCCCTAAAGCGTCGAATTCACTAGTCCGAAATAAACTTTTTCTCTATCTAATTTTTCTTCTCTGCATTTTCGACTCTCTATAACGTCGTCGTTATAGAGAGTTTATTTGCCAAAATGTTAGTTACAGCTATATTAATAACTAGGTCACTTTACGGGTGTTCCACTTGAAAGTGGTGGTACTTCCCCAGGACGACATACTGGGCTAATGCCATCATCAGTCTGCCTACTACTCTTTAAAAAATCATTTTTCTTTGTATTTTTTTTTCACATTTTGAGTTACATTATTGAAATTTTCATCCGGGTTTATGAAAATATTTTATAGCCTATGTTCATCAGGGATAATGTACGATTCTAATCGTAAAAGAATTTTTCAAATCGGTCCAGTAGTTTCGGAGCCTATTCAATACATACAAACAAACAATCAAATGTTCCTCTTTATTATATTAGTATAGATACTCAACCAAGTTTATATGGAATCTGCCCCATTATCCACATTTTTAATATCGGTCTAATTTGGTCTACAATTATTGAAGAAGTCGTTAAAGTCACTGTACTAGTTTTCGGTTACAATTCGGTTAGTTCAATACGATCAACCTAATTTTTTTTGTAGTAATGACAGAATATATCACGTGTGACTACTTGTTATTGTAACGTAATTGGTACGTGAATCATTAGAATGCGCAGGGGCAGCTGATCAACAGATGTTAAACGCGCCATAATAATAAAGATAAGAAAAAGCCGTTTTAGTTCATTTGCATCAAGTTCAAATGTTATGATGCTTGTTTGATAAATTTTTATTTATTTATTTATTTTTAGTAAATGGGCTCCAATAGGGCGCTTTTACTCGTCAATTCAAATATAAAAGAAATAAATTTATCAATTTGATTTAGCTGCTGTATACTGGCATTGACCACTTACATACTAATGTCATAATAATATATTATAAATCTACTATGATGTAGAAGAATAGCTGCTGTATAGGGGCATTGTCATCGTATTGTATACCTAAGGGTAAACATAAAATGACATAGATTATGTCCAAGCTTTTTTATCAGTAAGATATTCATCTAACCTGTAAGTTAAAATATTATACGAAAAAAGGAGAACACTTAAAATTTACTATTTAAATATCAAATGAACTTAGTAATCCCTGCTAATATTATAAATGTGAATGTGAGTTTGTTTGTTACGTTTTCACTCAACAACTACTTAACTGATCATCATGAAACTTTGTACACATATTTTTGGAGGTACTACAAGTAACATAGGACACTTTTTATCTAAAATAAATAATTATTGACTGCCTATTGTATAGGTAGCTATATATTTTTTTATTTAATTTTATAAAAATATTTTTATATACATATTATTGGACATATACATGTATTTTATATACATATATGTTATTAATTTGACATTTATTGTAACCACTGTGCAATCTGATTTATAAATTGTTATACACTTTTTTTTCTGAATTAAAATTTAGTTTTTTTTATTATTATTACTTTATGTACAGGCTATGATTGACGAGTTTCTTGTGATATTCTTCTCGCCATACGCCTTCCCGAAGTCACGGTAGAGTCTAACGATGAGCAAGTGCACGCCTTTAGTGCCTATGCTAATAAACTAATTTCATTTCATTTCATTTCTATAGTTTCAGCTGTTTGGAATCATATTGATTCATTTCTATTGAAATGATCTCTGATACTTATTTAATGACTTAAATGCGAGCGAAGTAAAAACTAGTAAATAAATAAATTCTTTATTACAAAAAAAATAATTTTTATTAACATAGGGCGAGCTTAATGTAGAGTTTTTTGACTTATTTTTAATTTTTCAGAGAACTAAACTAAATAAACAGATTGGAGGCAAACTTTATACTTAATAATAGACATATCAAGGCCGGGATAGTGAGAGTTTTTTGACGTGACAACGTCTTATAATTCGATTGAGCCGGCTGCACGCACGAAAAAACATGACTCATGCGGCGTTACCTCGCTCTGAGGCGTTCCATGTAAGGCTTGAAGTGCAATATATATATATAAAGAGGCACAATCGGCCTTCGGTTCGGCAGATGTTCGACATCCGTCTCTCTCCTAAGTGAGGAGGGGCTCGTGACATTGGGGATGAAAGTATGTATAAATCTTATAACATTTTCGACTGATTAACTGAAATTAAAAATTGACAAAAATATGTGGTTAATAGTAAGTTTTCAATTATGACCCACGACAGTAAACCGACTTTTAACAACACGTTAATTATCATCTGATAGAGTATAATAATAATGCCTTTGTGTAGAATTGTTTCATATTTTCATGGCGAGTGTTGTAGCTCGTGAGTTATTCAAAGCAATATCAAAACTTCAGGAATAGTGATAACAATAAAATGTACCTTTAAGCCTGTTTTATGACTTCAAATGACACGGATGTTGGTCTAATTATGGATGTGGCAATGAACGAACACATTATAAAGCTCACCTGCATAGTTTTTCATATTATTAGTAGTGATACCTGTGTGGTTGCACTATGGATTTTTTTTTGTTAATTATTTTATGTACAGGCTATGATTGGCGAGTTTCTTGTGGTCTTTCCGAAACCATTGTAGAGTCTAACGATGAGTGAGTGAATTTAATATTCGAATCAAACGATACGGACTTTAAGCTTCCTTCCTTGATCTTAAACTGACACTTTTCCCTCCATCTTTATACATCGGTCCAATAATTCTAAACAATTGACAGTCTACTGTATTGTTTTTCTAAGCGGGAGGTCGAGTTTGTTTTTAAAATAAATACAAACTTACATACAGGTACAAAATATTCGTTTATTAAAGGGAATTAATTTTAGTGTAGTGTTATAAAATTAAATAAATAGATGTAATGTGTGGGGGGTCTACTTAACTTTTTGGCTTTTTCGTAGGTTGCGGCATAAAAATGGTTAAGAAACGATGGTCTACTCTAATATATCTTAAAACAATTAGTTTCCTTACTTCAATTACTTATGACGATTGTGTTATTTGCTAAAAAGTACCATATCAAATTGTATTGCTATTTCATTTGCACACTGATAAATTATTCATGTAAGAGAGGGATAGACTCGCCTGAAACTTTCCTGTACGCTGGGGGGCTCTGAATACAGATTAGACGGCATGTTTACTACAGCCCCTTAACGAATTCACCTGGATTCCAAATGCTCCTTCCAACTTCAGTGGGAGATTCTTTTTAATATCATAAAGTAGCTGCTACTTGATCTTGGAACCGAAACGTGAGATGAGAGAATAGATTCCAAAATGATTTTTAAATATGCGTTATAAAACTATTTGAATTGTATGTAGTAATTTTTAAAAATTGACAATCCCAGCCAAGCAAGAAAATATAGTTATCATATTGATTCACTTCTATTGAAATGATCTCTGATGCTTATTTAATGACTTAAATACGAGCGAAGCCGCGGGTAAAAGCTAGTATATAATAAATCTTCAAACGCGGCAACCATTAGACAGTAATCAAAATAAAATAGTAATATGTTGCATATATCAAATATCCAGTTTATTTATATATTAATAAGTAACAATTGAAACGATTTCTAACAAATGCGTGTAACAGAACGTAATGACAGCCAGGTGACAGTAGACAGTTGCAATGGATTATTATCATTGGTCAAAAATCACGTTAACAATTTTGCAAGCGTGTGATTGGTCTATTTTGCTTATGAATCTCTGCTTTAGTGTAATTTCTTAATACGGACCTAAATGTTTATATATTCAATCAAGATATCCAATTAGAATATTCAGTATAGAGTCATTTTTGATATCTCACTAATCCAGGCTCGACTGTATAGTATTTCGTTTCGTTTGGCGATTTTTTCTAATACGGTTTGTGTGTAGGCGTACAAAATAATTACAGCTACATAGATTGATATAATTACAATTGAATTATACGGCATGTTGTCTTGTTTAGTGTCTTAGTTGCCGGACACGCTGTAGTTAACTTCGTTATATCTAATTTAATTGTTCGACCGAGCTGACAAATTATCTTCTATACCCTGCTCCAAATAGGAAGTATAGGGTTCAAATCCGGTCACTAAACCCGTACAAACATATACTGTACTAGCTGTTGCCAACGACTTCGTTTGCGTAGTAATAAAGATATAAAGTACTATGAAGTTTAACAAATGTTTCATCGAAGCCTGCTTTTTATGGCAATTTTTGACAACTTTGGGTTACATTATTGTAGTTTTCAGTAAGGATTCTTTTTTTTACTGTAATTTATATAGCCTATATTGATCAGTGATAATGTGGAATTCGAATGGTGAAAGAATTTTTGAAATCGCACCAGTAGTTTTTTAGCCAATTCGTTACAAACATACAAATCTGTTTCCTCTTTACAATATTAGTATAGATGTATAGATTTCAGTAGTTTAACTATTAACAGATACAAAGAACAGTGGCGCCATCTATCCGTGGAGTAAAGCACTACTTCGCAAGGGCGCGGCGCCTCTCTTTTGCCGTAAAGTAAACAATAAATCCTTCAAAACTTAATCGTTATTAGGCCATTAAATAGGTTGTAACAAAAAGCTAATAAATTTGAATGTATTTTTTATGAGATACGTATGATGTTTTTTTGGCGCGAAGGTCTACGTGTGTATTTTGTAATTTCTTGTTAGGTCTTTACCCGAATACTCGAGACATTGAGAGAATTGTCTTCATTAGACATCTGAATCTAATAAAAGAAGGGCAGCATTTAGTGATCTGATTTACGATTGCATTTATTTTGATTTATTTCACTCTTGTTGTAGTCAATCGACTGATAATAGTTTCAATTTGTTTTATACATAATTGTCAATCGCTCAAAAATTAACAATTGTGATGTTTTTTTTTTATTTAGCATTTAAGGTTGACATTTCTATTAGTAAAATTTAATTGTATGAATTATTTGCATGCCATATACTGATACATTATGTAAAATATGTGATAGTACTTACATTGCTTTAAGACCTACGTTACTAACCATATTTATGGCAAAGTATCACCACTTTCAGGCGGAACACCCGTGAAGTGACCTAGTCGCGTTTCGGGATCAGCTTGGAAGTAGCCGGGATAACGAGAGGAGTGTGCCTTGTCAATTTGGACAGAGCACATTCGTCTCCTCAAGCCGGCTGTCTGTGATAACAGTTGTCTATGCTCATGGACCGCACTCTAGCTTAACATCAGGCGGAGTGTGGTCATATGCTGGGCTAGCAATAAAATAAAATAAAACAAATGAATCATTAAAGGAAATTATTTAATATTATTTTGCTTATAATTCCCGCTACAACATTCAGTAATTTGTCTCGACGCGTTTCGCCACTTCACGTGGCATCGTCAGGATACGTGCGGTCGCTTCGGCTTCGCTTCAACGACTGATCAGTGGATTTCCGCAAAGTAACGCCTGAAACAACTAATTATAAATGAATTATTAGTTCAAAGCTTGGTCTGTTTAAAATTATGTATATTAAATAAATTAGTTAGATATACATATAAGATTGTGCAACAAGGCGGGGTGGGGGTGTATTTCACAAGGTCAGGGGTGTCCAACCATCCGTGGCATTTGCCATAGCTATTTATATCTTAGGCTGTTAGAGTTACTCAACTGGAAAACGTTGGTTGCTCCTGATTTTAAGTAATAATCAATGATCGATCTAATTATAGAATTAATTTACATTTTAAATTCACAACTCTTTGCCAATCTGCATCCATCCACCAATGGATTACCATCATATTTAATTTAACCTATTTTCCAGTTTTATTGTAATATTTTTTTTTATAGAATGGTTCCCAAAGTTCCGACTCATCTAACAAAAATTTCCAATCTTTTGACTGTCTTGGAAAAATGGTGCAAGTGTTACCAATATGAATGAAGGACTGTTCTATTAACGCATGAACACATAGTTTGGGAATTTCTGGTTTAATATATTGTTATTATTTTAACCAATGGTACCAACCACGCTGACCTTGGTGTAATTTGCCAGATGATTTGTGAGCCGGTGTGGCCGCACCCAGGGACACACCTCCTGCCCAAAATGTTATTGCTTTACAAACAAAAATTGGCTAAAAATTAGGGGGTAGTGTTAAAAAGAAGAAACATGGATGGGCTAATTTTTAATAAGAAACCTATTTTTTCTTTTCTAAGACGTATTTCACCTAATCTTAAAATGCTATTATGGGTAAAAATAAGTATTTTTTCTAGTGAATATTTATTCGTGTAGAACTCCAATTCGTTCCCCCACTGCATTAGACAATTTACCCTTAGACTTAGCAAACATCATAAAGTTAGCGTTGTAATAAAAAAAGTTTAATTAAATCTTTTATTACGCTAAAGATAGGTAATTAAAGATTATTAAAGAAATTTATATCTAATTAATCTGTAGATTCTAATTGGAATTCTTGACCTGTCAAAAATACAATTTGTCATTTGTTTTCACAGATTGTCATTTGTAGTTTCATTCAGAGTGTAAAATTGTTTATTAATAATAATAATGACATACTAATATTATAAAGAAGAAAGATTTGTATGTGTGTATGTATGTTTGTAACGATTTGCTCAAAAACTACTGGACCAATTTCAAAAATTCTTTTAACTATTTCAATCTTTTATTCTTTTCTAAATTACTATTAGAACGTATCTTTAAAAATGAATGAAAACTGCATGACACTTATGAGATATAGGTACAGTAATACCCCGCTTTACGCGACCCCGCTATGCGATGTTTCACTATAACGCGAAATTCAAATTTATTATTAAATTACGCGAAAGAGTGCGTATAAACATAATGTAGTCATCAACTTCTCTATGGTCGCGGAAATTTCAGTTAACGCGATTTTTTCCGGAACATATCCCTCGCGTAAAGCGGGGCATTACTGTACTATTTTATTATGAACATAAATCAACAAACATATTTCATATAGTACTCTTTGTAATGACTTTATTATATCTTACTACCCTACTTTTAAAGCAATAAAGGATTCGTTATTATTGTTATAAAAGTACCTATATTATAAAAAAAAACTTTGAATATCGCCACAGATTGATTGTCATTTATTTCTATCTATCTAAATATATATAACTCAACAAAGGTGACTGACTGACAGTGATCTATCAACGCACAGCCCAAACCACTGGACGGATCGGGCTGAAATTTGGCATGATGTTATGACGTAGGCATCCGCTAAGAAAGGATTTTGATCAATTCTACCCCCAAGGGGATGAAAGTTTGTATAAATCTTCTTAGATTTATTTCATTCATTATTACGCAGACGTAGTTGCGGGCAACAGCTAGTTATAAATAAAATAACAACAATGCGAATAAAAATTAATTATGTAAACAGCGACATGTACGTATGTATATTTTCTTATGTAAATAAGTATTAATATCGCAGGTAAGTTGTAATTTGTGTACATTAGGCCGCGAGGTCAGTCTCTAAGTGTGTACATTACATCTCGTAATGACATGGCTGTATGACCCTTGAGTAATTGTATTTTGCTCGACTTTGTTACTATATTAGTATAGAAAAATAGATATAGACTAAGTATATTCCATATTAGTGAAAATAATTTTACAGCCAAATATCTGAAAGCAATAGTCATATCCACTATGCCTGCTAGAGCTCCTCATTCTAGCTCGCGTGGTGGTCTAGGACAGGGGTCGGCAGACCGCGGATTATCTGGCTCTTCTTACAATACAATAGTATATAATAAAGTTCATATTGCGGCTCTCTGAAGGCATGGGAAAATCTACAAACTTGATATTCGGCTCATCTGGTTGATAAGTCTGCCGACCTCTGGTCTAGGAGAATGGGCTAATAACCACCATTAATTCGTCTAATACAGCGGCACTCAAACTTTTTTGGCGAAGGAAAAAGCCTTAATATAATTATAAAAAACTGATTTATATGTATTTATGAATAATCATATTGCAACGTAATATTTAGTTGGAATATTTAGATGTAACCCTTTGATAGGTATTTTTTGCAATATTTTAGCCCTAGGGTTCCGCGGAACACACTTTGAGAATGGCTGGTCTAATAAAAGATGTTAAAAGAATTGTGATGAGTCATCGCGATGTCATCTGTTACAATTATCGTCCACATGTTTTTGCGTCTAACGATTTATTTTGTTTCAATTGTTTTTTTTACTTGCAAGTGCATATATAAACTTGTGGCGGTCGATTCTACTAGCCGAAAACACTTATTTAAAAAGATTTGAGATTTTGACGTTTAGTCTGTCAGTGTCATCTTTCTTGTTTCTTCTTGTCTTTCTATTGCCACAATGCATTGTGATAATTATATATTTTAATCAATTTTAATCCGCAATATTATTTCACATAAGTTTCTCTAAAAGCTGATTAATCTCAACTGAAACTACATTCATTATCTATAAACTATACTAATATTATAAAGAGGAAAGATTTGTATTTTTGTATGGTTGTAACGAATTGGCTTAAAAACTACTGTACCGATTTCGAAAATTCTTTCACCATTTGAATGCTACATTATCACTGATCAATATAGGCCAGTGATTCTCAACCACTGTGCCGCGGCACTTTTGTGTGTCGCCAAATTTCAAAAGTGTGCCGCCAAATTTTGCAAATATATAATAATGTTAATATTATTAAATTATATCATTTAAAAAGAAAAATATTTTTAACATGAATATATATTTAAATCCACAAAAAAATAAATTATTTTATTATTTGCTTTGCAACGCGTTTTTTCTTCGTCATAAACTATTTATGCAGTGTGTTGTAAAGTAAATAAATAATTATTATCTGTTTCTTTGTGTGCCGCCAAATTTTGAAATCGTTAAATACCGCAACAAAAAAAAGGTTGAGAATCACTGATATAGGCTATATAAATTACAGGAAAAAATAAGGATCCTTACTAAAACTACAATAATATAACCTAAGGTTGCCAAAAATTGCCATAAAATGTTTTATATCGCATGCATTACAAAAACTATTGATGATAGAACAAAAAAATGTTCTACAATATTAAAGAACATATCAATATCTACAAAAAATGTCGCGATAGTATATGTCTAACTATTGTATTTGTATACTATATAAAAACGAAATCACGAAGTATCGAAATCCGCTTGACATACAAAGATGAAATTTGACAGGGAGTTAGTTTATAGTTAGTAGACGTCCGCTAAGAACTGATTTTGCAACAGGGCCAGATTAAGGAGGTATAAGGGCTCTCGCAGGTTTGTATGAAAGCCTTTTGCTACAAACTTGAAATTTGGCAATGATTAGGTATGGCTACCCGAACCTGCAGTCGTTGAAATATGAAAGATCATTAAACTTCATAGTACTTTATATCTTCAGTATCAGCGAACAAAGTAGTGGGCAACAGCTAGTATTTTATATATAGAGTGGGTGCATTGCTACATAAAAGGTATTATTGTATGAATAACAATGTAAACCAATCACAGTCAAGTAATTTCGATGTTTTAACGAGTTTGTCGTTAAATTGTTTGGTGGTGGTGTTACATTTGGTGGTGTTACATTTTAAGTGTAGACATGTAACCCTCGAGGAAACAAATCTCGGTCAATATTCGCCACTTAATCGTACGATTAGTCAATACAATTACTTATTTAAAAGAACTGATATAGATGCTTTTTCCTACAACAAACCAGAATACATGAAACATCTTGATACTAACTATCTTCAACTAACTAACCAGTATTTTAATTTTGGTTTTTTTCCCCTCTTCCTTACATCTATTTGGTTCTTGTTTTTTATTTTTATGTGTTTTTGTAATTTTATTAGAAGTGTAGTATCTATAATATATATAATTAAAATCCAATATATATAAATCCAGTGTCATATGTATGTTCCCAGTGAACTCTTCACCAAGTCAACCGATTTCGATGAAAGTTGGCATTTTATGTGTAATTTGGTCTAACTTGAGATATAGGATAGTTTATATTTCAATTAATGGTCTTAATAATTTATAATTAACAATAAACTGATACATAAAGTTGTTACATAAATAAAATACAATTGTCACTTATGTCATTGTGGTTGAAATTGACAGCTTTTTCATGTTAAAACTGCATTTATATTTTATTAATAATGCAACATTTTATACGAACAACGAGAAGTAACGATACTTTGAAATCGAAGAAACGTCAACTACGAAACAATCAAATGTGCGTCTTCTGCGGAGGAGACTATCACGCTAATTTAGAAGAATGTCCAGTCAGAGGCAAACGCTGTAGGTTATGCGGGAAGAACAACCACTTCTCAAAAGTGTGCATTAGTAGCGGCATAGTAACGCATAAACAGTTACGAACGAGACGCCTAGCACGACACAACACGTCTAGCGAATCTAGCGACAATGAAAGCAGCCAAACATATCCAGTGAATAAAAAAGATTCGCCAACTAAGGTAATGATACCAACTAAGCGAAATGTTGTTTGGAAGATAAATGCGCACTACGTTTGATATTCTTAAGTCAAGCGTCAAGGAAGATCTTGACAGAGTTAGGTTATTCCAGGAACTCAGGCCATCAGTTAAAGAAACTATTCCACCAGAATATTCGATTGGAGACATAGTCTGGGTTAACAAATTTATAGGGAAAGGCTCTGAACCAAGGATTATATCAAAACGCACCAAGACTTACTCCTATCAAGTTGAAATGAACAACGGAGTAATCAAACGGAAACACTCTGATCAACTTAGGCGAAGAGAAACCAACGATGAGAACAACGATGAAAATGATGTCATTCGTAACAGTTTGTAAACGAAAAACGATACTGTGAGTAACAACAAGAAGCCGAAGAATTATTCCTATTATAGTCGTGGATCAAAACGAGGTAGGGGTGATGTCAATGATCATGTTTTACCGGACACGTTCACTTATCAACCTGGTGCATCAACTCAAATCACACAACAAAATTTATCAAATGGACACGGAGACAAATCAGCTGGGCCTCCTAACGCTCAACAGCAGGATCTTGAATAGCCTCAACTCAACTCTCAACATCTGCAGCATTAAACGAGGCACTACGTCGTTCCTCACGACGACGTAAACCCTTGCGCGTTTTGGATATTGAGCTTTCCTTTTTGGAGGGAGTAATGTTGTCGTATATCACAAAGTGAAGAGAAGAGTGCAATCTATGCACTAAAATACATGAACAATAAAGAATCATTAAAATATTTGATTTTATTTATTTGTTTTTCCTAATAAAAAATTGAATTAATAAAATGTAAAATCTGCTTATTTATTGCTTCTAAGGCGGAACAAAGTTCGCCTGGTCAGCTAGTTTAGTTTATATAATAGTAGTCCTTTTTATAATATGTAGTTCTAATGTAATTTTGTAGGTAGGCTTTATAAATAAATAAATGAATATTACAAGACCAACAGCATTACACTCCCACTGATTATCCACAAACGTGTCATGTCTTCTAAACGGAATAATTTATAAGTACCTATATATGTATAAAAATACGATATTTCATATAGTATCCAGGCCGTAGTCTCTGGTCGTGTCGCGATTGTCTATGGACGTCTTAACACAACGACACGTTATTGCGTAGATATTTTTAAAAGCTAAAAGTTGTTAAATAATTACTTGAAATATTGCTTCTTTAATTTTAAGTATGCAATTTTTAATGTTATGTGCAATTGTCTAATGTTAATAATAATAAGAATATTCCTTGATTTCAGTGGGCTTATCACGAATTTTAGTCTGGCTTTCGAACCGAGTTCGCTTCAAGCGATTTGTATCGAAATTTAAGCAGCGCCGCCGCGTGCGGATTTGGAACTACAATATTTTAGATACTTTTTGTTAATTTTCGAACGTCTCGATCTTTCGTTCATTTGATAGATTGCTGGTGCTCGTTAGTCGTTAGTAAAAATTCATGATCCCGATTGCTAACGGATCCGTTTTACTTGTGACAGCTCGATTCGAAAGCCAGACTAAATTCGTGATAAGCCCACAGTTATTGAAACTTTTGATTTTATTTACAACAAAACAAAACAGTGTCTTATATATGTATTCTTCTAGGCACACAGCTGTCGATGTTAGCAGTGAAGCCACCAGAAGCCACGAGAATCATTGGGATGCACCAACCTCTAGAGATAAGTATGTGTAATTATTTTATTATAAATAGGTACATACACTCGACAATCTTCAAATGGATACAGATTGGACTTTGGACTGGAAGAAACAATCATTAGAAAGGGATAACTATATTATCGTGTCGAAGTCGAGGCGTGTGCGAAAGGGATGCAGATTTCTATCTAATATTTTATACCTAAGGGTAAACATAAACTGACATATATTATGTCCAAGCTTTTTTATCAGTAAGATATTCATCTAACGTGTAATATGTTATCACATACCACTATGCCGGCTTGAGAAAACGCGTGTGCTCTGTCCAAATTGACTGCATATTTTTTTAATAAAAGTATTTTTAACTAGGATAGGTTTAGGATGGTTATCTGGTATTATTATTTACTAAAACTAAGCGATTGTTGATTGTTATTCTTTGAATAGGTTATCAGCCTGTCCAAGCGTCGATCGCTCGTCTCTCCTCCGATCTCATGCGGCTAAATCGGCAGAATGTCCACCACAACAGACGTCCCCAAGACCCAGGAGGACACCGAGAGAGTCACGCAGGGTATCCTTAGCCCAGGCATCGGGCTATGTACAGTTAAACCAGTATAGGTTACTGGAACCTATTGGACAGGTGGGAAGCAATTTGCCTATTTCATTGTAAATGTTTTCAAATTCATTTATTTGCCATAAATATGGTTAGTAACGTAGGTCTTAAAGTAGTGTTAGTACTATCACATGCAAATAATTCTATATAAATGCTAAATATTGTCAAATTAAATTTAACCCTACAAAATGTCATTCATGAATCCACCAATTGTATAGGAGGATTTGTTCATTAAAATACGTCGAGATTCTTTTTAAATACATATGTTAAAACAATCAATGTCTCTTATAACCCTAGGTACACTCTTGTTCATGAGAGCTGTACTGCATGTGATGGGGTTAATTTTGATACCATTTCTGCCACTTGTCATTAAGTCAAGTCAAAATTAGAGTGAGAAATTTGGAGAGAAAGTGGAAATCCTATATTACATATTAATACAAGTTTCAAAAAGTAATTTAAGACCTAGTCACTATCTGCGCATGTTCCACCCACACTCTACTAGGTACAGAATGAAACTCCATTCGGTTCATTTATTTTCAGGGTTCATATGGGATAGTAAAATTAGCATATAACGAAGAGGATGACACGCATTATGTAAGTGTAATTTATATAATTCCGTGGTATATACCACCACACCAATAACACTAGTTTACAAATTAAAATAAAAGTCATGTCCTTTCAATGTATTCCATATCGTTGTATTTAGTAGTAATAACTAAACGCAAACATATATTTATTTTATTTCTATCACGTCTATAAATCAAGTTCTTATTACATCTTATTTTCAAACTACCCATAAGGATATCCCATAACGGAATCACTTAAAGATGCATATTTTGGTTATTTCAAAATGACGTGTTAGATTTTTTTTTATAATTTTTCTGAAACTCAGTGCACCTCAATTGTTAAGAAAAAAAAACGTTTCATTTGAAGGACAAAAACCTTGTAAACTAGTGTAATAGATACGAAATATAAACATTAATAAAATATATTTATTGTCTAAAATTCAAGCTGAAAAATATTTTTTTACAAATCACAATAGGCAATGAAAATCTTATCAAAAAGAAAGCTGATGAGAAGGGCTGGTCTGTTTGGACGCACGCCGCCGAGAAGACCATCGTGTCCTGGGCCAGCCCCAGATCCTCTGCAAAGGGTGTATAGAGAAATTGCTGTCTTGAAGAAATTAGATCATCCCAATGTTGTTAAATTAGTCGAGGTGAGCCATTATACCCCCCTATAACGCGGTAATTGGTTCCGCGTTATAGAAATACGTGTTGTACGATTAACGCGCTTGTAATATAATATATATTTTTGTTATTTATTTACTTTTAGTAATTGGGCTCCAATAGAGCGCTTTCACTCGTCAATACAAATACAAATATAAATTTATTAATTTAATAATTATCAATTCGATTTAGCTGCTGTATACTGGCATTGTCCACTTACATACTAATGTCATAATAAATCTACTATGATGTAAAAGAATAGCTGCTGTATAGGGGTATTGTATACCTAAGGGTAAACATGAAATGACATAGATTATGTCCAAGCTTTTTTATCAGTAAGATATTCATCTAACGTATAATATGATTTTCTTGAACTGATAAAGAGGGAGGCTACTAATATCATCGGGCAGCTTATTATATGACTTTATGCCAACCCCCATGAAACAACGACTCGTTTTACGGAGACGGGAATCACGAGGCTGTGATATTTACTTATATTCTAAAAACATATGCATTAATCTAAAGGTATTAGACGATCCAGCTGAAGACCAACTCTACTTAGTATTTCAACTTCTGGAAGGAGGACCTGTGATAGAAATACCGAACGATAACCCTCTAACTGAAGACCTCGCGAGGAAGTATTTTCGGGATGTCCTGCTTGGTGTCGAATATTGTAAGTTTCTACTCATATTAGCATGCATGTAATATTAGGTCAGTCTACCATCGCATTGAGCATTGTCTATACTCTATACCAGAGGTCGGCAGACCGCGGCTCTTGCCATAGGATTATCTGGCTCTTCTTACAATACAATAGTATATAATAAAGTTCATGTTGCGGCTCTCTGAAGGCATGGGAAAATCTACAAACTTGATATTCGGCTCATCTGGTTGATAAGTCTGCCGACCCCTGCTCTATACTAAGCCTACTGAAACAAATATAGTTAATTATAAGCTATAAGAATTACGACGGTTTTTCTTTTGACATGAGGATTTACGTGTAAATTAAAATTTTATAATTTCTTATTGAATACTCGACATTGGGAGAATTGTCTTTAATAGATACCTGAAGCCATTAATAAAGGAAAAAGAGCGTTTTAATTTTGTAACTAATTCATCCGCAGTACACTACCAAGGGATAGCACATCGCGATATCAAACCAGCAAATTTGCTACTCGGTGACAAAAGAGTCCAGGTCGCAGATCTTGGTGCTTGTGGTGAACTGGCTGGTAGACTGTCAGGGGCTGTTGGCACTCCTGCTTTTAGAGCACCCGAAGCTGCTGTGGCTGCCGATAGATATGATGGAGAGGTATTTATTGGTATTCAATTGTCTGAAAAACCATGCAGAATAAAATTCAAATTCGTTCTCTTTATTTCTCTACCAGGCAGCAGATATTTGGTCATTGGGCGTGACTCTGTACGCGATGGTGACAGGTCGTGTTCCATGGTCGGCTAGCAGCTCAGCAGAACTGCAGAGGCGGGTGCAGAAGGAACCCCTGCCTATGCCTAATAAACTGATACTCTCCCCACTACTCCTTAGGCTGCTTCATAGAATGCTGGAGAAGGACCCTGCTAGAAGAGCTACTATGCAAGAGATTAAGGTTCTATTTTATTAGTAATTATTTTTTACGGAGTTACAAAATGTTATTATCAAAGTTAGTATATATCGCTGTATCCTATTAATATCTACAAAATTACAATTTTACAAGCTATTTAAAATTGTTATTGTGTATTTGTCTATGTAGATCAGTGGTACTCAACCTAAAAGAGTGCCGCCAAATTTTACACATTTATAATAATATTATTAAACAATATGATTTAAAAAAAATTAAACTTATTTTTTTCTTTGTGTGCCGCCAAATTTTGAAATCGTTAAAATTGTGCTGCAACACAAAAAGGTTGAGATACACTGGTGTAGATTCTTCATCGTTGTATTGAGTATCTCAGAAACTATTAAAATAATGTTAGTTCCACGTATGTTAATACTACCCGACTATATAATGCATGATGTTGTATATTATATTATGTGTCTATGTATATATTATACTATGTAGTAGTTTATTATGTATAGCATTAATATTCATACACCAATACAACTAACAAATAAATACAACTTCCTCTATGCACTATTTTCATTCTTCAATTATTTCTCCAGACCGGTTAGCTGATAGAAAATGCCTTTAGGCATTAAGTTCGCCCATTTGTGACTTTACAAATAAACAATTTTATTATTATTATTGTATCTATGGGTGTACGTGATTGGAAAGATTGAGAAACTGCTTCTATAATAGTGTTACTAACATAGAAAAATAAATAAATGTTGCCGTGCTATAAATGAAATATGTATCTTAATGTATTTTTTTATCTTCTGAAATAACTATTGCATTTCAGAACGATCCGTGGGTAACGAAGTCTGGTCAATCACCTTTACCTTCCGAAGCCGAGAACTGTAGGCTGGTTGAAGTGACAGAAGAAGACATGGCGCGGGTCATCACTTCAATACCTAATCTCTCCACGCTCATACTAATTAAGACGATGCTGAAAAAACATAGTTTTCAGGTGAAATGAGAATTTTAATTTTCTGAATTAAAATTCAGTTTTTTTTATTATTATTTCATGTACAGGCTATGATTGACGAGTTTCTTGTGATATTCTTCTCGCCATACACCTTTCCGAAGGCACGGTAGAGTCTAACGATGAGCAAGTGCACGCCTTTAGTGCCTATGCTAATAAACGATTTTCATTTCATTTCAATTCAATTCTAAATTATTATTTAAAAATAATTGTGTTTATAATTATACTAGCTTTTACCCGCGGCTCGCATTCAAGTCATTACCTTTAACTGCTGAGGTGGGGGCCTCTCAGGTTTTGAGAAAATAAATTTTTTGAATTACTCTAATTTAATTTGAATTATTTTATTTTTTCTTGCTGATTTATGATCTCATGTGATTTTTTCCAAAAAATGCTGAGTGTTTTCTAAATTTTGAAATGATAGTTAATTATATACAAATAAATTATAAAAAAAATATTTTATTTAGATACATCCACTGAAGCTAAATATTAAACCCTAAAAACCCTAAAGATGTTTAAATACAAGCACATATATGTACAGGTCTCTGAGGCCCCCACGTCAGTGTTTACGTGAAATTAAATCTACCTCACTAGTTAAAGGTTAAATAAGTGTCAGAGATCACACTAACTATAGTCAATTGGAAACTATAGTAAAAAATGTTATATTTTTTTAAAATAAAAAGTATCCTATGTTACTTCTAGTACCTCCAAAAATATGTATTCAAAGTTTCATGATGATCAGTTGAGTAGTTGTTGCGTGAATACGTAACATACAAACTCACATTCACATTTATAATATTAGTAGGGATTAATTATGAAAACTGGATGCCACTATACCAGTGGCGGCTTTGACATCCAGAATATATCATATATATCTGTAAACCCTCGATATTTTCCTCTAGAATCCATTCCTTCGTAGCAGAGAAGGGAGTACAGCAAGAGCGACAGATTCACAAGACAGCGGCGAAAGTACAGGAGACGAGAAGCCTAAGCCCCGAAGTAAGCCTGGACTGGCGAGGTCTGGCCGTTCATTGTCAGCACCAGGGAATTATCTTACTGATAGGTGGGTCTTCCTAGAGACAGTTTAAATATAGCAATCATGAATACAAATACCCAGACACTCAAAGACTACACAAGACTATAAGAACCAGGACTACAATAACATATACAGTAATACCCCGCTTTACGCGACCCCGTTATGAGCGGTTTCACTATAAAGCGAAATTCAAATTTATTATTAAATTACGCGAAAGAGTGCGTATAAACATAATGTAGTCATCAACTTTTCTATGGTCGCGGGAATTTCAGTTAACGCGATTTTTTCCGAAACATATCCCTTGCGTAAAGCGGGGCATTACCGTAAACATATGTATTTAACGTAACCAAACGTTTTTTTTTTTTGAGGAAATTATTTTGCTTATAATTCCCGCTACATTAGGTCGATGAAAGAAAATAACCTCCACCAACATTCAATAACGCGTCAAGACAAGTAATTGCAAGTTGGTGGAGGTTATTTTCTTTCATCGACCTAATGTAGCGGGAATTATAAGCAAAATAATTTCCTTTAATATGGATTTCCGTAAAGTAACGCCTGAAACAATTAGTTGACGAGTTTCTTGTGGTCTTTTCGTCATATGCCTTTCCCAGGCTAAGATAGAGTCTAACGATGAGCAAGTGCACACTTTTAGTGCCTTTGCTAATAAATTATGTTCATTTCATTTATACAATAGCTACTTAATAAATATTTCTACTGATACACAGACAGCCATCCTTTGACACAGCGTTAGAATCGGTACAGGAATCCAGGGACCAAAGCCAAGATGCCGCTGAAGAACCCAAAGAAACAATCAAGAAGTCAACAGCGCGGTGATACAGCAATAGGGCGGCTAGGAAGATGGCCGCTGCTCTTCTTTGCTGTAATGTACACCACACCGACACTAGGTTTAATATTTAACTTGTAAAAATTATATACAACTACCCTCTTTGTGATTGTATTGACAAGTATCGTAAATTTCAACTACAAACACAATAGTTTAAGACAGTGATTTCAATTTTTTAACGATTTTAAAATTTGACGGCGCACAGAAATTAATTTAATAGTTGTTTACTTATCTATAAGACCAGAGGCGGCTCGTCCTAAAGAGCGCTGGTGCAGTACACTCCCACGAAAATTACAGAAGTAATCTATATTTCTTCATAATACATACTATCCTTACATTACATTCATTCTATTCTACTATGCCTATACAATAGTATATTATATTACCTATATCTACGCCGCTGTAATATAAGTTCTGTAATTTTCGTATACTGCACCAGACGATCTGTATAAGACACTGTATAAAATTGGTTATGAAAACAGTTTTGTTAGTAAAATAAAATGTATTACAAAAACTACAGTACGTTTATTAAGTGATTAATTGCAAGTTATTAATTTATAAAAATTGAGGAATATATAATTATCACAATACATAGTGAACAATAAGAAGAAGAACGAAGACTTAAGTATTTTCAGCCTGTAGAGACAACCGCCACACATTACTAAAATTTGAAATGTTGAGAATCACTGGTTTAGAACTTTTAACTGTCATTTCTTAATACAATAATGATTAAAACCCATGTTTTTATTATCTATATTCTACCTACTTGAACACCAAACAACGAATCAAACGTGGGAACAAATATTAACTAAATTTAGTACTAACCCTATTTACGGGGTCTATTTCTAGGACATAAAACATTTTCTCTTCAAAATTTTCCAAAAGTCCCTAAACTAAACTAATTATATTTAAAAATAGGTATCTTAGTTTTTTACGCATTTAGTATGCTAGGTCTCATAACAAATTTGCTCAATGCTAATATATATATTTAATAAAAAAATAATTTAAAGAGCTTCGAAATTTATTGAGCAAGATTTTGTATAACTAAAATATAACCCGACAAATTCTGGGTGCACATTGCTATCCATTAGTTTCGGATAAGAAAGCATTACTTCTTAAATACACATAAGTGCAATCAATATTTATGTTATTTTTACAATTTAAAAATGTAATTACTATGTCAATGTGTTTGTGTGTGCTACTTTTTAAATTCCAAAAATAATACCGTCCAATTTATTATTATTATAAATAAAATAACCATAATAACAATATGTAAATATTATTATGATTAACTCGCTTTTCTGTCTGTTAAACTGTCAAAAAAAATGGCGGTTTATTTTGATCCTATGCATTATGATTTTACGACTTGGGATTTGTTTTAAACGGTATATTGCGCAATAAATTTATTTTAGGCTCAACAAGATGTGAGATGAATGATTTATTAATGGCATTTACCTGAGCCCCTACATGTTTAACCATTTTTATGACAGCTAGCATTAGCCGCCTGTATTCATGGATCCTATTCAAGCTTAACATTAGACGAGCTGTAAATTAGAAAGCAGCTTCAATCGCTTCTCGAGTCGAGAATTACTGTTCTAGGTCCGTATAAAGCAATAACGCTGAGTATCCAAATGTCATTCAGTCGTACGAAACAAAATAGACCAATCACACGCTTGAAAATTTGTTGACGTGATTTTTAACCAATGATAATAATCCATTGCAACTGTCTACTGTCACCTGGCTGTCATTACGTTCTGTTACACGCATTTATAAGAAATCGTTTCAATCGTTACTTATTAATATATAAATAAACTGGATATTTGATATATGCAACATATTACTATTTTATTTTGATTACTGTCTAATGGTTGTCGTGTTTAAAGATTTATTATTTATTAGTAAATAATTATTACTGCATAAAATAAAGTAAAATCACAGATCAAACTATGCTTAAGTGTTATTTCTGAAGAGTATTATTTTATTGGGTAATTGTTTAAAACAGGTCTCAAGTATTATTTTTCGTATAAATACAGAAAAATATATTTAAATCACATCTTTAGGTTAGTTTTAAAAATATAGGCTTGACAATTAGAATTAAGTGAAAATTGACCAATTTTTATTAGTATATCGCTTAAAATAGATGCTTATTTAAATAAAAATTCCTTACAAATTTATTCAAATCTATTTTTAGACATAAATTAGTTATAATATTATCCCTTTTTGAAATAAAACTATTAAAATGTTTGTCATTTTCTTAAACCTAAGGACTTGTATAGGTTAGTGTAATCAGTGGCGGCCTTAGTGGGTGGCGAAAGCAATCGCCCCGGCGGGGTCTCGCATAACCCAAGCAAATTATAAAAAATATAGAATATATACAATGTGATATTGATGGACATGAATTGTACGAAGAACTGAATATGTGTAATATCTAAACCGGGGTCCTTAAGGGCGCAATACTAAATTTGAAAATCACCGAGGGCGCATATTTTACAAATCTGTTCACATGCCTATTCTAAACTCAACTGACTACTTGCTGTATATCGCCGTTGACAAGAGTAAGTAAATCGCTCTGGCTATCATACATTTACATTAGTCCAGCGAGGGCGCATTAAAAATCGATCGGGGGCGCTATGGATTAGATTCTAAACCAAACAACCAGTGGGCTTATCACGAATTTAGTCTGGCTTTCGAATCGAGCTGTCACAAGTAAAACGGATCCGTTAGCAATCGGGATCATGAATTTTTACTAACGACTAACGAGCACCAGCAATCTATCAAATGAACGAAAGATCGAGACGTTCGAAAATTAACAAAAAATATCTAAAATATTGTAGTTCCAAATCCGCACGCGGTGGCGCTGCTCAAATTTCCATATAAATCGCTTGAAGGTTCGAAAGCCAGACTAAAATTCGTGATAAGCCCACAGATATACTTTTCACGAAGGACAAAGGGCCTCACAATGGGTAAGGCCGCCACTGAGTGTAAGAATAGGAAGACAAGGCAAGCTTGAATTGTGTAGAATATTTTTAGAGTCCTGCAAGCCTAATGGTCCAATTTTTTAAATGCCTTTTGATGTTGTGATAATTTAGTGTTTTAATGTTGTTGTTTTTTTTGTTTGATAATTATTATTATTACAAATTATGAATCCTACTCAGATCATTCATCAAAGCACAAAGCACTTGTTTAACACTAGATTTACCAGACTAGTCAAAATGACTGGTCTTGCAAGATCAAATTAAAATTCCTACTGTGTGTAACATTTTCTTTAATTCTTCTAATCTTCTTTAATTTATAACAGAAGAATTAGTTTTATGAACTTTATATTATTTTATATATATTTGTAACAAATATATACTTGTTTTGGTTTTGGTAGAAATAGGTATATTTAAGCTGGTAAATCTAGTGTTAATATTTCTTCTTCTTCTATTAATGGCTTCAGATGTCTATTAAAGACAATTCTGCCAATGTCCAGTGTTCAGGCAACAGTCCAATAAGAAATTATATAATTTTAATTCACAAGTAAACCCTCATATCAAAAAAAAAACTATTTTTAATATTTTAGCTCCAAACAGTGGTCGAATTGGACTTAGTTATGAACCAGAATGCGTTTCCTTTCAAACCTGTTGACTGATACACTGACAGAATTTTTTTTTTCTTATTTCAAAAAATACTTGAATTTGTTTTCTTCTTCAGATGTCTAATGAAGACAATTCTGCCAATGTCCAGTATTCAGGCAAAAACCCAATAAGAGATTACAAAATTTTAATTCACACGTAAAACCTCATGTCAAAAAGAAAATCGACAGCCTACTTGAATTTGTCAATTTTTTTTATATATATTTACTTTTAGTAATTGGGCTCCAATAGAGAGCTTTTACTCGTCAATACAAATATAAAATGAAATAAATGTATTAATTTAATAATTATCAATTTGATTTAGCTGCTGTATACTAGCATTGTCCACTTACATACTAATTTGTAAAAATTAATAACAATCTCTACTAATATTATAAATGTGAATGTGAGTTTGTTTGTTACGTTTTCACGCAACAACTACTCAACCGATCATCATGAAACTTTACACACATATTTTTGGAAGTACTAGAAGTGACATAGGATACTTTTTATTTTTTTATATGATGGTTTTGTATTGGTAGTATTATCTTTATTAGACATCTGAGTTAATAAAAAAAGAAGAAGATAAAATAAAACAAATAGTAAGCCTAATCAAATAAATTCTTTAAATTAGTTACCTAATCTTTTCTTTTTTTTGTTATAATAATATAATTGGTGAATGAATTAAATCTTTATTTTGGGTTACTTAATTTAAAAAAACCTTAATTAGTTTATAGTTATTTGGTCAGATGTTGAAATGCTTGAATTTAATTAAAAATATTAAAAGAATTGTAAATAAAGAAATTTATCAATCCTTTAAATTGTGCAGTTTTATTTTGATCTGGTGTCTTGGAATGCAGAGGGATGTATTTGTCTGCTTTAGCTAATCTAACTTACATATAAAAACATATAAACAGAAGAATTAAGTTTGTAAGAAGAAAGATTTATTTCGAAAAGAGAAGAACTTTCCTCAATCACCGCATTCTTCTTCTAATGGTTAGCTGGTAGAGAACGCTAATATATAAATGGGCAATAAATATATATTTATTTATTAAAACTTTCCAAACTAGACAATTTCATAAATCTCCTCAAACGTGCATCTTGAAATAAATATTACTAACGTACTGATAAAAACAGACATCAATAGGTTAGTAACCACCCCATGGCCTTCTACCATAACCCCATCCCGAAGGTCTATGTCCGTAGCCCCATCTGTTTCCTCCCCAAGGCCTAGGGTTAGCCCAAGCTAAACCATAACCGCCTCCATGTCCCCATTTGGGACCAGTTAGAATTGGAACTCTAGCCCCCCATATGGGGCCAGCAGCATAGCTTGTAACTACAGCCACGAGAGCAGCCAGCCATAGAAGCTGAAAATTAAATAATAACACAAAAATAAACATCAATTTCTCCTAATAATAACATATTTAAATTGAACATTAGATAACGCGTGCGGAATGCTGGTGATTTCTAACACGTTATGTTTGTATTCAGAAAACTACTTATATCAGCGGTTCTCAAACTTTTGAAAAGCGAAATATAAGAAGATATATAATATTGTTAAATGATATGATTTAAAAAAAAAATAAACTTTGTTTTTTCTTTGTGTGCCGCCAAATTTTGAGATCGTTAAAAGTGTGCCGCAACAAAAAAAAAACAAAAAAGATCGGGAACCACTGTGTTAGAGTTAGAAATGAAAGAACGCCTTACTTAATTACACAGTTCAGAAAGAGTCGGCTTATGTGAAGTGTAAATAAGTGTAACATATATTCCATACTTTCTGCCTAACCCAGTAGGAACGTATATTAACGAAAAATGCATTAAAAACACTCACCGATAGCTGGATCTTCATTGTTATTGAACAAATACTTATTACAGCAGCATATTTCTAACATTTTTATACTTAAATTATGCTATTATTGTGCACGCGAACTTAGGATGTTAGATGTTATTTGTAAAATAATTAACACGCAGTATTAGAAATTTACTTTAAAGTCATATAGCACAATAAATATTATAACAAAATTAATTCATTAATTAAATATATGTATATATGGATTGTTATTTACTTCTTACGTTACGTTTATTTCTTGTGGGAACATAGTTCACTAGTTCAATTGAAATAAATTACAATAATTATTAACAAATTAATTATATAACATCTAATTGGTAAAGCTATTCATTATTCATTACTGTAATTAATAATCAATTATTCAATAACCAAATCCGGTTAGATATTCGTTTTAAATGAAATGAAATGAAAATAGTTTATTAGCATAGGCACTAAAGGAGTGCACTTGCTCATCGTCAGACTCTACAATGGCTTCGGAAAGGCGTATGACGAGAAGAAGACCAGAAGAAACTCGTAATAATACATAAATAGATTTATTTTGTGATATATTTCGGTTCAATTTCTGATGTAATTAAATATTTGACAACGGTGCAAAAATCAGGATTACGGAGTATATTTTTTCAGTATGTATAACATATATTTTTATATTTGTATCTAATTAGAAAAAAATAGAATCAAGTTAGGCTGAATAACTTAAAAATTTAACCTCGAATTAAAAAAGTAACTGTCATATGAACATGATATAACTAACAATACTAATATATATAATGCTATTAGTTTGAGAAGGTTCCCAAATAAACCGTTCTGTAAATTAAAAGCGTTTGTAGTAATTCGTAGCATAATTTTATTCGTTCGCACACTTCAATTTGAAACATGATACAGTGACTTCATCCGTCAATGTGGAATGTTGTGGTTTACGGAATATTAAAATAAAGCAATTTTAAAAATAATAAAAACATATTTGTGATGAAATGGAAGAGGTGAATACGAAAGGTATTTGTGTTTAACAATTATTGATTACATTAATATTTTACCGATAAGTTTTAAGTTTGTTTTTGAAGGTTTTATTGAGTAGGTACTTTAATGTGTGGGCGATGCTGGTCGAAGGCTGTTTGGTCCTATTATCTTTTGTTTGTCGTGGCTATGAGATTTGATATAATGTACGCATTTTAAATGATTTTATATACTTGAATTAACCATTTAACTTTCCTGTTAGTAAAAATATATGTAATAAAATATTATAGTGAATACTAAGGCAGTATAATATTATATTTTGTTATTAACTTAGAGTAAATTTATTATATTGGTAATCTAAGCACAGAAATTGGCCTGATGTTAAGCTAGAGTGTGGTCTATGAGTGGAGGTAACTGTTATGTTATGAAAATTTTTTTATAGATGCATCTAAATGTGCCTGTTGCCTCAATATGCTGGGAGAGGAGCAGTACATTTCAGCGCTTGGACAAAACTGGCATAGAGACTGCTTCAGGTAATAATACCAAAGCATAAACTTTCATGCCTTTTTATTTTTAAAGGTTTAGATCTGGACCAGAGACGGCTCGTCCTAAAGAGCGCTGGTGCAGTGCACTCCCACGAAAATTACAGAAGTAATCTATATTTCTTCATAATACATACTATCCTTACATTACATTCATTCTATTCTACTATGCCTATACAATAGTATATTATATTACCTATATCTACGCCGCTGTAATATAAGTTCTGTAATTTTCGTGGGAGTGCACTGCACCAGCGCTCTTTAGGACGAGCCGCCTCTGATCTGGACGTTATTTATGCACACTTTTACAGATGTTCAGCATGTGATGTATTGTTGTCGAGCTGGTATTTCGAGAAGACTGGTCTACTCTTCTGTCAGGATGACTACTGGAGTAGATTTGGAAAATGTTGTCATCAATGTACACAGGTATTAATTGCTTACACTTTTAATATAAAAAAATATACAACTTGGTTTTGGATTACACTTCGTGAAATGCTAAACCGGAGTGGAGACTGTTGCCAGCTTGAATAGGTCACAGTCTTCTTTGGGGTGTAGTCTTCAAGCTAATTTTGAAATGCTATTACATCACTTAAACTGTAGCGGTACCACTTCTGGACAATGAATTGTGCTAATAATGCAGTGTTTCCCAACCTTTTTTTGTACCATGCGTCACCTTAGTCTTTCTAAAATTCTTATACCGCCCTTATGTAACCAAACACCCAGTTGATATTTTAGTCTTGTCAAGCGAAATTATACCTAATAATGATTTACCACAGTTATTTAAGAATTTGGTTTTTTCGTTAAATTTGGCACCGAAATCTAGTATTGCATTTAAATGACCCGGAGCGAAAGGATTAATCTCGTGTCGAGTCCTTTTTCGAATTACCCCCCAGTGGGGCGTTGGTCCCACTTTGGAAACACTGTCTTAATGTATTAATTTTTTATGAACTACTATCATACGTATTTTATCAACTTTAATCTGAAACTGACAAAATATTTAGAGTCAATCGGTGACTAGACTAAGGTAGTCATTATAAGTTTGGTTACTATTTATTCTTTCAGATAATAACAGGTCCGGTGATGTCAGCAGGTGCACATAGATTCCATCCGGAGTGTTTTATGTGTTCAGCATGCAAGGCTCACATAGAAGACGGGGAGCCCTATGCACTTGTTGAACGCTCTAAATTATATTGGTAAGAATATGATACCCTGATTCATAAGGAAAAGTATTGTCAGTGATTTATTTTTTAATAATAGCAATACTTTTTTAAGGATTTATTTAGTCTGATAACATTATTACTAAGTCAATGAGAGAGGGGTCGTATACTCCATATGTATGTACCAGAGTCAAGCGCCATCTGTAGGAAATATGGAACGACACTATTTTAACAATCAAGTCCATGAAATTTTGCATTCATATAAAAAATGACCCAGCATGTAATTTCAATTATAATCAAATTAAATTAAAAGTGGAACAAATTAACAAAATATAATAAGACCTCATCAAAAGTTGAAATGAAATGAAAATCGTTTATTAGCATAGGCACTAAAAGCTTTGCTCATCGTTAGACTCTACTGTGACTTCGGAAAGGCGTATGACGAGAAGAATATCACAAGAAACTCGTAAAATCATCTGTATTTTGTGATTTAAAAATTTCTAATTTGATATACACAGAAGAAGTCCACGTGGCTAACATATTACTACATTGTAATAACATTAGATCTTTGTATTTCTATTTCAGTGGCACATGTTACAGTAAGGAGCAGACAGGCACACCGACCAGTCATTCAATTAGAGCACTGACTGTACCTAGAGAAGTGTTCACTAGACAGACTGAAAACACTAACATGCCGTGAGTGTACATTTTGATATACTTTCACTACCATTATCTATCAATTTGTCCTGTCTATCTGGCTAGACAGTGTACAATCATTCCTTCAAGAAGGCGATACTTGTTTTGATTGCCATATAGAACTCAGTCCCAGGAGAAAATTAAGTCAAGATTTAAAAACCTTCCTTACCTTTCTGATTAAGAACGCGATGCGTTAGAGTGAGATGCACTGAGGATTTAGAAGCCACGCCTACTTCCGTTAAAAGGCACAATACTAGATTTCCTGTAAAATTTAAATTAAGAAGAGATAAGCTCTTTGTATATATAAGTTATGATTAGAGGGTAGTTATGTAAGTCTTTTGTTTGAATTGTATAATGGGAAGTGACTATATTTCCGTAACTACGACATACACATCAATTTTATTAAGCCAATCTCATTTACCTAGGAATTGGAGCATTGGTAACAAATTATCGATGTTGGCGAAGGGATTTCTACAGAGCGTGGTATCCTTTTGTATACAGATAACATGCATTAGGTAAACTTTGTGTGTAGATTGTTCTTTAGTGTTTTTAGTCTAGTATTTTTGTATAGTGTTTAAAGCTTTAACTGTAGACGCTTGATCTCGTAGTGTGTAATTTTCTTGTTTATATAAAACAAAGCGTGCCTTGTAAACAAATTGCTTATATGTAAATAAATTTGATTAAATGTATACCAAGTCATTAAATATGATATCTCTAGATCAGTCTTTCCCAAAGTGGGCGATAACGCCCCCCTGTTGAGTCCTAGGAGAGACTACATGTTATTAAGGTTTTTAAGGTGGGGGGAGGGGGGGTTGCTACAATAATTGATATTCAAAGTTGGCGTTAGACGAAATAAGTTTGGGAACCTCTGCTCTAGATAATAATAAAAGTAATAATTATTTTACAAAGTTTTCTAATTAATTTTGACCTTGAAATATAGCTGCCCATGGAAGTGAGACACAAAATGAACGTCCATGTTGAAGGTTATGCCTAGTTTTATCCCATGTATGTGGGGTATAGTGTTTTTTTTTTGTGTTGGTCCAGTTGGATTACCTGCTTTTACTGTATGCTTGTCTGCATGTTTTAAAATTTGTATTTATGTTCAATAATAACATGATTGTAATGACATTTCTAATAAAATTAATTTTTTTAGGATTGATTCGACATGCGGAATGTTAAAATTGCATTTCGGAGATCGGATACTTGAAATAAATGGAACGCCGGTCAGCAATCAATCGCTACATGAGATTGAGAAAGCTATTGGCTGCACGGATGCTTTACTGCAGGTAGTTTTATTGTCACATTCTTAAGGTTGTATTCAAAACTTAGTTACTCAGTCGTACTAAACAAAATAGACCAATCACACGCTTGATACATAGTTGATGTGATTTTTGACCAATGATAATAATCCATTGCAACTGTCTACTGTCATCTAGCTGTCATCACGTTCTGTTACACGCATTTATAAGAAAACGTTTCAATTGTTACTTATGAATGTATAAAAGGAAAAAAATGCAAATTAATGTTTAAATTGGATTTATTTATTACTGTCAAATGGTTGCCGTGTTTAAAGATTTCTTACCGATTGTTTCTCGTTGTAAATAATTATGACTGCATATAATGCAATTTAAGCGCAGATTCATTCTACATTCAAGTGATGATCAGTGGGCTTATCACGAAATTTAGTCTGGCTTTTGAATTAAGCTGTCACAAGTAAAACGGATCCGTTAGCAATCAGGATCATGAATTTTTACTAACGACTAAGGAGCACCAGCAATCTATCAAATGTACGAAAGATCGAGACGTTCGAAAATTAACGAAATGTATCTAAAATATTGTATGAAGCGAACTCGGTTCGAAAGCCAGACTAAATTCGTGATAAGCCCACAGGTGATCACAGTTCAAACTACAGGTAGTCCTCGTTTTACGGCTTTACGTATTAAAAATATAATTAAATTTAAATATGAATTTAAAAAACATATAATGGGGTTGAATGCCTTGTGATGAATTTTCTACGTACGTTATGTTTATTTATAATTATTTATTTTTGTCTCAATTAAGTGAATTTCTATAGTTCTTTTTGAGAAAATAAATGTCTTAAACCTTACATTTTACGTCGTTTAGTGCTTATGCTAATAAACGATTGTCATTTTTCATTCAGTTAACAATAGAACATGATCCGGTTAAAAAGGAAAATGCAGATCAAATTCAAGATGAAAGAGGTGAACAGAAGCAGACGAAACTGCAAATACAAGAGATTCCATTGAAAGATATTAAGTGCAGGAAAAAGTGTGACGATGTGCTCAGAATCGTTATTGGTAAGTACAGTCAAGTGAGAGATAAAGGACTACCAGCGCCATCTACTGGTCATGTTGGATGATATTAGTAAACTTAAAAAAAATATTGCAATCTTATTCAAAAATCCTGTAACACATTACATTAACAATACCTTACAGACAAAAAAGCTTGGACCAAACCAATGTCATTTTATGTTTTACCTGTAGGTATATAATAGGATGACAATGCCCCTATACAGCAGCTATTCTTCTACATCATAGTAGATTTATTATATATTATTATGATATTAGTATGTAAGTGGACAATGCCAGTATACAGCAGCTAAATCAAATTGTTTGTCATAATTTACTAAAATAAATAAATTTAAATAAACTTGCAGATCCACTGCATAGTTTATAAATCTATAGTTAAGTTAATTTGTTGTTTTTATTTATTGTAGATGAGACAGACTTAACGGAGAGAAAGAGAGAAAGATTGTTCAAGCGCAAAGGTGACAATGTGGGGAAGACGCGCATGATCAAACGAAAACAGACACCGTCCTCGCCACTGTTGGGCGACAAGGAGAGGAGCAGCAGCATGTCCAAGTTACTTGATGCGTAAGTATTCGGAAATTAAATTTGCACACATTTGAGATAACTTTGCCACCTGCTCATAGGTGGCGCTGTCTAAAATGTGACGCACATCCACACACATTTTCAAACAGATAGTTTTGCAGGTATATAAGCGATAGAATGAGAAACAATCGCGGAGATATATGCATCCCTTTCCCACACGATAAGAACATAATTGTCCCTTTCTAATGATTACTTCTTCCAGTCCAAAGTCCAATCTGTATCCATTTGAAGATTTCACAGCTATTGTTTTAATTTGATGATATCTTAGACCAGTGGTCGGCAAACTTATTAGCCAAAGAGCCAAATATGAACAATTCAACAATTAAAAAAAATTGGCAGCCAAATCTGCTTGTTTAGTAAACTTTTATTACACTAAATAAAACTAAATTTCATACTTATTAATGCGAACAATGTATGGAACAATGGATATTGAGGCTACTCAAGCGCACTTCGGACATTTCCCACTCAGGAACATTTACGTAATCATTCACGAAATTACGGATTTGACAGCGACGTCATGACGGATAGGCCACACAATGCTTATTTTACGGATATTTGACAGGACTTTTTACAGGCTTGTATGTCAAAATTCACCTAAGCTACAGGAGTGATGGTCGTATCACGAAACTTCGGATATGCCTGAGTAGCCCCCCAGAGCCGCACTTAAGAAGGCAAAACTACTTTCTTATAATAATTAAAATTTCTACATTTACATTATAGTGTTGAAAATGGTGCTGATGATAATACGGGTGTTCTGTGTGACTTGAGTCGCGCCAGGTCCTTTAGAGCTCACCACGACACCGGACAGAAGGTCTTCAGAGCCTGTGACCTGTTACAGGTTAGTATCAACCTATTACTTTCCAAGCGTCGAAAACATTGGAATTTTTGGTGAAATTAAGTTCATAATACGCTAAGAAAAAACAATATGACAATTCTTCAACGCTGAGTCAGCCTGTCCTATAACATATGACAATGGAGATAAAAATTATATTTTGTTTTTATTTTTATTTATATTATATATATTTGGTAGAAGTCTAAGAATCAGTTTTATGTACTTTGAAGTTGGTTACTGTTTTCTTTTACGGTTGTATACATAAATCGGAAAATAATGCTTTTTTTTTGAGGCAACGAAAATGATTAATTTGAAAAAATTACATTAAAATTACGCAAATATTTTTCTCAGCGGAAAAAAAAATATACCATCAGAAAAATAGTATAAAAATACGAATTTCATCAGAAACAATAAAAAACAAAACTCTTAATAGGTTAAAAAAAAATTGAATACAGTGTCCTAAAAATAGGACAGTGGGAAGTAATGGGTTAAAGTGAAACAGTGGGCTTATTACGAATTTAGTCTGGCTTTCGAATCGAGCTGTCACAAGTAAAACGGATCTGTTAGCAATCGGGATCATGAATTTTTACTAACGACTAACGAGCACCAGCAATCTATCAAATGAACGAAAGATCGAGACGTTCGAAAATTAACAAAAAGTATCTAAAATATTGTAGTTCCAAATCCGCACGCGGTGGGGCCGCTCAAATTTCCATACAAATCGCTTGAAGCGAACTCGGTTTGAAAGCCAGACTAAAATTCGTGATAAGCCCACAGAAGTGGGATGGATGATAATGTTGACTTTGACAGGGTGAACTGCTGGGCTCTGGCTTCTTTGGTGAAGTATATAGAGTAACTCATAGAGAGACCGGTGAAGTTATGGTGCTTAAACAGTTGTACAGAGTGGATGAAGACGCGCAGAGGAATTTTCTTAAAGAGGTAAAGAGTTTCATCGGCCATACAGACCTGTGTTGGTGATATCAGGACGAGTTAACCAAATTATTCCTCTAGGTGGCGGTGCTTCGTTCCCTCAGTCACCCGAACGTCTTGCGGTTCATTGGGGTGTTATACAAAGACAAAAGATTGCATTTAGTCACAGAGTACATAGCTGGTGGAACTCTGCAGCAATTATTGCACGTAAGTCGTGGTTTTATATTATAAACTAGTGGGATGCATTCGGCGCCGGCCACGAGCGACCTCAGGACCTTTACATAGACGAGTTTAAAAAAAATCCTGAGCTCATGTCCCTGAACAAAAATGTCCTTTATACGACCCAGCTGAGATGTCTACTTTCAAAGATATAGCCAATAAGGCGGGCGTCGTTTTTTTTTTCCATTTTTTGAAAATTAAAAATTCGATTTCGGCCTAAGGCAGCGTTTCTCAAACTTTTTTGGCGAAGGAAATAGCCTTAATATAATTATAAAAAACTGATTTATATGTATTTATGAATAATCATATTGCAATGTAATATTTAGTTGGAATATTTAGATGTAACCTTATAATCTCCCTTTGGTAGGTATTTTTTGCAGTATTTTAGCCCTAGGGTTCCGCGGAACACACTTTGAGAATGGCTGGCCTAAAGTTTAATATTGTGTAAATTATCAAATCTTAGTATTAATTGATTACTATTAATATCAATTAGACGGAGCACTGTCATATGATAATATCCTCTTTCAGGACACCCGTGTCCACATCAGCTGGCTGGAGCGTGTGTGCATTGCTCGTGATATAGCCGCAGGTGTCGGTTACTTGCATCGCATGAATATAATACATAGAGATCTCAATTCGCATAATTGTCTCGTTAGAGAGGTAAATATGAATGGTGTCAATGCATGTGGTCCAGGACCTGCTTAATGGAATGTGCTTTTCAGGATAAAACTGTAATAGTAGCTGACTTCGGTTTGGCTCGCATAGTACAACGCACGCATAGCAGTCAGCCACATCATAATAACGCCACTTTAAGAAGAAAAAGATATACAGTAAGCTATCGTCATTACATATTTGTTGTCATGGGCTCAGGGTGGGACAGCAGTCTAAAATAATATGTAACTAGCAAACTATTTAATTTTTTTTGTGTCGACTGACGACTGTCGAGTATGAACTTTCTTTACGGATATTAAGTATTGTAGTTAGTACCTAGATAATTAAGTTTTTTAGGTTTGATTAGGTACCTTACGCTTGCCCCACCGTGGCTACGCCCATGTTTGTTGTAATATAGCTTGCGTGTTATATTTCGGACAGCGACACCTATTGGTCGTTTTAGAAACTAACTCTAAACGAGTATTATAGATTCAATTTATTTCAGGTGGTCGGCAATCCTTATTGGATGGCCCCGGAAATGATGAATGGAAAGCTGTATGATGAAAAGGTGGACGTCTTCTCGTTCGGAATCATACTGTGTGAGGTATTATATTTAGATAGTATTTATAATATGTAACGATACTCCAGTCTGCTTGAAAAGACTAGTCTCCAGATTGACAGGGCTTGCTTCTCACGTAAAAATTATTTATTTATTTATTTAATTTTAAAGAAAACATACAATTATAATAATACTTAAATCTAATAACAAAATTTCAAACATAAATCAATAAAGTTTCCACTAAATAATAAAACATACATATACATACATACACACACATATACATATATATATCATAGATTTATTTCAATGTCAATTATTGTTTACTTTTAAACTTGACGACAGGTAGATGGCGCTGATAAATGTACACCATTTCTTTTAGATTATAGGAAGAGTGCAAGCCGATCCAGACTTCTTGCCTCGTCGTGGTGATTTTGGCTTGAATGAGACACAATTTCTGGAGATGTTTTGTGCTGGATGTCCTGAGCCGTTCTATAGGATGGCTTTTCTTGCTTGTCATCTCGATCCTGACTATAGGTATATATAAAGCACCAGCTTTCTATTAAAAATAATACGAGGAATTTCTTTTTCAATAGGTTATGGGCCCAGCATGTTTCTACTGCGCCACTCTGCTTCTCTCGTAGACTTTTTATTAGCATTCGCTGGGCCCATAACCTATTGAAAATAATATGAGGGATTTCTTTTCACCTCTTTTCGTGACTTTTATTAGCATTAACTGGGCCCATAATCTATTGAAAATAATATGAGAGATTTATTTTCACCATATTTTACAATTGTGTACGACATACCCGATATTCAAATATCAATTAAAATTATCTTAAAAGGTGGCTACGCAACCTTTTTCAACACATTCCTCAAGGTTAGACAAGACGTGGAACGACTTCGTTCTACTTTCGTTTATAACTAAATGTTATAGTTGATTTCACCGCCCGTACATAGATGGCGCTGCATAAATTGTGACACGTCATTTATTTCAGATGCTTCTTACAAACGATCTGTAACCAACTACTTCTGGGCTCTAATTGTAAGTTTCGTCTTTTCAGACCACCGTTTGAAGTATCAGAAATATGGTTATCTCAATTAATAGTACAATTGACAAGCAATAAGCAGTTGTCGTCCTTATTGAGTGACATTAACGTGTATTCTCAACATGGCATCTCCTGTCACAAGACAGTGGACGACTGCTGTCATTGCTCTCAGTGCGGCCATTGCGTCTCCAGGTCTTCCAGCAAGAATGCTGTGGACGAATTCGTCATACCTGAAGGTGGAATTATTAAGGTATTCTAATCAGATTATATTTATAAATCATAATTAGAGTCTGGCAAGCGAGACATTTTTACCATGGCAACACCCAGTTATCTGTCAAACGAAGTGTTATAATTTTTTTTTAACCCTTCGTCGGGCGCCTCTCAAAAACTCCTTAGATCGGGCGCGGTGTGCTTGACGGGCTCAATTGAGAAAATTGATGAATTTTTTTTTTCTAATTAAATCTAAGATGAAAATCAAACTCAATCTTTCTTATTAAAATGTTTAGAAATAATTTTTTTACAAAAGTTATAGAAAAAAATTTTTTCCCCTTTAAAAAAAGAGTTCATAGAACCTATAATTGCTGTGCCTGTGAGAACGTCAAGTAAGTAAAATTTCATTATGTTTTCTTTTTCAGTCAAAATCAAACGCAACAATGTTTCAACATCAGTCATCACAAGAAGAAGCCTCCAACGGCCGCCAACTAGGCAAGTGCGTGTCAGCCAGCTACATATGCCAAGTACAACGACCCATCGTCACCATAACTAACCTGAGCAGAAGCCAGAACGCACTTTCCAACACTACCGGCTACATCCTCCGGGCAGACGGGAAGAATATTAACATAACCAAAGTCGATAACATAACAGAGTGGCTGGACCCACCTCCGCCGTTAAAGAGATCGAGCCCCGATACTCAACTAAACAACTTGGTAGACGATGCGAAGGCAAGAAAGGTGGAAGAAAATGATAATCTACCCCCGTTTTTAAGAAACCAGTCAGTCGAAGGGTTGGATTCGAAGTCTAAATACGAAGTTGATACGCCATTGCCCTTTTGTAGACACTTTTCTATACCAGATAATTGTGAGATTCAAGAACCTAACGATTCCAATTCTTCTGATGATGATTTGGACATGTACGATTGGCACAAGCATGTCAGCTCATTTAAGAAGCTGGAGGTGGAGCAACCAAAGAACTTACTCGCTGGCATGGTGAAGAAGGGGGAGAATCTCCTGGCGAAGAAGTCCAGCTATGATGTGGATTGTTTGAGGATTGAAAATGATCGCAGGAAAAAATCAGTTATAGATTCGAAAAACGAAGCTAAAGACAAGGGGTTTTTTAGCAAGAAACTTTTGTCGCCAAAGTTTACTAGACTGTTTAAAAATGCACCAGAAATCCAATCAAAACACGATATTGATGAAGAGAAATCTAAAAGTAATTTTTTTATACAAAACCCTACAAGTCCCATCAGGTCGTATAGAGTGAGGCCGATGGTGTCGGAGATTGAGAAGGGGCAGAATTTACTCAAAAGCGATATTAAACTAGCCAATATGGGGAAGCCGATGACACCGATATTCCGACGGCATATTCCCGAAAGAAACGACTTCGCCGAAGGGAGATTCAGTTACAGAAGACCAAAAGCCGAACCAAAAGAACAAATGCGTATTCGCCCAATCCCTGTCATTAAGGAGAAAAAACCTGGCATTTCTAAGAGTAATTATGTGAGTTTGGCTAATTTGAAAATTAATACTAAAAAGGATGTTGGCAAGGATGACAGTATGGAAGGGGAAAAAGTTGTCGAGAGGGTTATGTGACATAATTAACACTAGAACTACTAACCGGTCAATATGACCGGTTTCAAAAATTCTTCACAAGACTTTTATATACAACCCTACTCGTTATTTTTTGTAAACGATTCTATTATTTACAATTCTACAATCAATGTATTGAATTATATTTAATACTTTGCACGCATAAGTTGTCCGGTCATTTTGACCGGTTGGTAAAAATAGGTCATATTGACCGGCTCGTAGTTCTAGTGTTAATAGTACCTTCATAGAACCAGAAAGACCAGAAAAATACATCACGAGGTACACTTTCCTGTGCGTCAACATAAGCGACCTCTTGTTTTGAAGGCCATAACTACATTTATATGAATTTCTGAATTCTTGCCAGTTTATATGTCTAGAAACATTTTATACTCCTATAATATATTAAATACGAATTGTTATAATCGATTTTAGTGTATAGAGTGCCTTGTTTATGACATGCTAGTTATTGGAGATTATTGTAAGGTGCATGCTTTGAAAAATACATACCAGTATACTTGTACAATTGACAATCTTCAAATGGATACAGATTGGACTTTGGACTGGAAGAAACAATCATTAGAAAGGGATAACTATATTGTTATCGTGTCGAAGTTGAGGCATGTGCGAAAGGGATGCAGAGCTATCGCTCATATGCCTGCAAAAACTGTATACATTTGAATGTGTACGTCATGTCCGTCCATTCATTTGTCCATAATTGTAATTCATTTCTCAATATAGTTAATAATAATATTGCCAGACTAAATATTTCACTTAATACAAGTGTTGCCATAATTAAATATTTGTAAAATCATAGGAAATATGTATAGAGTAGTTAACGTGAAAAATAGAAAAGGAAATTAGCTATGTCAGTGTTTTAAGAGGCCATACTCTACCCTTGAATTATAGTTTTTGAGATCACGTAAAGATCCAATAGATAGTGGACTTAAGGCCGGTATAGTGGTGTTGTTAAATTGGCATTTGTAGCCTTTTGCTACAAGACTACCATTTTTACCTGTTTTTTGACACTGATTTTCACCCAGTGGCATATCCATAGTCGACCATATTGATTAATTTTAATAAAATTTGTAGAGATGTGCCGATTATGACTTTGGCCAACTAGCCGATTAGTCGGTTGTAAATAAGCCGACTAATCGGCCAAGCCGACTACGGTTTAGGGGATTCCCGTGACGCTTCGTTTACAGCTGATTCGCTGCAATTTCAGTCACTACTGACATGTGGACAAATATAAATAACAAAGAAAGTTTTACAGCTCACTAGTTTGACGATAGTTTCAAATATCATCACGCAGAATTGCAATATATGTCATTAAATATTATGTTAATTTGTTTTCTAATTAAGATACTAATTTTGTTTGATAAATGTCATCAATATGTTTTCTTTACAAGGAAGTAACACATACATTTTATTGAGAAATAGACACAAAGTAAAAAGCCGGATAGTCGGCGCTTTTTACCGATTAGCCGCCGACTACGATAGTGGCCGGATAGTCGGCTTTACCGACTAGTGGCCGACTAGTCGGAACATCTCTAAAAATTTGTCTTTTTAATTTACTAACGTGGGAAAAGTTTTTCTTAAATCATAAAGTCTGATAGTTTTCTAACAGGGTGCCATCTCGATATTAATTTTAAGTTTTTTCTCGGACATGATTGAACCTTTATTATATGCAACAAAGAAATATACATCTATAATAACAGCAAATCTTGAATTGTAGTAAATAAAAACCAAAATGGCGTCGTCTTTCTCGACATAACGTCATCCTGATTGTGCTATACTTAACATGTTGTTATTGTGCTCATTTTTTTATCCTATCTGTGATACACTATTTTATTTTACGCAATAATTAATAATAATATTTAGATTTTAAATATAAATTGAATTTAAAATGCTTTTGTCCATTTGTGTAAGTTGGAAGTTTCGCGCCAATTTTAGTGATAGCTGCGTCCACACCGACCGAGATAACTCCTTGGTGTGTATTCGACTATTTTTATAATCAATTATATGACAATTTAGTTTAAATATTACTAAAAATGCTAACATAAGCTAACAATGACGTTTATTCGTCTCGAACATTCCAGAATTTTGTTCTTTTATATATATTTGATAAGTTAAAAATAAATATTGATATAAAATACTGATTTTTTATTTAATATCACAATTTAAAGCGTATTCCTTTTGATTAACCCCATAGATCAATAGAGGTCATTATGGTTGTATTTACCGCTTATGACAATCATATACAAAGATGTTTAAATTATTACAATTTTACCTGATCTTTCTAGATTTAGTTTAATTAAATGGCTTCAGACTTCATATATTAATGGCCTCAAATGTCTAATAATGACTTCTGCATAATGACTAATGTCTATTCGGGTAATAACCCAATAAGAAATTACTTAGTTTTAATACACATGTAAACCCTCATGTCAAAAAATACACTAATTTATATCTATACTCTATATACTAATATATAAAGAGGAAACATTTGATTATTTGTATGTATTGAATAGGCTCCGGAACTACTGGACCGACTTGAAAAATTCCTTTACCATTATAATCGTGCAATATCCCTGATAAACATAGGCTATAGAATAATTTCAATTGTTTTTTAAAGATATATTTCATTTTATTTTAAGTTCACACAATTCGATGTCTATGCCTAATTTTGGCGGTCAAACGTGCTGTCATTTTTTTTTAAAAGAAATATTACGTTTTAAGTTCACATTGTAATTCATGTCTAATTCAATGAATATAAAAGCGAAAGTTCTCTCGCAATCAGCTTAACATACAAAGATGAAATTTGACAGGGAGGTGGTTTATAGTTAGTTGACGTCTGCAAAGAACGGATCTTGCAACAGGACCAGATTAAGTTGTAAGGGCTCTCGCAGGTTTGTATCATTTTTGCTACAAACTTGAAATTTGACAGAGAGGTAGTAGATTTTGCGACAGAGGTGTGGAAGGCATTTTCTGTTGACTGAAATATGAAACATCATTAAACTTCATAGTACTTTATATCTTCATTATTACGCAGACGCAGTCGCGAGCAACTAACTGCTAGTAAGTTATAAAGCTTGAACATTGGAATTCGCGGTATCCATCTGTCAATTTGACATTTTATCTGACATGAATCATTTATGGGGTGGCGCGTAGGGTCCTGGGTTTTTATACTTTTATTTATAGTTAAATTACTTAGAAGTGTATACTTGTAAGGAAAACATGTCCGGGAAGGAGATAACAATGGAAGATCTTGATGAATCTGTAAGTAGCGACTTAATTATTGATAAAAACACGAATGTTTTTATTCCGGTTTGGGGCTATTAAAAATGTAGGTCACTGCGCCGCTTACGTTAGTCGATAAAATTCTAAAAATACATATAGAACCTACATATTTTTAGCTCTACTATTAATAATTTAATGTTAAAATAGTAAATCGGTAAACATTTAATTGCTTATGTGCTACCAATATACATTTACAGATGAAACAAACTGAAGAACAATTAGACCTTTTATCCTGGAAGATGGATGGGTCAGACCAGACCCTCGCAGTTCCCATTGACAATCAGAACACATGTGTTGTGAATTTACTTAAATCAGTTTCAGAGGTTAGTACTTATAGAAGTGTATGTGATAACTGAATTAAAAATATCAATGATTTCGTGTTCTATTGGAAATAAAATATATACATCAGTTTTATTCTATTTTCAGCTACTTGGGTATACACTAACAGGTTAGATTCAATTATTGGAATTATACAGATATTATTTGGTGTTTTATGTGACAATAGTATTTTATTAATAAACTATATGATTTATCGATAAATATGTACTGAGGTTTGTTGATTTTTCTATAGTTTATTTATATTTTTAAATAAATCTTAAGTGTACTATCGGAAAGAAAGTTTTGAGAGTTAGGATTTGTTTCCATGCCGTAGACGTTAACACCTGGGTTTATTATGTAGAGACCTGGAGTTGGATTTCTGACTAAAATATTTGTTTTTAATATGGGTGTGGGTGTTATTCTGATATCCTAATTTAGTAATAATATTGTCATATAAAATACCAATTCATGTCGCTTGTATTTCATGCTTTCTGTTTCATTAGGCTCGCGGATGACTCTAAACTGTGACAATGAGTCAACATTCAGTTATAAAGCCCTAAGAAACTGGGCCTCTGTTGATAGATTTTGTTCTTCCTAATCAATGCTTCTTGTGTAGGTCGTCATTGTGTCAAAATTATTATTATTATTATGGTCTGCTCTCTACAAAGGCTTTTTATTATTACTTTGGCTATGTACCAATGGCAGGGAGTGGATTCAAAGAATTTCAAGTCAAGGCACATTTCAAGTATAAACAATCATAAGTGATTCATGTCCAACTTAAACCAAGATTAACTTACTGATAACTCTTGTGTTGTATTCTAAGAAATTTAGAAGAGTTTAACATTTTAATAGCTCGCATATTTCCTAAACCAGTTGTTCTCAAAGTTGACCCATCTAACAAAAATTCCAATCTTGAGACCTACCTCTTGGTTGTCTTAGCAAAAAAGGGGGTATAACTATTAATAAATCTCAGAGATTCCTAGTAGAGTAATACCGCAGATATGTTTCGGAAAAAATCGCGTTAACTGAAATTCCCGCGACCATAGAGAAGTTGATGGCTACATTACGTTTATACGCACTCTTTTGCGTAATGCGGGGCAATTGAGCGCGAAATTTGAATTTTATAGTGAAACCGTGCATAACGGGGTTGCGTAAAGCGGGGTATTACTGTAGTGATTTGTGAAACTACCTAATTTGCTGCTTTATTTGTTCTAATTAGAATGTCAAAATGAAATTAGAAGTGTTTCTGTCTTAGTAAAGCCTTAATGACTTGTAATCACCAATACTCCAATAATTTCCAATTGGACCCTTTGCCATTGTTGTATGCCTAACTAGTAATGAATAACCTCGTGGTAGTAGGCTTTGGTTTTTTTGTCTTTATGCTTTCTTTTTAAATGGTTCTATTATGGGAAGGTGTTCATTGGTTAGCACTTATGTACATGGGCGTAGCCATGCCCCACCCTGGCTCTGACCTGTAAGGTACCTAATCAAACCTAAAAAACTTAATTATCTAGGTACTAACTACAATACTTAATATCCATAAGAAAGTTCACACTCGACAGTCGTCAGTCGACACAAAAAAAATTAACCAGGGTAAGACCGCTGGTATAGTTTGCTAGTTACATATTATTTTAGACTGCTGCCCCACCCTGAGCCCATGGCTGGCTACGCCCATGGTTATGTATTGAGTTGTGTCCTAATTCCTATGTGAGGCAACAAATACTGAGATGCCAATGGTTCCCAAATTTTGGTATATGAAAATCGAGTTGCCCGTGTAAATAAGTCAAAGGATATTATTTTACTTAAATAGGTGCGCAATGACTATCAGAACCTGAAGAAGGAGTTGCAAGAAGTGCAGGCGCTGCAGCGGGAACTGAGCAGTCGACTGCGGGCGCAGCTGATGCACGTTCATGACAAATTTGCGAGACTGCGCCAGAGGTTAGCTGCGACACCGCCGCCCTAAATGCACTAGTCAATATTTATATAAAATCCTCACAAAAGCGTGCTAGATGAAAATAAATCATATGATGTTTACTAATATAAATCTTACGGCTTATTACTGCTTCACAGTTGTCGTGTAAGCCGTAAAAGGTCTTTTAAATTCGTGTTTACTCTGATACAATATTACGAATAATATGATCTTGATCACTAGTACAGTGCAGTGGCTTTAACATTATTAATGTTACTACGGTGTATTGAGGGTAGTTCCTCAAACTACTGTCAAACATTAAAGGCCTTAGACCAGTGTTACCCAACCCTTTTTGTGTCATGTCCCCTTAACAATCAAATTGCCCCACGTTGGGAAACACTGGCTTAGACGCATTCAGTATTTTGGTATTTTTATTATTATTAATCATTAGCATCGAGTGGCGTGGTAGTAATACTTTTTTTAGTAGACCATGTCATTAGACTGGATACGATTTTAAAATCATGTGATGAAAAATAATAGCACCCTTTGTGAAGTAATTTAATATTATTTTCCAATGTCACTTGTAGATGATCACAATTATGGGTACTTATTATTGTAGTTTTATTGTATCAAGTTTTTCGATCTCAGTCAATTTTTTTTATTAGTCTAAATGTATGGTAAATTTATTTTTAAATTATGGAATATGTAGTTTTATAAATTAATTATTGTGATTTCGTCAGTTTGCTAAAAAAAATGTAGAATTCATACGGTTTTCTTCTTTAATGTGGTTGTTAGTCCAGTCTATTCTCTCAGCTACTTTAACTTGTAAATTGATCTGGTTAAGTCTGTCAGCTGTGTCCTGACCATGGGCTCAGGCTTGGGTAGCAGTCTAAAATAATATGTAACTAGCAAACTATATCCCGGTTAATATTTTTGTGTCGTCTGACGACTGTCGAGTATGAACTTTCTTACGGATATTAAGTATTGTAGTTAGTACCTAGATAATTAAGTTTTTTAGGTTTGATTAGGTACCTTGCAGGCTACGCCCATAGTCCTGATATTGTTCTGTGATAAATCATTTTTATAATTTGAGATTTATGCAGCGAACTGCCGAAATCACATATGCTGCTATTCTTAATGATAGGCAATGCTCCTCCACTTGGCTCGCCATCATGTCTGGTGTGTTTGGTCTTTGACATCTAACTTTGTTAACTGTGATTTGTGTGTTTCTATATTTAAACTCTACTAAATGTCGTGTCAGTTCTTAGTATACATTTATGTACTTCTTGTGATGTCCTCCGTCGAGGTCGAGTGGAGGAGGCTTTGAGAGACAAGAGGTTATTTTCGAGCCTAATTAGAAAAAAGTTGGTGCTAAAATTCCAAAGTTAATCACATACGAAACGTCGCATTGTGTCGAATATTATTGTAGTGGTTATTCGAATTTATTAAGCAATAATTATTGTCAGCTAAACATACTAGGGGTGACGCAGGGTTGTTGCGTTAGCCCAATTAGTTATTATGTTTTGGTGATCGTATTTTTTGTATATTGTATTGAATAAAATTAATACAATATATTGTTTTGACATTTTTTGAGAATGCATATTATTATTTGACCCTTTGCACTCGAGTATGTGTTCATTTTAAACTCAACGAAGATTTAAGAACGCAATTTGCAAAGCTGGGTCCCACGTGACAGGCAATGCCTTGTGTGGGACCATCGAAAACCATATATGTATTATTTTTAAATAAAAAATTTAGAATTGGAATTAGGTGATGATAGACGAGTGCAAAGGGTAAGGTTATATTGAATTATTGAAATACTAATATATATATATTATATATAATATATATATATATATATATATATAATACTAAAAATTATAAATATTTGTATATATATTTTATTTTGTGTTATTTTTGTTGACCAGTGTCAGAAATCCAAGGCGTATTTTATATATTGTCATTATCTGATTTACACGTGCTCTATGTTATGTCGTCCACTGTTTTTCACCTCTGGTATGTTTAATATTGTGTATTATTATTTTTGGTAGAATATTTAATCGTATAGAAATAAAATGTCAATAGAAATTACAAGTTCACTCTCTACTTTAGGCACTTTTGCTTTTTTAAAGTAAGATACGTTTTCGGAAATAACGCTAGAGTGTAGTTTGACACGTAATCACCTGTGGGCTTATCACGAATTTAGTCTGGCTTTCGAATCGAGCTGTCACAAGTAAAACGAATCCGTTAGCAATCGGGATCATGAATTTTTACTAACGACTAACGAGCATCAGCAATCTATCAATCGAACGAAAGATCGAGACGTTCGAAAATTAACAAAATGTATCTAAAATATTGTAGTTCCAAATCCGCACGCGGTGGCGCTGCTCAAATTTCCATACAAATCGCTTGAAGCGAACTCGGTTCGAAAGCCAGACTAAAATTCGTGATAAGCCCACCGATCGTTACTCGAGTGTAAAATCTGCGCTTATTACGAAAGGAGAATATGCTCGAGCGTGATAAATTAGTTTCAAATAATGATCATTGTTTGAGATCGTCGTTTTTGGATTCGGGTCTAAATCCGTGTTGTGATACATTGCGTACCAAAGTTTAAATACAGTAATACCCTGCTTTACGCAACCCCGTTATGCGCGGTTTCACTATAACGCGAAATTCAAATTTTAAAAAGAGTGCGTATAAACATAATGTAGTCATGAACTTCTCTATGGTCGCGGGAATTTCAGTTAACGCGATTTGTTCCGGAACGTATCCCTCGCGTAAAGCGGGGCATTACTGTAATCTTTTTTATATAATTTAGTATTTGTGAGCATGTTTTTATCGTAGTTTGTGTAGAAAAATGACCATATCATCTTTATCAACTTGCTTGAGATGAATAGCGTCTTTATATATAGGGTAGGCACACATTAATTGATAATTTATTTATCCCTTAAATGGACGATTTTTGTTTCACGTTTTAAAAAAATATATTTGTGTAATAATAGCGTCTTTATATATAGGGTAGGCACACATTAATTGATAATTTATTTATTTAAGCACAGTCACATGGTATTACAGTCAATTCCAATACACCATGCAAGGAGGAATCAATTACAAAATAGAATAATATTAATAATAAAATGTCAGCAGCTAAACAAAAACAGTCTCAAAACAAATTCACTTTCTATAACATATTGACCTTCTCGCAGAAGGCCAAACATGCATTACTTATTGCACTTAGTTTGTCGACAAAAATATCAAAAATAATGTAGTTGATAAGTCGTGACTCGTGGGCCATTGTAATCTTGTCTTTAACAAACACTAGCATATAGTAAAATTGTATATAGAATTAGTCACCTACTGTAAGTAAAAATCATGTTAGATACTACGTGCTTACCTCCACGTCGCACCTTACTGTGTTACAATGCGATTTTGTCTTCATTCCTGCTTAATCGTCCCCAATCTACCATTCCAAGTAATTAATATATTAGCTTGCAGAAGTTGACTTGGCACTTGACTGATCGCTATTTTTCGAGTTAGGTGTCAAGTTAACTTCTTTAGGTTCTGTCATTATAGCTTGAATAAAATGTAATGATTTATCTGTTTTTAACACTAGATCTAACAGACCAGTCAAAATGACACATATAACATAACATTTTCTCTAATTCTTCTAATCTTTAATCTTAACAGAAGAATTAGTTTTATGAACTTTGTATTATTTTATATATATTTGTAACAAATTTATACTTTTGGTTTTGGTAGAAATATGTATATTTAAGCTGGTAAATCTAGTGTTAATATCGGAAGTGTCTGGAAGCTTCTGGGGTTCATAAGTAACCCGCATCAATGTGTTTCAATATCTTATAGAAGAGGGTAGATCGCAAAAACTCATAGTAATCTGATGTTAGTAGGTTGTTAGTTCATTGGCTATGAAATGGCTGGTATTTTTTAGTATTTTATGCAATATAGTAGTAATTAAGAGAAGACAAAGGTTAGAGACACAATCTCGAGCTGGTTTTCTGTTTTTGTAAAATTATATTTAAGAGAAAACATGTGCACGATTCTTGTATATCAATAATTATCAATATATATTTCAATTTGTATGTTCTTAAAAAATATATTTTGTGACTTAAGTAATTAATCCCAATTATTTGTTAACCTATTTTTAAATAAATCAATTATTAAAATTTGTCTCACTTATATTTTATTTATTTTACATACAATTCATTTTTAATATAGCGAAACTTACCTCTCACTTTAGATGCAAAGGGTGCGCCACCTGTACAGCTAGTCTTCAAAAAATGTAACTTCAATTACTTTCAATAAAGTAGAAGAAGAATCTACTGAAAACTAAACTTTGAAAAGAGTCATTATGGAGGGAAAACCAAAACACGTCCTACTTTCAGGGTTACTAGATGAAATAAATGCATTCCTTTTTTTGATGAAAATAAAACTATTATTTTTGTAATTAATACATCATTTTAATCTGTTTATTTACAATTTATAAGTGTCATTGATAAAATAGGCATTCAGGACAATAATTGAAGATACAATTCAAATATAAATATACTATTCGTTACAATTATAACATCAGCTAATAAATCTATTTCTATTGGAATCTAGCTTCACAACGTACTAATTAGAATCTGATCGACTGAAATTTCCAATGTAAGTATTTTAGTGTGATAATGACTTTTACACCAAAATATATTAGTACCGATGGAAAGATAAACAAGTCTCAGATTAATATCGAAAGTCTAGGGATTACTTTCAGATTATTCTCAAAACAATTTCATACGGATAGATAGCGCATAACTCTACGTCAGAAATTCTCAAACTATGCGTTAATAGAACAGTCCTTCATTCTTATTGGTAACGCTTGTACATATTTGACATTCCAATTAGAACGAATATGACAGCACGCCACTAGGGAATCTCTGAACTAGGGAATCTCTGAACATTACCCCTATTTTTCTAAATCAGTCAAAAGGTAGATCAACAAGACTGAAAATTTTTGTTAGATAGTTCGAAGCTCAATGAACTTTGAGAATCACTGGTCTAACTAAGCAATACTAGATTATTTAAGGCGATTTTAATAATATTCTAGTTCCATTGCTTTGACGTTATTGAGAGTGGGCGTAGACAGCGACCTCTATCCGTATGTAATGATGAATTTATTATATATTAATAAAAATCAGTGTATATCGATGCATAATCTATAAAGTGAACACTGGTAGGTGTGTTACTAGATGAAAACCAATACATTGTAACTGTATTGGTTTAACAAGACAGAATTCAAGCATAAATAAACCTAGCTATTATTCAACTATACCTCTGCATAGCAAGCCCATAAAGCACAGAAACGTGCGATTCACTCAGAACATATACGAAACTTTCTAAAGACTTTAAAACACAAACTTAATAATAACTATCTTTTTGGACACTTTGTGATCACTGAAAGATTAATTTGTTTCACATTGTTATTATTCACCAACTTAAACAGTCACTATTGGCGTCAGTTGAGTTCTCCAAGTATATTATTAATTTTCGAATCAGCATCAAAGCCTACATCGCTACCTTTGTACGGTGGTAATAAAGCTTACGTATAAAGGCAATTACTTGCAAACACACAAAGTGAAAATAGAGGAACGTGTTAAATCGATATATACTTAAGCATTACTTATTATAAATCTTATTTGACTTTATCTAATATATTAGAATTTGAGGGTAGTCCTCAGTTTACTGTCGACCATTCATTTTAATTATTCTTTTATTAATGGCCTCAGATATCTATTAAAGACAATTCTGCCAATGTCGAGTATTCAATAAGAAATTATAAAATTATAATTCACACGTAAATCCTCATTTAAAAAAAAAGCCAAAACTCAATTTTAATTATATGTATATCTTACACACAGTTGTCAAAATGACAATTCAAAGTGACACGTAGATAAGATTTATGAAAAGTAATGCTTACGTATTATTACAGTTAACCCTTTGCACTCCAGCCCAGTAACGCATAGATGCTATTAGTAACTCCAGCACTATCTATATATATAAAACTCAAAGGTGACTGACTGACATAGTGATCTATCAACGCCCAGCCCAAACCACTGGACGGATCGGGCTGAAATTTGGCATGCAGGTAGATGTTATGACGTAGGCATCCGCTAAGAAAGGATTTTGATCAATTCTACCCCTAAGGGGATAAAATAGGGGATGAAAGTTTGTATAAATCTTATTAGATTTTCGACTAATTGAACTGAAATTAAAGATTGGAGCTACTATGATTCTTAACGCGAGCGAAGCCGCTGGCAAAAGCTAGTTAGTTATAAGTACACACCTATGATGTAGAAGAAAAATAGAGTCGTTTCAATAAAACAAAACATTTATTTCTTAACTATTTGTTTGTTGAGGCTATTGAAAGGTTAAATCTCTTTGAAAACAACCAACCAGCGGATTTACTGCTTGCTTTTTAATGTCGCAAATGCGGTGACAACGGAGTGCAAAGGACTAATGTAAGAATTATAACCGACAATCTTTATAAGGCTCTACTCCCGCCGAATATAACATTACAAAGAACAACAAACTTGTTTTGTGTCTGAGCCACTATATGTCTAGCTTGTCATTGTCCACATTTATAAATATATTAACCAAAAAAAAAATGTTAACAATTTTGTAACAATTAAAGAATAATAAAAAGAAAAGCAAACAATAGAAAATATTGCACTTTGAAAAATAATTACTATCAATGCCTCATTTAATTGCTGCAATGATCGCATACAGCCTTCCTGCCGCCCACCCTTGGGAGGCCTAAACGGATGAGATCTGACTTTCATTACAAAACAATAGGGAGGAATTTGCATAATGTAACACTCTTAACACTAGATTTACCATACCAGTCAAAATGACTACTCTCAAGATCAAATTAAAATTCCAAAAAAAATTCTCCTAATCTTCTTTAATCTATAACAGAATAATTAATTTTATGAACTTTACATTATTTTATATATATTTGTAACAAATATATATTTTTTGGTTTTTGTAGCAATAGGTTAAATAGCTGGTAAATCTAGTGTTAAAAACGCATTCAATATCGTCCAGTCATTTGACCTTAGTTTTGTAGACCAGTTGACATCATCAGGTAGACGTCTTGTCTTTAAAACAGAAAAGCCATATAACCATCGTTAACTCTATACAGCATTTAAAGAAAATACAGAGAACGAATGAACGTACCACAAACAGCATGAAAAGACAAGTATACACCATCCGTTGACAGGGTATATACTAAACCCAACCCGTATACACAGGCAGTTAACACTCAAGATGCGTCAAAATTACCTACAATATAGACTTCCAGTGAGAAAGGGCAGGCAAGAGGTCCAGTTAACCTTCGTAACGTACCAATTCCACAAAATATCACAATTTCAAGTGAAAATAAAAAAAACACTTCAAAATTAACTCCATACTAATAAATAATAAAGCACGCACGCACTATGGGCGCTGAGAACGGCATAGAGTGCGACGACTCGTGGTCCCAGGAGTTCAGGTTCCATCCCACCGCGTTCACTTCAGCTTGGTGTCGAACTTCTGTTCTATGACTGACACGGCGTCTGCTGTCAGCGCCTCCTTCAGCGGCTCCACACAACTCTTTGGAATAACTGTCCCTGTAACATATACACATTGATGATATCGAAACATCATTCCATTTTATCACTTTTAGAGGGAATATTTTAAAAAATGTAAGGAGAATTTTACAACTACCCTTCAAATGCTTTTATTCAATTGACGAATACCACAATATAATTGGTCGTTTCAGGCGTTACTTTGCGGAAATTCATATTAAAGGAAATTATTTAAAATTATTTTGCTTATAATTCCCGCTACATTAGGTCGATGAAGGAAAATAACCTAATCCTGATGATGCCACGTGAAGTGGTGAAACGCGTCGAGACAAGTTATTGCAAGTGTGTCACATTCACATTGACACTAAACTGTACTGACATCTTAATTATAATTGTGACATGCAATAAAGATGTTATAATATACGCACCAACAATTTTACGATCATCGTCAGTCTTGAGCCGGACCACCTGCAGCTTGTCGGCTCTCATCGCCAGCAGTCTCTCCACCCTGCCCCAGACGCCCAGCACCGAGCCCGACAGCACGTGGTACGTTCGCACACGCAGACCCACCTGCAGACAACAGCACAAACATATAACAAGCCTGCCAGAGCATTGAGTTTCTTATGGTCTTTTTCTCGTCTTACGCCTCTTCAAAGTCATGGTAGAGTCTAACGATGAGCAAGTGCACGCCTTTAGTGCCTCTGTTAATAAACTATTTTCATTATTATCAGTAACGACGTACCTCGCAGTCGGCATTCCTGCACGTGGCCCGCCAATAGGCGTGACTGCACACCCTCATGGAGGAGTTGTACTGCGCCGTCCACCAGCTCTCCGCCTCCTGGCTCTCCACCTTCTTGTACTTCTTCTCGATCTCCGCCAACGACTCCAGCTTCAGCTGTAACCCTGTATTTGGCCTGCAAACGAAAATTTACATTCATTAAGACAATCACTCTGATCTTGATGACTGAGCGCAGTTCGATCCGTGATCACCTGGTAATGACTTGAATGCATTTTATTCCATAGTATGCAGTAATAATTATTTACTAATAAATAATAAATCATTAAACACAACAACCATCATACAGTAATATGTTGCATATACTTATATATCAAATATCTAGTTTAAACATTAATTTTTTCCTTTCTATTATTATTTATATTTTAATAAATAACAATTTCTTATAAATGCGTGTAACAGAACGTAATGACAGTTACGTGACAGTAGACAATTGCAAAGGTTTATTATCATTGGTTAATAATTTTGAAGCGTGTGATTGGTCTATTTTGTTTCGTACGTCTTAGTGACATTTGATGTTTTGATCTCTACTCAGAGGATCTATGCTTGAATGTAATTTCTGAACGAGTGGCACAGCATCCCAATTACTCGTCAAACAGTTGTTTACAAAAGTACCTATAAATCTGGAACATTTGCTCCTTCTTGGATAGTTTTTCTTTCTTAGTATTGGAGTGCACAGCGACGCAGAGCACAGCCGTGTACTTGTTGTTCCTCGCCTGCAGAGACAGGTAGAAACCCTCTTTGGCACCATTCAGTTCTGACATCTTGTCAAACGCATCTACCCAATCCAAGCCACGCTGAAACACAATAACACAAAACCTGTAGTCTCTGCTTTAGATTGCACGTGGTAGGAAGAGCTTCTCTGTCAGAGCTTCTCACCTCGGACTGGACCGTATGCAACTCGACAGGCGCATGGCCCGTAGCATGCGCGCGCATGAACCTGACACACTTGATCCTGCGCACAGTCTCACCCGCACTACCAAGATCTAGGATACCTAAATCAAATCGACCGCTGCGACGAGCTGCAAGTACATTTTTGCTTAATTATATGTATATTGACATATACAATCTATTGTTGAAGTGAACAAGCCACTATTACAGTTGTTGCCAGCGACTTTCTTCGCGTAGTAATAATAAAGTTTAACACTAGATTTACCAGCTTAAATATACCTATTTCTACCAAAACCAAAAAAAGTACAAATATATATAAAATAATATAAAGTTCATAAAACTAATTCTTCTGTTATAGATTAAAGAAGATTAGAAGAATTAGAGAAAATGTTATGTTATATGTGTCATTTTGACTGGTCTGGTTAATAATGTTTCACATTTCAGTCAACAGAAAATCCTTTCTTAGAGGATATCTACTAACTACCTCTCTGCCAAATTTTCCTGTAATCTATATAACCTATATTGATCAGTGATAATGTAGAATTCAAATGGTGAAAGAATTTTTGAAATTGGTCCAGTAGTTTTTAAGCCAATTCGTTACAAACATACAAATCTTTTTTCTCTTTATAATATTAATATAGATTATTATATAAGTCCATGTGTTCTAATTAGAACCTACGGATGATCTATGAGAATGGAATAGTATTCATACTAGATTACCTTGCTCCATGACAGCGGCCAGTGTGTCAGTGAAATATTTGAACAATCTATTTTGCAAATCGACCGGCATACCAAGTATTCTATTGAGGAACTTTGACATATTATTGTAATCCTGCAAATATCAGAACAAATATATAACATGGAAGACAAAGTTATGTAAACACACTGTTTATCCATGGCCTCAGGGTGGGGCAGCAGTCTAAAATAATATGTAACCAGCAAATACCCGCGGTCTTACCCTGGTTAATTTTTTTTGTGCCAACTGACGACCGTCTAGTGCAAGGGTTAGCACCGAATGACCCATTTGGTAGTTTCAAGTGACCCACTTTTTCCCAAAAAATTTACGTCACAAGTTCAACAACAGGGGAGCCATTGAAGTCATAGAGAAAGTTTATTCAACTATGTTTGTAAGTATTTTCTCAATAACATATATCTTATTATTTACTAAAATGCTGTTTTAATACGAAAATATCTAATACCCAAACGTCTCTTTAATACTCGCATTTTGGTTTATTTTGACCCGCGGCCAAAGGTTGCCGACCCCTAGTCTAGTATAAACTTTCTTACGGTTATTAAGTATTGTAGTTAGTACCTAGATAATTAAGATTTTTGGTTTGATTAGGTATTATTATTATTATATATAAAAATTGAGTTGTGTATATAAAAAAAATGTAGCTCACATATAATATAAGAAAAATCATCGACAACCGCAACTGTTACCTTATCGAGTGACAATCGTCCAGGTAATATCTCAGAGTTAACAATCAGTCCGACACCGACCAGAGCTGATGCGACATCTTGGAAGAAGTCACCGCTGTAGTCGCGAGGAGGAGGCACCATTGGACTTTCATACTTCATTATCGCTTTCATTACTTTCTCTAACGCCGTACGACCTGGTCAATTAGCCAATTATTGCTTGCAACTAGGATGTGAGATACAACTATTTACTAGCGCCATCTGCCGGCTGAGAACACTAACCATATTTGTTATCAATATTAAACTGCGACAAATCCCTGGTTTCTGTGGCCCTTCTGTCACCATGTGTGAGCGCTCCGAGTGACTCCAATCTCTTGGCCACTGTGGACGCAAACCGTCTCTCTCCTGCCAAGTCTGAGATCAGGAATATGTACTCTGGTGCGTTCACCTGATTGGAGCGATGTGTACGACCTGGGAAGCATTTAATACTTTAGAACAGTGTTTCCCAATGTGGGGCCAACGCTCCACAGGGGTGCAATTTGATTATTAAAGGGGGCAATTCGAAAATAGTACTGGGCTGTTCAAATGCAATGCCAGAATTCGGTGCCAAATTTAAAGAAAAAAGCAAATTTAAGTATAATTTCGTGTGACGAGACCAAAATATCAACTGGGTGTTTGGTTACATGGTACAGTAAAAGTTTGGGAAACACTGCTTTAGAAAGAGAAGTGCAAGTGAAACGTATATACCTGCCCTCTTCGCACAGACTGATACATACCAAACTGTTGTATAGCTCGATCGGCAGACCATGGCAATTCTAATGTTATATGTACTCGTCTACGTTGATTTCGCGCTCTAAAAATGATTAACGTCATTATAATCACGTCTTTTTGCCTTAAAATGAACAATTAGAGTACAGTCGACAATCTTCAAATGGACACAGATTGGATCTTAACATGTCCAAGTTGAGTCATGTGCGAAAGGGATGCTAATATCTCCTTTGCAGTTCACGACACCGCTATCGTTTCTCTTTAATAATAATAAAAATTCTTTATTGCGCTTAAAAAATATGGCACAATGGTGAGCTTTCTCTACCAGCTAACCATTAGGAGAGGAATGCGGTGAATGAGGCGCAAATGTAATTAATAATAATAATAAAAGTACATAATAACAGGTTACATACACATAAATACATACAATACCAATATATAATTATATAAAATAAATTCTCTTTCTATCGCTTATTGATGTGTATGTCGTAGTTATGGAAATAAAAGTCCTTCTTGAGTGTGATCATTTATCGAGCTTGTTAACGACTGACAGACAATGGGGTAGTCGCCTACCATTATACAATTCATAAAAGCCTTACATAACTACCCTCTAATCACAATTTACATATACCTACAAAACTGTATTCATTTGAAAATCACCGTGTTCACACTCCGCCTGATGTTAAGCTAGAGTGCGGTCCATGAGCATAGACAACTGTTATCACAGATAGCCGGCTTGAGGAGACGAATGTGCTCTGTCCAAATTGACACGGCACACTCCTCTTGTTAATCCCGGCTACTTCCAAGCTGATCCCGAAACGCGACTAGGTCACTTCACGGGTGTTCAAAATTCCTTATTATAAAACACAAATGACGTACCTCCGATCACTCTGTAGTGATATACCGCTGGAAGCAGCCTCAGAAATAATGGCGACGTCCTTCTCCCCATCCATGAATCGTTGCTTCTCTTTCAGATTGAGCGTCTCCAGCGGCACATCTATTTCAGATCTACTCTCGTACTGTATCTGTCCCTCCTCCGTCTGAATCACTCGGCCTTTCCGACCTGTCATCTATTCAAAACACATCATTACTATGTTGTTGCTATGTGTATTGGTTGGGTGGTGTATTTTAGAGAAACGACATCTTGACTGCTTTAATATTTACTTCACTCATGCACGTTGCACCGACTGGCCGATGATAAGTGACAGACACTCTATAGACCAATCAGGAACAGGTTACGAGGCACTAGGGATGTGTACTTACACATTTCGATTATTATAACAGTATGGTGGCGTCATAATAAGCCAGCACTCACCTCTGCGACATTGTCTGGTCCTCCGAGTTCGTCTATGAGCTGATCGAGTGTGTTCGGAGGTAGTTTGCATCCGAGCCGTTCGATGGCGGCCAACAGCTGTTCCTTCATGCTGCACGCGCGCTCTATGGCCGAACGGGGCGGTGGTTGGTTACGGGCTGGACCTGGAGACAACATAACAAGCATAAATTCATGCACATACAACAACCTGTATCCAAACGACAATAATACCGTCTTCCTCTGCACAACCTAGAGGCTCCTAATAAGCTCACTTCTAAAAAACTACTGTTTGCATATCCGTGATATTCCTGACATCACACTTATATTATATTACTTTGTATGTCTGTTCATGTATATATATACTAGCTGTTGCCAGCGACTTCATTCGCGTAATAATGAAGATATAAAGTACTATGAATTTTAACATGAAAAAGTAGTTATTGTGACATAACTGTAATAGTTAGACATATGGTGTCGCTGACTTTTTTGTAGATATTGATGTCCTCTATAAAACTGTTGTACATCACTTTGCTCTATTGTCAATAATTTCCGCAGCGTACGCAATATAATGAATTTTATTCACACTTTGGGTTACATTACTGAAGTTTTCATAGGGATCCCTAACGTTTTTGAAAATGTTTTAAAATAGCCTATGTTCATCAGGGATAATGTAGGATTCTAATGGTAAAAGAATTTTTCAAATCGGTCCAGTAGTTTCGGAGCCTATTCAATACATACAAACAATTAAATGTAATGTATCCCCTCACATTTTTTTTCTTAGTAAATATTTGAAGTTCAGCTGGTAGCCTACCTAACCTAACCTAACCTAACCTAGCATTAAGCCTGCCTTGTACAGATGTACTAAGTTTTAAATAAATAAATAAACAATACCCTCACCCAAATATAACCCGTTAGTTCCAACTGGTGTTCCTGTTAATTGTCCAGCGGTAGTGTTGACAGTAATTTGACTAGGAGGCTGGACACTGCTGCTGGTCTTCCTCTCAAACATGTTCTCAATCTTATCCTGCGTGGTCGTCGGTTTCTTCTTAACTATCGATGACTTCTTCTTCTTCAATGGCTTCTTTTTACGATTGATCCATGGATCTGTGATATGTATAAATCAATAATATAGAACTTATTCACTTAAAATCATCAGACTCTAATAACACAGTTAGAACTGACATTTTGGAAATTCTCGGTTTTTTTATTAATAGCCCAGCGTATGACCACACTCCGCCTGATGTTAAGCTAGAGCATAGACAACTATCACCACAGACAGATGTCTGCTACTATACCGGCTTGAGGAGACAAATGTGCTCTGTCCAAATCAACAGGGCACAATCCTCTCGTTATAAATTTGTAGAAACGAAAACAATAGCAATTCACGAGTTTAAATTGTGTAAGCCCGTAAAAAGTCCTGTCAAATAAGCTTGAGTTGCCTATCCGACGTGAAGTCACTGTCAAATCTGTAATTTAGTGAATGTAAGTGGTTCCTGAGTAGGAAACGTGCGAATTTTCGTTCAAAGTTCGTGCGCCTGAGTAGCCCCCCTGAATCGTGGTTATAGGTCAAAGGGTTAAAATAATATTTACGAATAACCTAACACGATGTCACGCTAACAGAGATACAAAACACTCAAAAGCAAAGATCATATAGTTTTTAAATTGACAAAATTATATATGACTATATATAATGACTATATATACGATAAAATTAAATTGCATTGCCCAATACTATTACTGCTTCTTCTATGACAATTGGTTATCTGGAAGAAATTACTTTTAGTGATAAGATCGCCAATTGCTCTAAATCTGCTTCCTATTATTGTTGTATTGTTATTATTATGTTTTAAAGCAATAAAGTATTTATTATTTTCACATGCAGTTTGACATAAAGAAGTGACTACAAACCGTCATCACTGTCAGAGCCAGCATGAAATGGGTTAAAATCTGAGCTCCTGTCCGAATCCACATCATGGTTGGAGTCCAACTCCTGGTCGATGTCCGAATCACGCAAATACTCGTCTGAGGATGAACCTGCGCGGGAACGTTTCGCTTCCACGTTCGCCTGCTGTCGGGATGTCACTAAAACAAGAATCACATATATATACAGCTGTCTATAACTATTCTAGCACAAGCTCTTCAAGCACTATCTTGACACGTAGAGTAAATATGCAATACTATATAATTATCTAATTTATTTTATATAAGTATATATATGACAATTTTTAATTTATTGCCGAAACTGTGATATTTTAAATAATTATTTCATAATTTTATAATTTCCTACATTAACATAGACAATCGTAACACAACCAGAGACTATAGTGCGACAAAATCAATATATATATGTGTGTGTGTGTGTGTGTGTGTGTGTGTGTGTGTGTGTGTGTGTGTGTGTGTGTGTGTGTGTGTGTGTGTGTGTGTACGCTGTTATTATATTGATTTTTACTAATTAATTTTGCATAATTTTACTTACATTTCCTCTTTGAACTGTTAGCCTCTTCGATGCCATTTTTCTTATTTCCATTAATCTGTTTAATGCTCGCCAAAGTAGGCTTCTCATCTCCCTTGTGCAGTGAGAGGAGACGATTGATTCTATCTCTGTCTGGCGCTGGAAAGTGTTTCTCCACTAGAGCTTGGAACACTCCCCTGAAAGTTTAGTTACATAACTTGTCTTTTCAGAATTGTAACTTTCTTCTTCACATAAAAATGTGTGACTCTGCCAGCACTCTGTCGGTCTAACAATATAATTAACCCATTACTGGCCACTGTCTTATTTTTAAGACACTATATTCAAAATAATTTTTTTTAACCTATTATGAGTTTTATTTTTTATTGTTTCTGATGAAATTCGTATTTTTATACTATTTTTCTGATGAATTTTTTTTTTTTCCGCTGAGAAAAATATTTACGTAATTTTAATGTAATTTTTTCAAATTTATTTATTTTTGTAATGTCTTTGTAAGTTTTACTTGGTTGTGGGGGGGGGGGGGGGGGTAGCATGGCAAACTGATCATTTTTGTTGCCTCAAGAAAAGCATTATGTTCCGATTTTATATACAGTAAAAAGGAAACAGTAACCAACTTCAAAGTACTACCAAATATAATTTATAACAAAATATAATTTATATCCCCATTGTCATACTTTATAGGACAGGCTGATTCAGTGTAAAATTTTTTTTACGTAATTAACGTAATTTAAAGATTTCACCAAAAAATTCCAATGTTTTCGACGCTTGGGAAGTAATGGGTTAACATCACCTAGGATTGATTCACCACAATCATCATTTGCCAATGCTTGATGTGTTAACAATATTCTAAGACTTAATTTAAAAATAAATTAAAAACATATTTGATTTTAAAATGCTTTTATTCAATTGACGAATACCTCAATGATTCGAAACAGTAAATGAAATTTGGTTTATTAATATTATAATTGTATTATTATATTGCTGTGCCCTGACTGGGTGTTACATTTGACACTATATATATATGACATCTAAATTAAATTGTGACATGCAATAAAGATATCTGAATTTGAATTAATTCCAGGTCACTCTGATAACCAACATTGCAATACTTACTTGGCAGTGGAGACAAAGTCAGTGAGTTCGCCATCATCCCTCTCCAGCTGGTCCAACGTCCTGGCTTCACCTGTACTCTGCAACCCTATCACCACGCATTTACCACATTTGACAGCCTCGCGAGCAACTGCAACCGCGTAATTCACCTAAAACGATGCAATATTAACACTCACCCATAAAACTAAATAATAATAATAACTCTTTATTGCACACATTATGAGAAAATAAAAATAAATAAACAAAAGGCGGCCTTATCACTGAGCAGTGATCTCTACCAGGCAACCAACCTTTAGGGTAGTAAATCGCGAATTATCATTTAATTGGGGTTTAGGATGCAAAAAAACAACAACATATAATAATATATACAAATGAATAATAAAGAGATTACAAAAAATATACATATAGATAAATACATACATATACTACTAAAATAAGAATAAATATATAATTTAACACTAGGTTTACGGACGTTTTCTGTATACCTACTTCTACTAAAACGCGTCAATTTGACGCATATCGTAGAGATAGGTATACCATATAGACAAGTTCAGTAATTCAACACTTTTAAATAAAATAGACTTCAATTTATATTTCCTTCGATCAATGAATAAAAGTCATACAAAGAGATAAAATAAAAATTTAAACAGTTTTTGGTAATTCTCTGATAAAAGTTAAAATGCGTCAAATTGACGCGTCCCGTAAACCTAGTGTTAAAAAAATAATAATAAATAAATAAATAAAATAAAAAAGTAACAATAATAACACAGACAGTTTACAGTGAGAGACAGTGTTCACGCAATAACTTCTTAAAGACTGCGAGAGATGGCGCGCTACGCACAGACAACGGCAAAGCATTCCATAGTTTGGCGGATTTGATAGTAAAGGAGTTAATTGATTTTTAATATGTTTTACTCTTACCTTAGCAGCAATACACAAATACTTGAAGAATCGCTGATGAGCAGACCAGAACTGTCCCCACATGGTCTTCTTCATCCGACTCTCTGCGTCTATCAACTCCGCCGCCTCCGTGAATCTCTGCATCGCTTCCACCCACTGCACACATAAAACATACACACACATGTTGACTAGACTATATATAAGTTCTACATATACCAACCAGTGCCACGGATTTGTCATAGGTTTCCTTAAAGGAATCCGACAGCTGCACCTCCTCTATCTTAAAGGAGACGCCATGAAAGGACAGTTGCCGAGCTATATACATCCCACGTAACTTCATATCCATTGCAACAATCTCCATAGCACCAACGCCCCTGAAAATCATTTCAGAAATATTAACTACTCTGTAACATCACGTACCTGGACCACGCACAGAATATGCTGAGACACTACATTCTACCACGTCACTCGAGGTATATATAAACACGCTCCTCGAGTGACAAGTCAGTTCACTTCAGTCAGCTCACTCCAATCAACACTCCATAATGTAACCAATAAATAATATTTACATCTCAACACTCTTTGGCTCTGATTCCTGTACCACCCAAGGAAAACATTATACTCCATTGCTTTTTCACACTGAGACCTAAGTTTTCCTTGTCTATACATGTTTCTGTTGTCCTTGTCTTACAGGTGGTATCAGAGTTCAGGAATCAATCCTATTCATATCTGATAACTTTATTTCATCTATACTAATATAATAAAGAGGAAACATTTGATTGTTTGTTTGTTTGTATTGAATGAATAAGCTCCGAAACTACTGGACCGATTTGAAAAATTCTTTTACCAGTAGAATCCTACATTATCCCTGATGAACATAGGCTATAGAATATTTTCAAAAACGTTAGGAATCCGTATGAAAAGTGTAAAAAATAAAACAAAAAAAAACATTATATTGCTTACACTGCGAGAATTATTGACAATAGAGCAAAGTGATGTACTACAGTTTTATAGAGGACATCAATATCTACAAAAAAGTTTGCGATACCATATGTCTAACTATTACAGTTATGTCACAATAACTACTTTTTCATGTTAAAATTTAAACTTCATATTTATTTTATATCTTAATTACTACGCGAACGAAGCCGGGGCCAACAGCTAGTTAATTAATAATTCCAACATACAATAAAACAGACATACCTCTTCTCGACTGCATTAATAAAGTCCATAAAAGTGGGGAAAGGCGTTCCCTCCCCCCAAATGCCGAGCCTGACCATGTAAGCCATATTCCTCGGCTCCGAGGCACCCGTGGCCGAAGCGTACACCACCCTGGCTTTGGGCAGCTTGCTTTGTAACTCCAATGTGGTGAGACCTGTTTTAGTTGCCTTACCAGACCCGACCGGGCAGAGATTCTTCGCTTTGTGACATTCGTCGAAAACAATCTTTTTTTTTGTTAAGGCGTTTATTTATTTATTACAAAATATATATAATTTATATACACAAATTATTTATTTATTATATTCTGTATTTATGTATATATTATACTATGTAGTAGTTTATTATGTATAGCATTAATATTCATACACCAATACAACTAACAAATAAATACAACTTCCTCTATGCACTGTTTTCATTCTTCAATTATTTCTCCAGACCGGTTAGCTGGTAGAAAATGCCTTTAGGCATTAAGTTCGCCCATTTGTGACTTTACAAATAAACAATTTTATTATTATTATTATTTAATTTACGTGTACACTAGCTTTATATCATAGTTTCTTGTGGTCTTCTTCTCGTCATATGCCTTTCCGAAGCCATTGTAAAGTCTAACGATAAGCAAGCGCACGCCTTTAGTGCTTATGCTTATAAACTAATTAATTATTTATTTATTACTTAATAATAGAGAAAAAAAAAACAAGTCAGTAAAGAGATGGCGGCCTTATCGCTAAGAAGCGATCTCTTCCAGGTAACCAACTTTGAAATATATATATATATATATCTATATCTATGTAACATGGTATGTATTGTGTGTAGTTCATATGTTTATCTATATTTATATCTATATATTTGTACCTCCCGCTATTTCTCTTCTGCATTGCTCCACATCTAAAAGTTGGTTGCCTGGAAGAGATCGCTTCTTAGCGATAAGGCCGCCATCTCTTTACTCACTTACTTGTATTATTTTTTCTGTATTATTAAGCAATAAATAAATGTAGAAGACAAATAGCGGGATTAATGTAATCTATATATATAAAACTCAAAGGTGACTGACTTAGTGATCTATCAACGCACAGCCCAAACCACTGGACGGATCGGGCTGAAATTTGGCATGCAGGTAGATATTATGACGTAGGCATCCGCTAAGAAAGGATTATGATCAATTCTTTGATTTTGATCAAAAGTTTGTATGAAACTTTGTCAATTTTAACCCATCTGAGATTTTGCATGCATAAAGCTACTGACGTTTTTACACACGCTAAACAAAAATAAAGCCGCAAAAACTATACAATTAATAATAATACTTTTAACGGGAGTTTCATATAAAATTCAAAACCTTGTGTATCCACTGTTAGACCTAAATAAATAGCTTTAAAGTTAAAAGGATACAACACCATCAAAATCCTCGCCGCACCATTGCAACAGCTGTTTCAGCCGCGTCCTGTATTTGGTGGTCGATGACTGCGTCTCGCCAATCAACGCCGAGTACGTGCTGAACACGACGCCCTTCTTGACATTGCCGTTCACAGCCGACGAGATCTTCGCATACTTAAACTGAAAATATTGAAATAGCAACATAATTGTTTTGACGAGTTTCTTGTGATATTCTTCTCGCCATACGCCTTTCCGAAGTCACGGTAGAGTCTAACGATGAGCAAGTGCACGCCTTTAGTGCCTATGCTAATAAACGATTTTCATTTCACTGAACGACCAAAGTACATATAACAAAGTTACATTGGTACCGGCTTAATTTTTGAGAGATTCGAACACGGGGTCTCTCGACCGCGAGTCCGCACCCTCAACCACTAGGCTACGGTTGCTCTAAATAATATCAAATTCAACAGAACTGCACCAACCTTATTAAGCGGGTGAACTTCGACCTTGCCAGCACCTATGTCATGGAGATCTCTCTCCGCGTCATATTTAAGATCATTGGACACGGACACCCAAATCGCACGTTTTCTGCCTTTCAAATAGTTCTCGAATATTATACCAGCTATCGTTCTGCCTTTACCGACACCAGCGCCATCGCCTGCCAAATTATACAATATTCTTTTTATTACTTTACCCGATGTTAAACTAGTTACAATCTCGACAAGTGGTATCCATTATTATGGCTATGTAAATCACATTGCAGTACCAGTCTAGACATCCCTACTAATATTATAAATGTGAATGCGAGTTTGTTTGTTACGTTTTCACGCGACAACTATACTTAACCGATCATCATGAAACTTTGTACACATATTTTTGGAAGTACTACAAGTAACATAGGGGACACTATTTATTTAAAAAATAAATTATTTTTACTATAGTTTCAGCTGTTTGGAGTCATATTGATTCATTGCTATTGAAGTGATCTCTGATACTTATTTAATGACTTAATTTATGAATAAATGCTAGTTTTATATATATATATTAAAAACACAATTCCTAAACTTACCTATTAGAAAGCCAGCCCTCGTCCCGTCTGACAAAATATGCGTATGCGCTTGTGAAGCATACACAATGGATTCCAATTGCAACGCAGACAGCAGACCGCTGCGTATAGTCTCGTCTGGCAAGCTCAACTTGTATGTCACATCTATCGGCTCCACTGATGATAACGACGCAGTCTCTACCACCGGGTCAGGGTGTTTGCGCCCGAGCTTCACTGGAAGGGAAAACTTAATATTATTAACACTAGATTTACCAGACCAGTCAAAATGACCTACTGCGTGTAACATTTTCTTTAATTCTTCTAATCTTCTTTAATTTATAACAGAAGAATTAGTTTTATGAATTTTATATTATTTTATATATATTTGTAACAAATATATACTTTTTTTGTTTTGGTAGAAATAGGTATATTTAAGCTGGTAAATCTAGTGTTAACACAATTTCTCCAATAAGAACACATAAATCTAACGTAAGCTATAGGTCCAGCTATTCACAGCGAGAGCAAAAATGTCCCGCTTTTACAAACAAACTAAATTTTTATACTTTTATAAATCCAATCAAACGTACATATCTCGAGTTAAGGGAATAAAATTGTGACTGTTTCCGCATTTAAAGGTTGCTAAGAGAGAACATAGGCTACGTATGATAACCCGAAGAGCCTTACATCATTTTTTATTTATATACAAAATTCCATAAGCATCCACCTAAATCTGACTAATGCCAAAACAGAAAGAAGAAGATATAGTAATATACAGAGTGAAACCACTTACATTTAGAAGGCATGTAATCAGCATAAGTCTCGGCCACACCCATATCTTCATCATCCACTTCCTCATCATCACCATGGACCTGACAATTAACAAATTCATCAACTGTATTATATAGTGATTGTAATAACTGGATAAGTTCAAACATATATATTCAGATATGACATACATTACAACAGCCCAACACTCAAGTTAACCATAGAGTAGATTATAACAGCGGTTCTTAGACTTTTTTGGCGAAGGAAAAAGCCTTAATATAATTATAAAAAAACTGATTTATATGTATTTATGAATAATCATATTGCAATGTAATATTATGTAATATTTAGATGTAACCTTATAATCTCCCTTTAATAGGTATTTTTTGCAGTATTTTAGCCCTAGGGTTCCGCGGAACACACTTTGAGAATGGCTGGATTATAATATTAATCGAATACTATTTGATTATAACAAACTGGACTTTTGATACTACACAACCATGCTTCTAAAATTACTTAGTACAAAAACAACACACCCTATCCTGTCCCCACCCGACTGCTTTCTGATTCCACCCAGAGACCGAAGCCAACTGACCCAGCATCCCGGCCAATGGACCACTCATACCAGATGCCAAAATCTGATTTAAATTTTGCAATATATACGGATTCATATTGGCCATGTTCGCCAAGTCCACTGAAAAAATAAAGAAACAATTTACACATCACCTTAACCTAACTACTAGCCACTAACTACAGACCAGATTAAGAAAAAAAAAACACTCCATATCTCATGTAAGTGAGTCTTGCATATTAAATATTTAAAAAATCAATCAAACTACTTATTATAAAACTAAGTACAAGAAAGAGAGAGATAGCATGAAGCAAAACAGAGAGAGAATTACAAGAAAGCAACAACAACAAAACATCAACCGCAAATCTAACAAATTCTGTATGTACTTTACAATTAACATATGAAATTAAATGAAAATAATTCTGTTATGATAATCGAGATGTGTGAGTATACAATTGATTGTTGTATTCAATTGTGTATAGCACACATCACTAGTGCCTCATAACCTGTGGGCTTATACGAATTTAGTCTGGCTTTCGAATCGAGCTGTCACAAGTAAAACGGATCCGTTAGCAATCGGGATCATGAATTTTTACTAACGACTAACGAGCACCAGCAATCTATCAAATGAACGAAAGATCGAGACGTTCGAAAATTAACAAAAAGTATCTAAAATATTGTAGTTCCAAATCCGCACACGATGGCGCTGCTCAAATTTCCATACAAATCGCTTGAAGCGAACTCGGTTCGAAAGCCAGACTAAAATTCGTGATAAGCCCACTGTTCCTGATTGGTCAATAGAAGGTCTGTCACTTGTCGTCGGTCAGTCGGTGCAACGTGCATGAGTCAAGTAATGTATAAGTAAATATTAAAGCAGTCAAGAGGTTGTTTCACTAAAATACACCACCCAACCAATACAAATTCATTAGCATAGGCAAGGCTCTATAATAGGTTCGAAAAGACATGTGACAAGAAGAAGACCATAAAAAACTTTTTAATTACAAGCTTGTATATAAAATTATTATAGTAACTACTTTGCAAGTTATCAAATCTATATGCAGGTTCTGAGTAACAAACCTTCTTTAAAGCAAATGTATTCCCCATTCAATCTATCCCTACATCCCCCACTCAAATAATTAAACAAATAAAAACTATCAACTGTCATTTTTTTTCATTCATCAAATCAACTACAGAACCTAGAATGTCATGCAAACTCACTCTGAGCTAGTAAGGAGGCGGCATTGAACGCGGCCGAGGAGCCCGCGAGAGGCGCTCCTAGCAACGCTGCAACATTATAATCATTCATGTTCACTCATTACATTACATAAAATGACAATTTACTTGCTCTATTATTTATTTATTTATTTACTTCAATTAATTGGGCTCCGATAGAGTGCTTTTACTCATCAATACAAATACAAATATAAAATTTAATAATTATCAATTTGATTTAGCTGCTGTATACTGGCATTGTCCACTTACATACTAATGTCATAATAATCCCTACTAATATTATAAATGTGAATGTGAGTTTTTTTGTTAAGTTTTCACGCAACAACTACTTAACCGATCATCATGAAACTTTGTACACATATTTTTGGAGGTACTAGAAGTGACATAGGAAACTTTTTATTTAAAAAAATATAATATTTTTTACTACAGTTTCAGCTGTTTGGGATCACATTGATTCATTTCTATTGAAATTTTATTTAATAACTTAAATGCGAGCGAAGCCGTGGGATAAAGCTAGTATATAATAAATCTACTATGATGTAGAAGAATAGCTGCTGTATAGGGGCATTGTCATCCTATTGTATACCTAAGGGTAAACAAATTACATTGACAGACTAAATATTTCATATTGGGGCCAATCTCACGCATAATCAAAACGTACAGTGCATTCAGGAAGACATATGATGAAAACAATGCAAGTAACTATAGTAATATAATGTTAGTATAAATAGGTACATTTTTGCTTAACACTAAATTAATAAATTCATGATCTAGGGCATATAGATCAACATACTTCAAATAAAACAAACAAAATAAGTTACTACAGTAAGATCTAAGATATTAACATTGAATTGAATTGAAAACCCATTCCAAACTGAATCCCAGCAAACGTTCTATTTATAGCTGACGCACGAGAGATAGTTACTTCCTTTGATAACTATATATCGAAATAAGGTCAGCATTTTTAGATATGACAACATTTGCAGGTCTATACCAAGCCAAAACTTATTCAGTACATGGCGCATATTCACAGCTGACAATATTTGTATAATATTGTATGTTTGGACAATTTGATGTCTAACCCTAATTTTGGCGCTCAAACGTGCTGTCAGTTTTTAAATTGTTTTTTGTTTATGAAATACTAGCTTTTACCCGTGGCTTCGCTCGCATTTAAGTCATTAAACAAGATTTCAATAGAAATGAATCAATGTGATTCCAAACAGCTGAAACTATAGTCAGTTGGAAACTATAGTAAAAAATATATATTTTTTTAAAATAAAAAGTATCCTATGTTACTTCTAGTACCTCCAAAAATATGTGTACAAAGTTTCATGACGATCGGTTAAGTAGTTGTTGCGTGAGTACAAAACAAACAAACTCACATTCACATTTATAATATTAGTAGGGATTATGTCTTATTTTTAAGTTCACGTTTGTAATTCATATTTAATTCCTAAAATATAAGTAATAAAGTGATAAGAAGTAAAGGAAGTTTATAATTAATTAATTAATTGTATATTAATTAATCAATTTATAATTATAAATCTGTTATATATTGTATCTAACTTATACAACCTATATATTTGAATATTACCCTATGACAGTGCCCCCTCGTCCCATCAAGATAACCTCATAAACTCATAAACCATGCACAAAGAAGCAATACATACGTGAACCCATCCCGCCTGGTGTATTCATCACAGCAGGTTTTGTCAATGAACTGGCTTGTATCTTGATCGGCTTCAGTGTTTGGCCAAACGCTGTGCCCGATGCAGCTGTGATAAATTATCTTATTATTCATTGAAATAATGTATAAAACATCTTTTCATTGATATTTAAAGAGTAGGCAAATGACACCATCACTTAATCGTTCCATCTGTTAAGTGACCTTATAGCATTTTGAGATCAAATCTAAACAAATCATAGATAAAACAGTACATAACTTATTCTCTATCATCAGCAGATGTATATTGAACTCAAGTAATAAGTTTATTGTATTGTCTTGAAATGGAAACAGATTGGACTCTGAAAGAAAATCATTAGAAAGGGACAACTACATCCTTATCGTATCAAAGTTGAGGCATGTGCGAAAGAGATGCAGTTATCTCCTTTCTATTGCTTATATACCTACAAAAACTGTATCCATTTGAAAATCTCCATATTACCTGCTAGAGGATTAGTAGTCGGTTTAACAACGATTGGTGCTGGTTTCTTCTCGGCCATCCGTGCTGCCGCTGCCAATGTCTTACCACCACCTTGAATATATAATTATAGTAATTAAATAAAGCATCAGTGATATACCAGGACCAGAATAACACCCAGACCCAAAAGTACTTTTTCCTCTAATGTCATAAAAATATTAGAAATATTTATTTTAACTAGGAGTTGAACCCAGAGCACATAGGTGCGACAAATTATCAGCTAAAAAGACCTTAAGCATGTAAACGTGAGACTATATTGATAATAGCAACAGTTGAGCTAACCTGGTACTTCCAAATTATCTGGATCTTCATCATCATCAAAGTCCGAGTCCTCATCAGAGGGTGTCGGCGGACTATCCGCATCATCACCAAATGAACGCTTACTCTAAAAATTTCAAAACAAACACATTATTAAAAATAATTTCCTCATTTCAACGCAATTCCATAAAAGTTATCAAAAAACGCATAAAACCACATATGCAATTACGATTCACCATTTCACTACCATAAACCTTATGTAACTGATAAATTTATTGCATGCAGTGCAAAAAATAACATTTTTATGAAAAAAAAAAACAAAATTCTTTTTTTAAAAATATTCACGATATATTTTAAATAGATATCATTCAAAAGAATACATTAACATCATAATGAAAGAGTGTATTCATCAATTATTCAAAGGCATCTGCATTTCTTACTAAGTTACAATCATCTTAGTTCTCCATTTTAGAAGCTTCCCAGAAAATCAATAAGACGACCACGCCCTACCTGCATAATTAACGTCACGGGAAGACAAAGGGATTTCCAATAGATTAAACAAAATAACAAAAACCTTATCACAGATAAACATGTGAGATTCAACACACAAGATGACACTTTTTGGTTATAAAAGTTACAAACAATGAAAAAAAACGCAATAAACTACTTTTAAAAAACGTATAAAACGCGCAAATTTAATCGCTGACACATACAAACTCGTATATTAACTAAATGATGTAGAACTTTTTCAAAATAAAAAAATATAAGAAAGTCAACTTTGTGAAAAAGTATCAAAACAAAAAACTAGCATTACCATTTTTTCGTTTGAGTGGGCCGATAAAAGCAATGACACGCGCCGAAAACTATCACAAAATGCTTATTTAATTTATAAAACCACTTTAAAATCACAATATAAGGACAACACGAGTAAAAAACTACTTATTTCGCAATTTCTAAAAGCCAGGCATCGCAGCGGCGGACTCCGTTTCCGCCATATTGAAATGTCTAGGCACGTCCCACTTTCTTTTAAAATCTTAGTCAATGCGCATGCTCAGTCATCGATTATATCTAGTAAAAATTATATTTTTATTAACTTGGAAATTTTAAATTCTGTATTGTTATAACGGCTGAATTTAAGAGATTATAAATGTTTTCGTTTAAATTATATTTGTAAGATATTTAGCATATTTAGGAATGTATGTAATATTATCATTTAAAGCAAATCGTAGACATTTAATGTTTTAATTAAGACTATCTTATCATCAGACTTTCTCAACTAGATCAATTACGCGATAATAATCTACAATGCAGTCACTTGTAATAGACATCTATATTTTATATCTTCTATTCCGAATAACATGTAATAGGCAGATTTGTTGCCTTTAAGATATTGCTTAATCCTAAATTACAATCTACATAAATTTACATCATCAGCGTAACATGCTTATATATTTAAATCATTCAATTTGTACGGTAAGTTAATTCATAACTCGATAACAAGAATTGTTTATTTTAATTATAAATAAAACGGTTTCGGATACTAAGCGGACTTTATCGTATGAACAAATGACAGCTGTGTGCTTCAAACAATTCTATTTGTAATTAAAATGAAATATTCTTGTTATTAAGTAAAAGTGACACTTATTGCATATTCATAATAAAAAATTGTTCGAATTAAAATTCAATATTTTAATTTTGAATTTACATTAAGTTTAAAACTTTCCTCATATACCAATTTCTTTATACTTCTTAGTCATAGTCAATAAATAAAAATGCAAGAACGTCACTATGCCCGATAACGGCGACTGACGGAGGCGGCCGCCATCTTAGTTTTGTTTGCCATTTTTCCGAGTTGGTATTTGTTTTATGTGTGCCAATTTTTGAATAGAAAATATATCCATATAGTTACAGTTTAAAATATGGATTCACTTGTGGGTTATGGTAGTGATGAGGAAATTAATGATACAGACCGTCGTGGAAACCGCACAACGGTGAGTATATCTCTATTGGCCTTGGTTGTTCATTAAAAAAATTCACTGGTTTCTCATTATTTTATTGTTATTTATATAAATAATATTGAAGTTCTGATATTAATCGATATTCTCCTCTTGAAAATAGATTAAAATTTTAGGGCCCGCGCAGTGGAGGCGCATCACGTAGAAAAGATGACGACACGAACTACGACGACGTCAACATGGACTTGAGTGAGGTAATTAGTTATATTATAAAAATAAACCTTTATTTAGAACTATAAAATTCCTTTATTAAAAATTTAGTAATCCAGCCAAATGAAATGTCTTATGAACTTAATTTGACGTGTTAATTTGTTCTATTTATCGAGTAATAAAAACCAGCTTGTTTCATCGATGATATTAACACTTGTTATTTTATATGTTACCGATTTGTTAATTGACACAAAATCAAAAGTCAAATACCCTCTTCGACTTGGGCTAAATGATCTCGTGGCTCTTCTACTTGACCAGGCATCACTTTCCTTCCAAAACACGTAAGTACAATATGGATAAGTAATGAAACATTACAATGGTCTTTATGACCACATAATGTTAATGTATGTTTGCCTGAAGCCGCGTCTCCTGCTCCTGTGTCTTCCAAACATTAGACAAAAACATCGAACATTGGGGCGTGGCCGTACACATTTTTGTATTCATACACAATGTTTTTTGTTTTCCGTGGTCGACGGAAAGCAAAAACATTGTGTAGGCCACGCCCCAATGTTCGATGTTTTTGTCTAATGTTTGGAAGACACAGGAGCAGGAGACGCGGCTTAATAAATCTAAAATAAACTGCATTTAATTCAGTTACAACCTTAGCAACTATTGCAGTAAACTTTGAGATTATTTAAGTAACATAAAAGGCTGTATCATTTTCTTCTATATTGATATTTTTTACAGAATATTCTTAAACACATGAAAGTGTAAGTAATTTGCTTTTAAATTTGTTTTCAAATGTGAACTTTGAGACCTGTGGGCTTATCACAAATTTAGTCTGGCTTTCGAATCGAGCTGTCACAAGTAAAACGGATCCGTTAGCAATCGGGATCATGAATTTTTACTAACGACTAACGAGCACCAGCAATCTATCAAATGAACGAAAGATCGAGACGTTCGAAAATTAACAAAAAGTATCTAAAATATTGTAGTTCCAAATCCGCACGCGGTGGCGCTGCTCTGATTTCCATACAAATCACTTGAAGCGAACTCGGTTTGAAAGCCAGACTAAAATTCGTGATAAGCCCACTGTAATGTAAAAATCTACATAAATGAATTTAAAATGTGGGTCGTCCCAAATGGATACATTGGTACTTAACGGGTTAAATAACTTGTTTAAACACAATGTATTGTTTATTAATAATATTATTTAAATCAGGTAATATTGGTTCTAGCAATTAGTAGTCTATGATATTAGTACTGTATTATTTTTAATATTTATGTTATAGGTCTTTCGAGATTACTTTTGAACTGTTAGACAAGTTCTATTCATCGACCACTCTGTTACTTGAAGTATTCTTTTTTTAATTATCATTTTGGACTGTAAAAGTACACGTACATTTAAATGACAAGGTCTTTTTTTCATAGGATAGTAAACACCTTAATATAGATTTTAAAAAAAATTATAAGCAATGTCCAATATTTAGCTAATTATTAATGTTACAGAGAAATTTAGATGATTTCCAGTGTTTTTATTATAACTGCCGAATAAATATATACTCATATACTTCCAATGATATAAACTACAGCAGGTCGTACTGGGTTTAAAACTATTATTGGTCTGCCTATCACTTCTTATTGTCTTTCAGAACAGATTTTCAGCTGATACGACTTGCTCTAGTATGCGGTTTCATCCATCGATCACTCTGTTGTTAAAATAGTGGATAAATGTTATGTGTTAAGTCTCAAATGATTGTGTAATCATCTCGTAAAAATCTTTTCTTAAATAAAAATGGCTTTTTGTCGTTAATCTACTATCTTATGTTATTTTTCATGTAAATAAATTTCAGTAAGGTGTACTTGATCTATAACATATATTCACACATTACTGTAACTAAGCATTTGATATTTTGAAGGTTAAAAATCAATATTAAAGATAAGAGATGTGCCGATTATGACTTTGGCCAATAGTCGGTTGTGAATTGGCCGGGCCAAGCCGACTATGGTTTAGGGAATTCCCGTGACGCTTCGTTTACAGCTGATTCGCTGCAATTTCAGTCACTCCTGACATGCGGGCAAATATAAATAACAAAGAAAGCTTTTTCAGTTTTACAGCTCACTAGTTTGACGATACTTTCAAATATCATCACGCAGTATTGCAATTTATGACATTAAATATTATGTTGATTTGTTTTTTAATTAAGATACTAATTTTGTTTGATAAATGTCATCAATATATTTTCTTTACAAGGAAGTAACACATACATTTTATTGAGAAATAGACACAAAGTAAGAAGCCGGATAGTCGGCGTTTTTTGCCGATTAGTCGCCGACTACGATAGTGGCCGGATAGTCGGCTTTACCGACTAGTGACCGACTAGTCGGAACATCTCTATTAAAGATATTTATTGTTGTCTTAGGTTATTTGAATGATTTAGCTTATTGTCTCGTTCTATTGTTTCATTTCCACGCTTAGAAAGCTTTATAGGCATTGTGAAGTAAAAGCTTTCGAAACGCCGTATTACCACTTTATAAGCGGGACAAGTAAAACTACCGACTTGACGAGATTCTTGTAGTCTTCTCGTCATACGCCTTTCCGAAGTCACGGTAGAGTCTACCGATGAGCAAGTGCACTCCTTTAGTGCCTATGCTAATAAACGATTTTCATTTTATTACCTGTCTCGAGGACTTCTGTCTATTAGTGGGGCGGGTAGTTTTAATCTATTGATTTACTTACAGTATGAATTGTTCGTATAGTTTTAAAAACTATATATTACAATATTATAAAGTGTAAATTATTGTGATTTTATGAAATTGTATTGATTATATATCAGTGTATAGGTCGGATTTGCAACCTGTAATTTTTCATATCAGTTTGATCTGTGTGGCTACATGAACAGTTGGTAAGTTTGTTATCGTAGTTTAATATCAGGCAGGCTGCTGTGAAAAACACTGGTTTTTGTAGCCACCAAGAGTTTGTTTAACAAATGTAAAAAGGGGGTAGTTCATAGTTTAAGCAATTCAAAATGAAAGATGCTAGGGGTAGGTAGATGACTAGATTGAAAATCATACTTGTGTGATAATAAAATATAGCGTAATATGACGACGGTCTGCATATGTATTGGGTAAATTTATTATACAGTGGAACCTCGCATAACGAGCCAATTGTTAAATAATAGCTCGCATAACGAGCGACGTGGATTGGGGAATCCCCGAATCGTGCAATAGAACTTTCAGTGCTATTACTACATGAGTCTGTGTTTAGAGCTCCGTGCTAGGTACTTAAGATTGTTTCGCATTACGAGTAAGACTCCGAAACGAATTAAGTTCGTTATGCGAGGTTCAACTGTATTAGTAGAAATTTTCACTTGGATCTGGGTTATAGTAATAATGTACATCTTCATCTATGTAAGGTGGTCAGTCAGTCCAGGTACAGTGAGAACTAATTTGCTTTTATTGTTAATTCCTATTTTGGTTTTGAAAATTTAAGTATGATACGGATATCATATAATGTAATGCTGTTGATGATTGATACATTTTAGAGATACTTATGTGAAATAATATTGCGGATTAAAAATATAATTATCGTAGTCCATTGTGGCAATAAATAGAAAAGAAAAAAAAAGATGACACTGACAGAATAAACGTCAAAACCCCAAATCTTCTTAAATAAGTATTTTCGGTCTGTAGAACACATTAAAGCTACTGCTGGAGGCACCAAATAATTGTGAAATTCTTCTGTGAAAGAAGATTGTGGTGCAGAAATCTCAAGAATAAAATATACTAGTCCCAATAGATGTTTTTTTTAGTAGTAATAATAATAATTTAGTATTTTCTTTCGCAGGACTCTCAGCAGGAGGAGTCTGAGCCGGAGTTGCCCCAGGCGGAGAACACAAGGCATTCGGAACAGGACGGGAGACGGTCTAGAGGTGAATACAACTGATTGCTATTCTTCTTCAGACATTATTATAATATGCCAGTATCTAACGTTCAATTCTTTTTTTAAATAAATTCAAAAATTGCACTCAAGCATAGATTCACTGAGTAGAGTTCATAACTCCAAATGTCACTCAGCCGTACGAAATTAAATAGACCATTTACACGCTTGAAAAGTAGTTAACGTGATTTTTGACTGTTGGTTGTAAATAAGCCGACTACGGTTTAGGGGATTCCCGTGACGCTTCGTTTACAGCTGATTCGCTGCAATTTCAGTCACTACTGACATGTGGACAAATATAAATAACAAAAAAAGTTTTTTGAGTTTTACAGCTCACTAGTTTGACGATAGTTTCAAATATCATCACGCAGAATTGCAATATATGTCATTAAATATTATGTTGATTTGTTTTTTAATTAAGATACTAATTTTGTTTGATAAATGTCATCAATATATTTTCTTTACAAGGAAGTAACACATACATTTTATTGAGAAATGGACACAATAGTGGCCGGATAGTCGGCTTTACCGACTAGTGGCCGACTAGTCGGAACATCTCTAATAATAATCCATTGCAACTGTCTACTGTCACCTAGCTGTCATTACGTTCTGTTACACGCATTTATAAGAAATCGTTTCAAAGGTTTCGAAATATATTCACAAAAACTTCTGGTATGCTAAGATTCGTACAATCTATACTAATATTATAAAAAGAAAAGATTTGTATGTTTGTAATGAATTGGCTCAAAAACTACTGGACCGATTTCAGAAATTCTTTCACCATTTGAGTGCTGCATTATCACTGATAAATATAGGCTATATAAATTACATAAAAAAAGGCTCCTTATTAAAACTACAATAATGTAACCCAAGGTTGTCACAAAAGGCAGGTGTCGTTGAAATATGAAACATCATTAAACTTCATAGTACTTTATATCTTCATTACTACACGAACAAAGTCGGGGGAAACAGCTAGTGTTTAATATATGACATTCAAGTCAAAATTAGCTTCAATAAAATGGAGTTTCAAATACATTCTATTTTGTCTTTGAATGTCACAAATTTGAATGAATTATTAACCAATAAGAATCAACTTGATAAATATATTTATAAAAACTATACAGTAATGCCCCGTTTTACGCGAGGGATACGTACGAACTGAAATTCCCGCGACCATAGAGAAGTTGATGACTACATTATGTTTATACGCACTCTCGCGTAATTTAATAATAAATTTGAATTTCGCGTTGTAGTGAAACCACATATAACGGGGTCGCGTAAAGCGGGGTCTTACTGTAGTATTAATTATTATTATTCATTTGTTTTGTAGACAGCAGCCATCGCGACAGTAACTCGGACAGTTCTGAGAGGCGCCGTGACTCACCGAGCAGATACAAGAGAGACAGGTCACCGAGGAGGGATGATAAACGTTCTAGGTAACTCATTTGCTATACCAATGATAATAAAAGCTGTGATGGTGAAGCCACTATTATGATATACCAGTCATGTCTATATAAAGATAAATTTAGACTGAAGATATACAGAGTAACCTTAACACTAGATTTACCAGCTTAAATATACCTATTTCTACCAAAACCAAAAAAGTATACATTTGTTACAAATATATATATATAAAATAATATAAAATTCATAAAACTAATTCTTCTGTTATAAATTAAAGAAGATTAGAAGAATTAAAGAAAATGTTAGATGCAGTAGGAATTTTAATTTGATCTTGCAAGACCAGCCGTTTTGACTGGTCTGCTAAATCTAGTGTTAATGTAACGACCCTCAATATAACGATTTCTTCGATTGAACGAATTTTTCGAAATCTCCTAGAACCGCCCGTAAGAGCTAATGCTAAATATATCTTTACATTACGAATACATTTGTTATAACGAATTTTCAATCCTTGCAAAATATAAAAAGAAGGTATTATCATCTACCTCTATTTAACGAAATCGTTCGCTATAACAGGGAAAGCAGATTAGTGCCTACGTGAAGCTGAGATTAATAATTTTGTTAAAACTAACCTCATTGTAACAAATTACTTGATATAACGAATTATTTTCTGATTCCCTTCAGTATCGTTATATCAAGGTTGCACTGTAATTGTTTTCAGACACGATCGCAATCGCTATGAGGGACCACCACCTGCTAAAAAGGGTCTGCTGGGCGACAGACCTGGAGATAATCATAAGGTACCACCTCTGATGGATGTCAATCCCTTTGGCGGAGAGGCGAGATCTCATGACACAAGGGATGCTGTGTCGCCAAGGTGATGATCATTACAATTTAGTCAATTTTTTATGCTTAGTGCTGAGTGGTATATGTAAGAACTATATTTGCAGATTTATTGACCGTAATAGGCGCGACAGAGATAGAGAACGTGAAAGGGACAGATATAGACGTTCCGAGGAGAGGAGGTATGAACTATTCAGATGTTATATTATTACAGACTTGATTTTGTTTTAGTACTTAACCGTTTTAGTGCTAAGCAATTTTTGTGAATATATATGAAAACTAGCTGATGCCCGCGGCTTCGCTCCCGTTAAGAAGTATTATTATTAATTAGGTATAGTTTTTGCGGCTTTATTTTTGTTTAGCGTGTGTAAAAACGTCTTCATCACAGAAACTCCAATCTTTAATTTCAGTTCAATCAGTCGAAAATCTAATAAGATTTATACAAACTTTCATCCCCTATTTTATCCCCTTGGGGGCAGAATTGATCAAAATCCTTTCTTAGCGGATGTTCATAACATCTACCTGCATGCCAAATTTCAGCCTGATCCGTCCAGTGGTTTGGGCTGTGCGTTGATAGATCACTAAGTCAGTCAGTCAGTCAGTCACCTTTGAGTTTTATATATATAGATTGCTGTACATTTTTTGATTATTTTAAAGGAAAAATAAGATTAGAATACGTCTACTACCACGAAGCACCAAAAACACACTGATGCGCCGCTTAGCACTAACAGTTATATTGTGTGTATTTAGTTCCAGAAGGGGTGATCGTCGCTCCAGGTCGCGTGATCGTGGTGAGAGAGGTGGTGATAAATACAAGCCACGTAATGCGTATCCACCGCCCGAGTCACTGTAAGTGTTAAGTGAAAAATATCGATTAGTGTGCGTCTGCGGAGGATAGGATTCATGTTGGTATTTTTGTATTCAGAAATGCTGAAAGAGGATCTCCGAGCGGCTCACACTATCACACGTCTTCGTCGTACAAAGTGAACAAGAAGCTAGACGTTATGGAGAAAATGGGTAAATATGGATTAATTTGTAGTTTATACAAAAATGGATTTATAAATATATGAAGTAGGTATTTGTGTGTTATATCGCTGGGTACAGTAATACCCCGCTTTACGCGACCCAATTTTACGCGCGGTTTCACTATAACGTGAAATTCAAATTTATTATTAAATTACGTGAAAGATTGCGTATAAACATAATGTAGTCATCAACTTCTCTATGGTCTCGGGAATTTCAGTTAACGCAATTTTTTCCGGAAGGTATCCCTCGTGTAAAGCGGGGCATTACTGTATTTATGGTAGAATGTATAGTTTTGCAATTTTACATAAATATTATTAAAAGTTATTGTGTAGATTTTGTTTATTTAGATCGGCGGTTCTCAAACTTTTTTGGCGAAGGAAAAAGCCTTAATATAATTATAAAAAACTGATTTATATATATTTATGAATAATCATATTGCAATGTAATATTTAGTTGGAATATTTAGATGTAACCTTATAATCTCCCTTTGGTATTTTTTGTAGTATTTCAGCCCTAGGGTTCTGCGGAACACACTTTGAGTATGGCTGAATTAAATTATTTGTTGTTGTATTGTACAAACAATGGTTTTTGGCGTCAAGGCAACAGATTGTAATATTTATTTATAAATAAACGTTTCATTATTATTATAAGTAACTCGGAGACCATTGAAAATGAAAATTCAGCTATATGTTTACTTATTTTGATATAGAGCGGGGTCCAGGCTGTTAGTCATATTTGATATATATATATGGTTATTGCAGGTCTTCAAATAAAAACTCCTGATGGTTCGATGACTACGGCGCAACAGTTGAGGCAGGCAGCCACCGAGCCGGGCGGTTTACCCTCTTACTGTAGTGCTAACAACCCCAATGCCAGCAGGATCATGGATCAGGTGATCATGTCGGCTTCTGTTATGCATTCTGTCATTCCCATATACAGGCAGTCCTTGACGTATGTCAAATAATTTTTTGACACTTCCTCTAGTTCAATTGTTTTGATTTCCGCCATAGGAGAACTCACTTTTCACGAAGTTTTGTTCCTCCAAACAAGGCCTGAACCTAACCCTTGGATTTTACATGTAAACATGTGCCTCGAATTACGTCGTTTCGATTTACGTTGCTGCTTGTATACTAAAAAAGTATTTCTATATCGCAGGTACAGAAACGTAAGCTTCTATGGTCAAACAAAAATAAAAGCACCCCAGCGGAAGCCGGCACTTGGAGCGGTACTAAGTTTGCTCAGGACAATGATGGGAAACAAGCAGAAAAGTTTATGAGACTCATGGGAATTAAGGAACCTGGTAAGCGTTTGTTGCTGTCATTAGAACTTTTTTGAAGGTTTCTATCGAACATATAAGCCAGCGGTTCTCAAACTTTTTTGGCGAAGGAAAAAGCCTTAATATAATTATAAAAAACTTATATGTATTTATGAATAATCATATTGCAATGTAATATTACGTAATATTTAGTTGGAATGTTTAGATGTAACCTTATAATCTCCCTTTGGTAGGTATTTTTTGCAGTATTTTAGCCCTAGGGTTCCGCGGAACACACTTTGAGAATGGCTGATATAAGCTATTATATTGTACACAGTCCGAGCGCAGCCGGAGAAAGCGGATAGGTCGGCTGATCCCATAAAGAAGCAGGAGGAGATGTTCCAGGCGATGCAGGCCCAGTATGAGGTGGCACGCGCGACCACACACACTATGCGAGGAGTGGGATTGGGATTCCAACGGGGACAGTTCTAAGCTATGTTTGTCTTCTATTCTGACAGAAGAATGACAAACATAGAAGTAGAACGAGAATGAATTATGAACACAGTCCTTCTTCCTCTCGCTTATGGCATTTAAGACGTGCTAGAGTAAGATTTTTATTTGGTTGTATAAATACCACTAATTGTGGACTGTTTTTATAGTGATTATGTCAATCAAATATTCTGAGGAAGTAATGTTGTTTGTTAGGTGGGGTTTATTGTTTTCGCTCTCACTGTAGTTTTTAAAAGTATTTCTTTAATAAAACACGTAAATGTTATTAAAATACTTTGTGATCTGGCAAATGAATCGTGTTCCCGCTTCAACTGTAAGGGCAAGTAGTTTTTCTGTTGTAATTTATTTTTCACTAGTATACTAAAAAGTTTGTTCGAGCAGCTTTTTTAACTTTGGAACTACTGCTAACGATATTGTTTAATCTTTAACTGCTGCGGTGGGGGCCTCAGGTTTTGAGAAAATAAAATTGTTGAATTACTCTAATTAGTTAATTTTTTGATTTTTTAAAATATTTTTATTTATTCTTGCTGATTTATGATCTCATGTGATTTTTCCCAAAAAATGCTAAGTGTTTTCTAAATTTTGAAACGATAGTTAATTATACACAAATAAATTATAAAAATTTATTTTATTTTATTTAAATACATCCACTGAAGCTAAATATTAAACACTAAACCCTAAAGATTTTTAAATACAAGCACATATATGTATGTACGGGTCTCTGAGGCCCCCACGTCAGTGTTTACGTGAAATTAAATCCACGTCAGTAGTTAAAGGTTAAACAATCGATTTATCAGACGTGTACAGGTTATTCGATGGGACACTTGGAGGTGAAAATGTGATAATGAGTAATTAAGGACTACACTGGCATTTGTTGATACTAGAACTTTTAAAATTGATTTAAAAATACATAAAAGTTGTCTCGTTTTTTAACCTAAATCATGGTCATCGAGGGTTGGATATAACACGAATGAATGCATTGAAGTAGGGTGACCATCATATTGGTAATTGATTTCAGGACTTTTGTAATACTTGCTACGTTTTTTGTTTTAAGGGGCCATTCAAGTATTACGTAAGCAGATTTTTTACAATTATTTATCCCCCCCCCCCCTCCCCTTGTCAGCAAAAGTAAGCAAACCTCTTCTCTCTCCCCCCCCCATGCTTACGTAATCATTGGTACCTATATGCATTATTCTTTTAATGTATTCTTTTTTTTATTGATATAATTGCTGACGTGATCACGATATCGACCTCCCCACCCACCATGCCATCAAAAATAAGCAAAGCAAAGACTCCCCCGCCCCCCTCAAGCGCTTACGTAATACTTGAATGACCCCTAACACTAGAACTACTAACCGGTCAATATGACCGGTTTCAAAAATTCTTCACAAGGCTTTTATATACAACCCTACTCGTTATTTTTTGTAAACGATTCTATTTGCAATTTTACAATCAATTTATTGAATTATATTTAATACTTTGCACGCACAAGTGATCCGGTCATTTTGACTGGTTGGTAAAAATAGGTCATATTGACCGGCTCGTAGTTCTAGTGTTAAACGTTCAACTACTGTATAATTTTAGTATATAAGTGTTTTTTTTTATAGTGAGGTAATCCAAAAAACCAAATATTGTAACAGGAGTTGATATGAATGCGATGTCACTGTATTTTGAAATGTAAATTCATTGTTGTAAGTTTAGGTAATGTAGTCGTTTTTGGCTGTATATATGAGACTTCGTTAGAATAATAAAACCTCAGTATAATATGTTAGGATTTAGGATAGTTTTATATGAATTTTTCTCACTGTAACTTTTGTGGTCTGGCATACGACCATACTACGCTTTATATTAAGTGTAGTCCTTGAGTGGCGATGACCGTTACCATAGAGCAGTGTTTCCCAACCTTTTTTGTGCCACGCCCCAGCCTTTCTAAAATTCTTATGTAACCAAACACCCAGTTAATATTTTGGTCTCGTCAATGGAAATTATACCTAATAATTATTTAAAAAAATTCCTTTTTCCGTTAAACTCGTGTCGAGTCCATTTTTGAATTGCTCTGCTCTGGGGCGTGGGTCCCCCGTTGGGAAACGCTGCCATAGACAGATGTCCGCTTGTAATTGACAGGGCACACTTGTCTCGTCCGCTAGATCACTTCACAGGTGTTACGCCTGAAAGTGGTGCCACTACCACTCTTTAAATGGATTTGCCTGCACGTGTGGCAGAAATACCAATTCATATTCCTATAGAGTTACATAACTATAAGGTTTCGTGTACCTATATGTATTTTAATATTTAAATTTGTGGTTTTTCTATTCAGCTTATGATGGATTGCGTGCTGTAAATAAATATAATTCGTTGTATAAATAAATAAGTTTGTACTATTATTGTGGTTTTTATTTGTCTATGCTAATATAATAAAGAGGAAACATTTGTTTGTATGTATTGAATAGGCTCCGAAATTACTGGGCCGATTTGAAAAATTCTTTTACCAGTAGAATCCTACATTATCCCTGATGAACGTAAGCTATAGAATATTTTTATAAACGTTAGGGGTCCGTATGAAAACTTCAATAATGTAACCCAAAGTGTGGTAAAAATCATACTGCGTACGCTGCGGAAATTATTGACAATAGAGCAATGTGATGTACTACAGTTTTATAGAGGACATCAATATCTACAAAAAAGTCTGCGATACCATATGTCTAATTATTACAGTTATGTCTCAATAACTACTTTTTTATGTTAAAATTCATAATACTTTATATCTTCTATATTACGCGAACGAAGTCGCTGGCAACAGCTAGTATAATATAAATTGAAGTGAATGACAGCTCTAATTATGACCGGGCGCCCTTTTTCTTAGTGTTCAATTTAGTCTACTTAAGATGTATGTGAAATTAAGAACGAGGTTATTCTTGAGATTCAGATTTCAATGGCAAAATGTCTTTTTGTTTACATTCCGTTTTCCTTTAAAGGTTAAAAAACTGGGAGAATTTGCCAACTCTGTTGAGTGTTGGCAACACCGTTTAAAATGGCTACCCGTTCTGCGCACAACAGGGGTTGGTCTTATATCTAAGTAAAAAAATATGACATGGGCAGAACAATTAATGGTCGCTTTCTATATGTCTGTAATGAATGAATAAGATTTTGGTCTTGCAGCGCATACCCAAGGATTTATAGGGCGTAAAGGATTAAATATACATGAACTAACTATTATAATTATAAATACGTATAATATATGTAAAATCAATCAATACCGGGAGCATTACAAATCATAAATTGAGATGATGGTTCGTTTAAAAATTAAACTCAATACATAAAATAAAATTTAACTATATATAATTTATTATCTGACGTTAAAATAAAACGGCCTGATTATATGGGTACATAACTTTTAAAGGGTAAATAGCAATCATAAATAAATTTTAGTCTAAAAATTAAAGCTATTTTTTAATTGGTATGTTGTTTTGTATAGAAAATTAATGTTGCAAACAGTAATAATACGATTGACAGCTAAAGATAAGTTCAGGATTTTACGAATCGATGTCGAGCTCGCCGACTACGCGCGCGCTCTTTCGATTCGTGGATTATATTAATAATTTTGCTATTTTTAACTGCTAAACCTATTTATCCTATCACGTTTTGTGCTTTATTTGCTCAATAAATATATTCGTTTTCATTATTATTATGTGCGGCTGTTAAAAGTCTTGTATAATTCGTATAAGGTTTATATTGGGAGTTGAGCAAAAATGGAGGAATCCGATACGAAAAAATGTACAAACTGGTGAGTAAGCTAAATCATAAGCTTTATGTTAGAGTATCATGTTTTTATTAGTATTACGATACATGCATTTTTCTTATATACCATCGTCTTATTTTTAGCCCAATACTTAACGGTCGCTAGAAGCTTATGAGCTTTGTTTTTTTTTTCATTATTAAATTTTATTTTAACTTAATAGAACATTTATAGAAATTTAAAAAACTATATAATGTTAAGAAGTTACAAAAGATGTTGAAATTCTATTAAAATACAATTAAATAAGAATTGTTGATTTATCATAACCAAATAACGCTTACTGCAGACGCTCAATTTGCTGTAGGTATAGAAAAAATGGCTGCCATGTTATGACAATAATAAAACAGTTGTTAAGTTATATGTCCACTTACACAATTGATAATAATTGTTTCAAAACTAAGAATTATAATTTATTGTTTGTATGTAGTTAACTTCAATGATTTGATACATTAACATTGTTCTTTGTTCATTACATAGTTGCCGAGCTTGGGATTTCTTTTATAAGTCGACTTTTTAATAAGCTTAGGACTTAATGGTAGATGATAGTTGTCTGAGGTGGTACTACCATGGGTTGGGTACATAAAGAAACATTTTTGGCTTGGCTTTAGTTGAGGACCCCAAAACTGTATGAATAACGAAAAGGTTAAGTTAGGTTAGAGTTAGCTCTATATTAGTAGACGTCATAGCCCGTTATAAACTTGTCTTTTTTAAAAATATTAGATTTTTTTTTTATATTTTCACATTTAGTAAATCCTGGGGTCCTCAACTAAAGCGTTACCACATTTTCTTTGTGTAAATATTACAACTAGTTTATGTTGAAACTCGTTGTTCTGTAATCTATATTACTGGTTTATAAAAAGAGTATTTTATATGTATTTTTTATATGCTACCACATGTCAATTCGAATAATAAATATATACATTACGGTTATCAAAAAGGATGTTTCTTTTACAATCAAATAAGTAATAACTAATCTTCTAAAGCACTGCACATAGGAATCAGTAATTCAATCTCCAATAGTTTATCCTATTTAGACATGTACACTGTACACAAGCCAAACAAGTAAAAAGAAAAGTAATTCACCAATTTTTATTTTTATTCAATTGGTAAGTTTGTGAATGACGTTTTTAAGCATTTAAGGTTGATATTTCTATTATAGTAAAGTTTAATTGTATAGAATTATTTGCATGCCATATACAATATGTAGTATATGTGACATTACTTTAAGACCTATGTTACTAACATGAGCGTAGCCAGCCATGGGCTCAGGGTGGGGCAGCAGTCTAAAATAATATGTAACTAGCAAATATCCGCAGTCTTACACCGGTTAATTTGTTCATATAAAAAGGTTACACCTGCTCCCTATAGCACCCTGTATCTGTATGTATAATTCTAATTATCAAAAACAGATAATTAGGTACCTTATAGGTCAGAGCCAGGGTGGGGCAAGTGCCACCTTACTGTGGCTACGCCCATGGTTACTAACCATATTTATGGCAAATAAATGAATGAATACGTAATTTGAGAAGTATTGTTGAAGCTCATTTACTAATATATGTGTGTGTAATTTTTGTTTAGCAACCGCGATATACCCAAGGATAACTTCGAGATCCACTCGGTGCACTGCGTGAGGAACATACGCAACTGCGCTGTCTGCACGGAGCCTGTGCCAATAACACTTATGCAGGAGCATATAGAGAGAATGCATTCCATGTGTAAGTGTCCACTGTTTGTTGACAGATTAGAGTGGTACTATAACCTTTAACTACTGAGGTGGGTGCCTCTCAGGTTCGGAGAAAATAAAATTTTTGAATTACTCTAATTAGTTAATTTTGTTGATTTTTTAAAAATAATTTTATTTATTCTTGCTGATTTATGATCTATGTGATTTCTAAATTTTGAAATAATAGTTAATTATATACAAATAAATTATAAATAATATTTTATTTAAATACCTCCACTGAAGCTAACTAAAGATTTTTAAATACAAGCACATATATGTACGGGACTCTGAGGCTCCCACGTCAGTGTTTACGTGAAATTAAATCCACCTCATTAGTTAAAGGTTAATGATATATACAGATAAAACTGGTGATGTAATGAAAATAATATTTGAAACTTCATTTAATTGTGTTGTAATATGACTCCTTTGTTAGACTATAGCAGTCATTCCCAAAGTTGACTGGGCCCTCTCCATATATGAGGTATGCTTATTAGTTTGGGAATTTCTGCTATGTGTGACTGCCTTGTTTTTGTTCATGGTTTCTTATTACATATTCCCAGAAAATAAACTTAAGTACATTCATATTTTATTTACTGAGCTGTGTTTATATAAATTTTATTATGGTAGTAGAACAGTTGAATGCAATGCGGTATTGTAGTGATCATCTTCATGAGGATAAAAGCTTAGTAAAGCTATTTCTATATAGAAAGCTCAGCGCCTCTTCTGCTAACTTCTGCCTCTCTCTCTTTAAACTATATTGTAAGTTAACAGTACAATAATTTCCAGTGAACTGCCCGAGGTGCAGGGAACAGGTCCGCGGTGCCGACATGGAGGACCATATCCGTGACTCCTGCTCCCTCACGCTACAGACGTGCAGATACTGCTCACTGGACATGGCTCGGGTGGAGTTGCCCCGGCACGAGGATTATTGCGGCTCTCGGACGGAGGAATGTCCGGATTGTAAGAAGTACATCATGATGAAGTACAGGGGCATCCATCTGGACTCCAATCACACGTTTGTGAAGCTACCGGAGGGTCAGTCTTATTTTTATATTGTATTGTATATATCAGCCATTCTCAAAGTGTTCCGCGGAACCCTAGGGCTAAAATACTGCAAAAAATACCTACCAAAGGGATTATAAGGTTACATTAAATTATTCCAACTAAATATTACGTAATATTACATTGCAATATGATTATTTATTTATTTATTTTTATAATAAATTTTTAAGAATTTAATAAATTGAGTAAACCTTGACTTCATTGATATTGTCTAAGTATGGCATCAGGGTCTCATGAACTGCTCTGTTTCTCTATAACTCCAAGCTAGAAGAATATATATACCTCAATTTTAAAATACAAAGGCAGCCTACTCTCTTGGTATAATCATTCTCATATAAAACTTTCCAAATGTCTTGATTACAGAGGAAGAGCCCCGTGCACCGTTGCAGCCGATTTTGAGCTCATCACCTCGTTATTTGTTCCAAAGAGGGTCTTTGTACTGTTCTCCTCAGCAATTCGCTCGCATACAATCGATCATGGGCATACCGCTTCCACCAGAGGACTTACGGCTCATTGATAGACCGGGCACGCCAATACGAGAAGATATCGCGTCTGACGACTCGCAGCTCGCCATTGATGAGCCCGAACCTTCCACTTCGGATCACTCGGCGAGGTCACTCAGACGGCCACTGGAGGGCGCTGTGTCTGGGGCTAGTCAAAATGAAAGTGTCAATACGTGAGTTTACAATAATTATTAACTTAGGCAGTCACATTATTTACCCACTACTTCCCACTGTCCTATTTTTAGAATTCATTCAAAGAATTTAGAATTCAAATTTTTTTTAACCTATTAAGAGTTTTATTTTTTATTGTTTCTGATGAAATTCGTATTTTTATACTATTTTTCTGATGAAATTTTTTTTTTCGCTGAGTCAAATGTAATGTAATTTTTTCAAAATTATCACAGTAAAAGAAAACAGTAACCAACTTTAAAGAACATAAAACTGATTCTTAGACTTGTACCAAATATATATAATATAAAAATAAAACCAAAATATAATTTTTATCCCCATTGCCATATTTTATAGGACAGGCTGACTCAGCGTTTCACCAAAAAATTCCAATGTTTTCGACGCTTGGGAAGTAATGGGTTAAATTTGCATCTTCCAGTTCCCCAGTACCTCGTAAAGTGACGAAGCGTGCTCCGAACAGTGCTGATGTCAAAGTATGCACTTCAGTCAGCCATCACCCTGGCTGTAGCCATATGAAAGAGACTGAAGGAGAAACGTCAAAGCATGGTGAGTACTTTTGTAATTCTAAATTGCTAATAATATTGCATGATCTCCGCCTAATACTAAGCTACTGATGAAGCTTGATTTATACTCAAAAGCTGATCGGTTGTTTCATGGGGGTTGGCATAAAGTCATATAATAAATTGCCCGATGATATTAGTAGCCTCCCTCTTTATCAGTTCAAGAAAATCATATTACATGTCAGATGAATATCTTACTAATAAAAAAGCTTGGACATAATCTATGTCATTTCATGTTTACCCGTAGGTATATAATAGGATGACAATGCCAGTATACAGCAGCTAAATCAAATTGATAATTATTAAATTAATAAATTTACTTCATTTATATTTGTATTGACGAGTAAAAGCGCTCTATTGGAGCTCGTTTACTAAAAGTAAATAAATGAAAAAATTATTATCAACCCCAAATCTGACTACATCAGTACATCATCATTCTGCCTGTTCCTGTCACCCCAATGTAGGAGAGCCAGTACTACAGGACACTAGGTCTGGGGTAGGCACCATGTCGCCCCCTGACCGATTTTTAATGCGCCCTCGCTGGACTGATGTAAATGTATGATAGCCAGAGCGATTTACTTACTCTTGTCAACAGCGATATACAGCAAGTAGTCAGTTGAGTTTAGAATAGGCATGTGGACAGATTTGTAAAATATGCACCTTTAAGGACAAACAGGTTGCCGACCCCTGCACTAGGCGATACGACTTATGAACATGTTTTTGTTAACAGAGGAGGAAGAAGCAATACCATCTGAAGAGGAACCCCCTCAAGCGCCCCTCCAAGATCTGAGTCACGTCCTTCCACCGGAGCCTTCTCTTCATCCGTTTCCAACCGTACACGTTCGACGACGAATGCGCGCGGATGGCAACGAAAGGGTTGAAACGCTGTTCCGGGGGCCTCGGGGGCGTATGAATTACACTCCTATGACCGGCAGCGATTTCATGCAACGGTAAGTTTTTTGTGGTTAGATCAGTGGTTCCCAAAGTTGACTGGACTCTGATCCATTCCTATCTTAGTATCCTCTTGGCTGTCTTTGAAAAATGGAGATATAAATATTGGTAATGCTTAAAGGTTCCTTAGTAGAGAGTAGTGGGACTACTTAATGCAGTCTTATTTATTCTAATTGGAATGAAAGGGTAATTGTAATAAATATATTTTATATACATAAATGTTATTAATATAACATTTATTATTGTAACTACTATGCAATCTGATTTATGAATTGTTATTTACTTTTTTTTTCTGAATTAAAATTCAGTTTTTTTTCTAATTATTTTATGTACAGGCTATGATTGACGAGTTTCTTGTGGTATTCTTCTCGTTATACGCCTTTCCGAAGTCACGGTAGAGTCCAACGATGAGCAAGCACACGCCTTTAGTTTTTTTTTTTTTTCATTTCAAAGAGATATATTCAATTCCATCTTGTCTGTTATTGTTTGGTTTTAATATAAAAATATGGTGTGCTATTTCACATGCATTTGTGGCGGTCAATTCTACAAGCCGAAAATACTTATTTAAGCAGATTTGAGGATTTGATGTTTAGTCTGTCAGTGTCATCTTTCTTGTTTCTTCTTGTCTTTTATTCCCACACATTCTCAGTTCAACCGCATTGGTTAAAGGTTCCGTTTGCTCCAACTGAGACCGGATGGACCTGAAGACAACAATAACGATGGTCTCTCCATCTCCAATCCTGAGCTGCCCCGGGGAGACAGGTACGGCAACATCAGGCGGGAGCTGAGCGCTTTGAGGCGCAATTTGAATCAGGTAATTATTATACGTCTGAGTAGTTTGTCTGTGTATAGAAAAGTTACATTGGTACATTAACAATTCTCAGGTGACAGCTCAGGCTAGCACTTTGTCAGGTCAACTCTCGTCTTCGAGCCAGTCGTGAGTATATAGTTCTTTTTTTTATTTACTTTTAGTAATTGGGCTCCAATAGAGCGCTTTTACTCGTCAATACAAATATAAATTTATTAATTATCAATTTGATTTAGCTGCTGTATACTGGCATTGTCCACTTACATACTAATGTCATAATAACATATAATAAATCTACTATGACATAGAAGACTAGCTTCTTTTAAGAATTTTAGTTCTGTAGGAATGCCAAATTGTCTCCTCCGATTGGATTCATTTTAGCTTAACATTAGAGAATACTGTGCCAAAAGTGATAAAATGTGATGAAAGCCTAACACAATTTAAAAATAAATTAAAAACATATTTGATTTTAAAATGCTTTTATTCAATTGACGGATACAAATGATTCGAAACAGTGAATGAAATTTAGTTTATTAGTTGATATTGTTTATTATTATTATTGTATTATTATATTGCTGTGCCCTGACCGGGTGTCACACTCACATTGACACTAAACTATACTAACATCTTAATTATAATTATGACATGCAATAAAGATATTAAAGTATAGACTCATGTCAGGCTACTATATTAAAGAAGTATGTTGTATTTCAGTGCTCCAGTGACACCAGCAATAGGCGATGTTTATATTCCGTGTGAGATCTGCGGATTCCCCTGCAATCCGGCCAATCTGGCCATGCATCAGGTAAGAGCTTTCTTTGCGAGTGAAATATTTCCTCCCCCACTCCCCGCTGTCCTCTTCTCACCCGCTCCCCGCGCCAATCAAAATAAAGGCAATTTTTAAATACTCAACGCAGTGAGTCCTCTTTTCTTTTACCCTATTTCTACATTCCAAATACAGTCCACTTGTTCTCCTACATATATCCATCTCTTTCATATTAGTATTGGTAAGAACGAGATAAAGATTTAGTTATTATTTATCTCCCAGGTTAGGGTCAATGCATTGTATATGTGGGTATATATTAATTTCAGTCTATATGCGAAGACGTGGTGAGGAACGGATCCAGGTTGTCTCTGCAGGTCGATCTGGATGGGGTCCCGGCGAATAGAGGGGAGGAACAGAACGGCATACTGCTGCCATGCGAGTTCTGCAACCAGCTCATTGACATTCACCAACTGGACGGACACCAGCAGACCTGCCGTAATATTCATGCGCCTAATTAACTTCTGCGGTATTTATACACACACACAGCACAAATATGCAACGATTGGATCTATATACAGTATAAACTCTCTTTAACGCCTTTCTTTTGTTCTTAAGTTTGGTTTAACTTGTTACCCACTCTAAATAACGACAACAATACGTTATTATTAAACAATACTTTATAAGTTGCTGAAGTTAGTATTTAAATACATACATATGTATTCTAATAGTAACATAAAATCAATTTTTCTACTCTCTCAATAACGCCGTAAAACGCGCACTACATTAATTGTCGTTATAAGGAGTTTATACTGTATTTTTATAATTTTATTTCGTGCAGGATTCGAACCTAATATATTTAATTTGATTACTACAATTGTTCGTTGTAACTATCTTTTTTTTTACTTATTATTTATATATTTTATATATTAAGAAAACCGTAGTTGAAAGAAATCGTGCAACTATTCGTAAAATGTATCAAGTAACTTAGTTTGGATTTAACGCTACAGATGGCGCTAGTTGTACTGTTTTCGGTTTTTTCGGTATATATATATATATATATATATATTTATTTATTTATTACGTATATATATATACTAGAGTTGGGTTATATGTTAGTATTATATTATTATTACTTTATGTGGGTAGTTATATAAAAAATGTACCTACCCACATTCTCAAGTAATGGATCACACTCTAAGCTTGACATTAGACCGAGTGTGGAGCTTAATTATTTATTTGTATTGTTATTATTGTTGTTAAATATGACCATTTATTTTGGCAAAATGGTCATTTATAACATAGTTTTTTTTCTACTATTTATGCTTGTTTTGTATTATTTTCAAAATTAATATAAAAATTACAATTTCACCTATATGGAGAGGGGTATTCAACGCAGGCAATTTTATTTACACAGAGGTGGTCTCTACTCAGCGGTTCTCAATTTACTTTAGAAGTGTGTACTGGCTTTGGTGGGGTCACCAATCTGTCAGTGACAAGTTAAATTGTATATATCCAAAATGGGATAATTTTCAAAAGTAGTCAAGGTTAAAATTTGTTTTTTTAGAATAAGTTGTGTTGAATTGTTTTTTCTTTCTCTAGTAGAAGATCTAAAAAAGGTTGTGAATCTCTTGAACTGTTAAAAGGTAGTGTATTAAATTTTATATGTACAGTGGACCCCCGATAATCCGGCCCCTGTCTAATCCGGCGCCCCCTGTAATCCGACATGACTTTGAATACATATTACAATATAACATATAGAATCTTATCATTGGATACATATGTAATTTGTCGGATTACAAGGTACTCTTTTATAAAAAATTCCGGACTATAGGGGGTCTTAGGCAGTGCTCTATAATCCGACAAATTCGATAACACTGCCCTGCATAATGTTTGTCGGATTACCGGGGGTCCACTATATATTAGAGATGCGTCGAAGATTCGTTTGGTATTCGGCGTATTCGACATCTTTTTCACTATTTGTGTTCGGCCGAACTATTCGGTTTTGTTGCCGAACATATTTAACAGTATTTTTATTTACTTGGCTACACGACATGGTATGGAACTGAAAGACGAAACTTCTTATGTAAGATTTATGTTCTATTAATTTCTGCTTAAATAGATTCAAATTTAATTTAATCTATTGCAGTTTTAAATTATAATATTTGAATATTCCTTCTGTGTATATAAAATTGACTGTATTGTTAGTAATTAGCTGGGGTTAATGCACAAAAGGATTCAAATACATTTGTCATCATTCTACTGACAGTCATTCCTCACGGTGGTACCACTACCATGAGCTGGTGGTATTGTTGACACAGCATAGTGGGAGTCACTTTGTTTTTAGATATTTTTCTTAACCCTTAAACGCATGATTTATTCTGACCTCTTGAAAAAAATTTATCTTGTAGACTTGTACATTCTAATGCAGGGAGACATAGAAAGAAATAAAAAATATATTATTTTTATACTATTTTATAAAAAAAACCTTATGTTGCAGATATACAACATCATGCATGACACAGTATGCGTTGCGCTCATAATAATGATTTGGTAGCCGTGTTAGTGGTATGTTGCAGTTTTACGTCAGTATGCATTTAAGGGTTAATACTTGTTGCTGATAGCCAGTGAAGAGGTATTGAGGAAAATTTGGGATAGGTTATTAGTTATCAGATTTGTGTTAGAAATACACTTTTGCGCATATGCTCCGGCAGAGGGCGTCAGGGTCGAAAAAGAAAATGAGTCTGTATAACAAACGGTGCTTAAAACTGAATAGGTGAAATAATTGATTGGATTTTTTATATATGTATATTGTATATATTTATTGTACGGTCAGTATTTATCAAAATTTTTGAAACATTTTGAAATTCTAAAACAGAGATTTTTTTCATACTGACCGTACAAGTGCTATGAATGTATTTGATTAATAATCACAAAACTTTGCTTTAATCACTTTCAAAAATTAATGAACCGATTTTTTTGTATCAAAATTTTTTGTCCTCATATTTTATATAGTATCTATTAAAATTAATGTCAATGTCGAGTATTCACACGTAAATCCTCATGTCAAAAAGTTAGCACACTATTTGCTATGTCAGGTATACGTCACTTTGACAGCTGATGACAGTAATTGACATTTACTGTAATCAGCTGTCAAATTATAAAAATCATGCAATTAAGACGTTCTATCATTACGCTAGTTTTATGTGTTGGTTTATAATTTTTTTAAAGACTTCTTGCGGCTTACGATACGGCTGGTTATTTCAACCGTGACAGCAAGAAGCATAGAGTTGGAAATTTATTGAAGTATGATGAAAGTTTTGTGATTATATCTTGTTTATAGCTTGCGACGGTGATTCAAACTCTAATAAGAATCCAGGTTAACGTTGAGACCAATTTGACTAAAGCCTGAGTTTAATAGAACCTTAATAAGGCTTTATTACACTAAAGTGAAAGTCGTCGAAGCTTGATGATGCCACGTGAAGTGGCGAAACGCATCGAGACAAGTTATTGAATGTTGGTGGAGGTTATTTTCCTTCATCGACCTAATGTAGCGGGAATTATAAGCAAAATAATTTTCTTTAATATGAATTCCCGCAAAGTAAAGCCTGAAACAATTAATTACATCAAAGTAAGTGTTAACGTGGATTTAATATGGGTTTGATGAATCGTCGAAATTAAGATTTTTTTTCGCAAATAAACCTTAGGCTTCTTTTCAACGTCTTAGGCGTTGTCTTGACTACATTGTGATGTTCCTTCTTTAGAAAACCATTATTTTTGCCAAAAATTTTGATATAATTGATATTTGAGTAGTCATAAGTAAGCATATATGTAAGCTAGGATATATATGTATACCTGTATTTAATTTTATTCAATACAAATGCTAATCAACTCGGACTTACTACTCTAATCTCTAAATATTATATAAAAATAAAACCAAAATATAATTTTTATCCCCATTGTCATATTTTATAGGACAGGCTGACTCAGCGTTTCACCAAAAAATTCCAATGTTTTTGACGCTTGGGAAGTAATTGGTTAACTAGAGTCAAGTAATTTACTCGAGTGGTGGACGCATTTATTGAATACAATTAAATTTACTAGTTAAGTGTTTTAGTGTTTATTTCGTTGCTAATAGGACACTCTTGAAGGGTTATTTTAACCCTACATAGCTTGGTTAATTTTGTTTTATATAGGGTGGGGCATGGGAATCTCCCACATTAGTAAAAAAACTATTAATCGCCAGAAAGATTGTGTATTTGAGTTGCTATATGTCAACTGACTTTAATTTCATTTTTCACAACTACCTTCATATATTACGTTCACTTTTTCTTTTATTATTAAATACTAAATTGTTTTCCAATCGAGGACAATGCGATCTTATTTATTTATTTATTTCGCCTACCTACAAAATTACATTAAAACTACATATTATAAAAAGGACTACTATTATATAAACTAAATGAAATTTTAATTATAGGATAGGACGGCATGCTCGAGATGATAAAGGGATAGATACTACACTTCTGATAAAATTACAAAAATACATAAAAAAAAAAACAAGAACCAATTAGATGTAAGGAAGAGGGGAGAAAAAAAAAAAATCTTTTGACATGTGGGAGGTTCCCGCGCCCCACCCTATTTATATTTATATATTATAAAATAAAATAATAGAACTTGCCATGTAAATTAGTTTAGCCGTAGCTGGGAAAATGAATAATTTACCTTTCTGAAGTAGATTACTGAAAAAATAACCCTTTGTATTTGCATTTATATGTAATAATAATAATACAAATCATATCATTGTAACTTACAGTAATACCCCGCTTTACGCGACCCCGTTATGCGCGGTTTCACTATAACGCGAAATTCAAATTTATTATTAAATTACGCGAAAGAGTGCGTATAAACATAATGTAGTCATCAACTTCTCTATGGTCGCGGGAATTTCAGTTAACGCGATTTTTTCCTGAACGTATCCCTCGCGTAAAGCGGGTCCATTACTGTACATATTATTGTCGCAGTTGTATACAATGTAGAGTGTATATAAGAACACTCGATATAACAACAAACTCCCTGAAACGTCTAAATTACTTGGTTATATACACTCTGTATAACATCACACTCTAAATAACGTCATTATTAAGTAATAAACAGTACTTTGTAAGTCACAGAAATTAATAAGAACTGCATCTGTGTATGTTCCTTATACTTTATAAATATATAATAATAATTTTTCGTGTCTCCGTTTAATGACAAACTCTCAATAACGTCGTAAAACGAGCTGTCCCTTAAGTGTTGCTATATAGAGTTTGCGTTGTATTTAAAAATTAATTAATGTTCTTTTATTACCAAAGACAAGTATTTTAGTTTTTAAATAAATTGGTAACATTACTTAATATGAAGAAACATTAGTAGAGATTTCTGAGCATGAATTTAAATTCTATATCCTTACTAAAACATATTATTGTCTGTGTATAGTAATTTTTAAGGAATTAGTCGTCTTTCAGGATTCACTTGCAAGTTTCAAGGGTGTTCAACAACAGTTTCAGCATTTTTCTGTAGTAGTAAAGTTCAATAATAATAATTGTTTGGAATTTAGCTTTAAAAATTACTCTAAAGTATTTTATATGATATGTACATGTAGAACGAATAAAAATGTGGACCCAAAATGTAGCAAAGCCCCTTAAAATGACAACTGTTTTTGTTCGTATTATAATGTGTGAACGAGATGGCTATATTTGAAATTAGTTATTGGAGCGAGATCGGGAGTTTACTTAAACTTATTACAGTAATACCCCGCTTTACGCGACCCCGTTAAGCGCGTGTTTCACTATAACGCGAAATTCAGTGCGTATAAACATAATGTAGTCATCAACTTCTCTATGGTCGCGGGAATTTCAGTTAACGCGATTTTTTCCGGAACGTATCCCTCGCGTAAACCGAGGCATTACTGTATCTTATAGTTTTTTAAGTAAATATATGTTATATGTCCACTGGTATTGATTACAAGGTTAGTAAGAATTTTATGGTATTTTGGAGTTATTTTAAATATCATATAGGGATGTAACTGAAACACGAATTTTTTATTTCAAATATTTCAGAAATATTTTAAACTATTAAAAGCTAACGTTCTATTTTTCACGTACATTACTCCTTTGTATACGTCTTCACAAGGAAAATAACTTTTTGAGGGTTTTTTTAGCAGTTTCTGCTCACTCTAACCCCATTGGTTATTCCCCTACAGACCTATATAACGTTAGTTTTATAATAATAATAATAATCATACATGTGTGTAAGTAGACGTAAGGAATTTATTTTGAAGCTTATTGTGAAATTATTTATAAGTTTAATTTAAGCTTTTTGTTTTTAATTTAAATCTGTGATTTATTTTGGAAATATTTCGAATTTTTAACTCGAGTTACATTTTGTTACTATTTTATTACGAATCTCGCGTACAATTTAATTAATTGTATGTTATTTTTTAAATATAGTTATTAATTTTTAACTAAAATTATGTCGCTTGTGTCACACAGAGATTAAGTTGTGCAAATGTTTTCAGTTTATTGTAATACAAATAATGTAAAACTGTAATTGTTCACAGTTTCAGTGATGCCTGCTTAGTACGACACTTTTCTTGTTTTACGAATCTCATATAGAAATGTGAAAAAGGCATTCTTTGTCTAATATATGCTCTCTGTATTTTGGATCTGACGAATTTTATTTTGTATTGTAAATCTCTATTATTACGGGACACGTGATCATCCCTTGCAATTAGGGTTCCATGCAAATGGGCCTATCATGGCAAGGGAGGTAGTCAGCTCTGCGTTGTGCCATCCGGAAGTTATTTTATGTTCGCGCAAATAATATATAAGTATTCTCATTGTATTCGTTGTATTATTTATGACATCCCTATTATGCTGTAAATTGCTATTAAACTAAAATAACATTTTAGACAGCATCAGTTCAAATTGTCTAAGATCGATGTGATCACAAAGAAAATTAATTGATATAGTCATCAAGTAGAGCAGATGGAAACATATTCCTGTGTAGTATTTAATAAGTAATCTCTGTTTCTAGGGAAAATTATGGTGAGCGAGTGGAAGGAAGGTGGTAAGTAAAACTGCAAGAATATATTTTCCGTCTTATATTTATATCGGCTTGTCGTCCCAACTTTGTTGTCGCGTACAATTACAATTGGGTTTATTTGATTCGGCTACTTACAATATTTATAAAGAAATCACAATGTCGAGAGAGGGCCGCCGCCCCGTCCTCCCCTCAGAGTAAACTTAATCAGTCGATTTATACACAATTTTGAATAAACATTTACAAGTGTGCTTAAGCTAGCGTTATAATACATTAATATACGATATCAAATGCAATGCACGGGTGAGGGTCAGTCCTCGTCCGAGAGCGGCTCGTACTGCGCGCACATGAGCGGCGCGGGCTCGAGCGGCGTCGGCAGCGCGGGGGCCGGGGCCGAGAGGGGGGGCCCGGGGGTGGCCGGGGTGCTCTCGCACACGGACAGCGCCGAGTAGGGGTACGTGTACAGCGGCTTGTCGGCGTCGCGCATCACCTCCACTATGCGGTTGGTGACGTAGTCGAAGGCGGTGAGCACATTACCGGCCCCGCTGCTGGTGCTGGACCCTGACCCTGCGCCTGTCGTGCTGTAACGTCGTGTCGCGCCACTGCGGTTGCCGCTACTACTGCTGCATGACACGCTACTGAAAATATAAATTTCATTATTAGGGGTTGTTATTGTTGACGACTACTACCTTCAAACATATCAATGAACAAACCTGTTGGCATGATGATCGGGCGGACTGACAGGTTCCAAATATGGCGCATGCTTTGGTGCGTCTCGCCTCTTCCAGTCCTCATTGGAGCTGCTCTGCTGTTGTTGGATGTATGCCTCTGATATTGGTGTCGAAAACCTGTTACTAAATACAAATACAGATTAATTAATTGTCACTCTATTACGTACACATGTTTGTATTGTTCATATATGTGTGTATAGATATCAGAGTGGGGCGCGGGAACCTCCCACATTTCAAAGGGCTGCTAAAAGAAAACTATTATTTGCCAGGTTATGTACATTCACATTTATTGTAGATCCTGTTGGCCTAAATTTGCACACTCAAGACAAAATCATTCTCCAATCATACACATACACATACTTGTGATGCATGATGGCGGCGTGCGTGGGGCTGCAGAAGTCCCTCGTGATGATGTTGGAGGCGAGGTCTCCCAGTTTGATGGAGGCGGTGTGCTCCTCGGAGCCCGGGATGGGGTGACTCGGCGCTGGCTCTGGCTCGCGGACGATTATTGTATTATTTTGCTGCGAAAATTAACACAATAATAAAATGTTTGGAAGTTACCATCTTTGTTTAACATAAGACTATTAAATATTTAATAAAACGCGCCATTAGCGGACTACAACGTCAGCATTTAAAAACTAGAGCGACTTGAGTGCATTTTTATAACCACTAGCATATATTCAGAAAAAATATGCCATTTTAAGTATTTAAAATAATAACAATAACTCTTTATTGCACACATTATGAGAAAATAAAAAAAAAAACAAAAGGCGGCCTTATCACTGAGCAGTGATCTCTACCAGGCAACCAACCTTAAGGTAGTAAATCGCGAAAAAAACACAAAATATAATATTTATTTCTTCATTTAAAAAGTTTGACCTCGTTATTGACTCACCGTGACAGGGAACCTCTGCTCGGTGTTCTGACTGATCTGATGAGTGATGATGGCGTCGATGAGTGAAGCAGCAGTCAATGTGCCCTCGGAGCGAGCCTGACTGGTGCCGGTGCCGGTGACCGTGCCAGTGCCAGCGCCCGTGCCCGCCACTGACAGGTTGCTTGATGACACGGTCGGATTGCCCACTGGACGGCTGGAATTCAATTTTACAATTACTTAATACACTAATATCACCGACACGCCTGGTGCGTTCACGAGAACTTCTATCGCAGTATGATAACGCGCTAGGCATGTTCACTTTCCAATTTTATTCAATACTTTATTACTGTAACTACTAGCGCCCTCTATCATTTAGTAGTAATAATTTCTTTCATTATAATTATTACTTCCTATACAGTAATACCCCGTTATGCGCGGTTTCACTATTCAAATTTCGTGTTCAATTGCCCCGCATTATGCGAAAGAGTGCGTATAAACATAATGTAGTCAGCTTCTTTATAGTCGCGGGAATTTCAGTTAACGCGATTTTTTCCGAAACATATCCCTCGCGTAAAGCGGGGCATTACTGTATAAAGAAATATATCTATCTATATAGCACACATTAAAACAGTTCCACTTACCTGTCTTTTCTCTCTATATGATGCGGCGTGATAGCTCTGTGCTTGGCTGTGGTGGAAGTGGCTGCTGGCAGCAGTCTTCGGGCCTCCTCGCTCGACACCACCAACTGCTGTAGTTAAGACATGTTTAGCATTGAGTCAGCCGTGGTGTTATTTTATAGTGTTTTTATAATGTTACAGGCTAAGTTTAAGATAATCATGTAAAAAATTAAGCGAGAGTAGGTCTGCACTGCTTCCAGCATTACTAATTACTTTTTCCCAGTTAATTAGTGGCTATCATAATAAGTTACGTCACACACGATTCTTTGACTTCATCCCCCCCCCCCCCTCTCTCTCTCTTTATTACCTACTGTGACGTCACTTATTATGCAACTACACACCTAGAAATTATTAAATTTGTTTTCCATTTAAATATTTTTTTAAAACAAAATCAAACATACGTATATAAAGGAACACGATAATGTTTTAATACGAAATTTAGGATTTCCCCCCTCCCCCCGCCACGCAAGGTCACACTTCCTCCTCCCCCCCCCCCGCGCCCCCCTCTTAACGTGTGACGTAATTTACGGATGACAACTTATTTATTTATTTTATTTATTGCTTAATAATACAGGAAAAAATAATACAAGTAAGTGAGTAAAGAGATGGCGGCCTTATCGCTAAGAAGCGATCTCTTCCAGGCAACCAACTTTTAGATGTGGAGCAATGCAGAAGAGAAATAGCGGGAGTTATATATATATAGATACACAATATAGATAAACATATGAACTACACACAATACATACCATGTTACATAGATATACATATACATACATATACATATATACACATATACATATACATACATACATACACATACATACATATAAATAATAACAATAATAATACTATAATACACATATACATAAATACTAGGAAGTGAGATAATATTCTTTTAAAGATTTTTTAAAGATGGGAAGAGAAGGAGCATTGCGAATGTTAGATGGTAAATTATTCCACAAGGAGACAGCTTTTAAAGTGAAGGATTTAGAGTAAAGAGTAGAAGAATGTGAAGGGGTACTAAGAATGAGATTAGAGGCAGAACGGAGAGTGCGGTCATGAGTTAGGGAGAGGAATTGGAAACGATTTTTAAGGTAAGACGGAGCAAGAGGGTGAAATAAAACATTGTAGAGGAGAGAAAGGGTATGAAAGTTACGACGAGAACGGATAGGAAGCCACTTAAGCCCATTACGATAGTTGGAGACATGGTCATATTTGCGAAGACCAAATATGAACCGGATCATAAAGTTTTGGAGACGCTCCAGCTTCTGCAGCCGCTCATCAGTGAGGTCCAGATAGCTCACATCGGCATAGTCAAGCAGTGGTAATAAGAGCGATTGCGCAAGGTGAATTTTGGTAATGACAGGTAGAAAATTACGCAAACGCCTAAGACTACCAGAGGCTCTGTAAATCTTACCACTGATAGATTCCATTTGAGGGCCCCAGGACAGAGTGCTATCTATAAAAATACCAAGATTTTTAACATTCGAACTGTAGGGCACATGCACGTTGTCGAAAATAATATTAGGCAGAGATGTCCAGTCCACTCTTCTGATCATACCTGGACTACCAATAATGATCGCCTGAGTTTTGTGTGGGTTAACACATAGACCATGAGCATGACTCCATTGTGATATGTTCAGGAGGTCATTATTGATAGAATTAACTACATTTGGCAGATCATTAAGAGTACCCTGTGAATAAATCTGTAGATCATCTGCATATAAGTGATAGCGAGAAAGAAGGTTGGAAGAAATAGAGTTAATAAAAATAGAAAAGAGAAGAGGGGACAGCACTCCACCCTGTGGCAATCCAGATTTCAGTGGACACCATGCCGAAGATAAGTCACCCAAACGAACACGCTGACTGCGATCCCCCAGATAGCTGCGAAACCAGTCCAAAACCAAGGGGGAAAAATTGAGAGAACGAAGGATAGCGATTAGAATGGCTGTGTCGACATTTGAGAAGGCGTTGCTGAAATCCAGCAAAACCAGCACGGTTAAGTGTTTGTTGTCGATACCTTCACGTACATCATCCATCACTTTTACAAGAGCGGTGGATGTACTATGCCCAGGACGAAAACCAGATTGGAGTGGATTGAAGAGAGAATGTGTGAAAAGAAAGTGAGACACTTGGTTATGGACTAGCTTCTCCAAAACTTTGGAAAGGAAAGGAAGGATAGAGATAGGACGGTAATCAGAGAGAGTAGTGGGACCTGTCTTTTTGGGCAGAGGAATAATGTTGGCTTTTTTCCAGAGTGTGGGAAAGGTGCTAGAGGCGATAGAAGTATTAAGGATATGGGTAATAATAGGAGCAATGTAGTTCAGTAAAGGAATGATCATTTTGCGACCGATACCATCGTCACCAGTTGCTGTAGAAGACACGGCATTGATATTCTTTTTAACACTAGCTATTGAAAAATGAGTGAAAGAGAAAAGTGGGATGTTCGGAGTCGAGTTATTAGCTATACCACAAATAGTACCCGCTTTCTGCACTTCATCCATTGTCACTGATGCGGAAAAATGGTGACAAAGAGAGTCGATATCTATGTTCGGAGGCAGATTTGATGAGTCACGGCTCTTACCGACGCCCAGTGTCTTTAGAAATTTCCACACTTTAGCGGGATCACTATTTTCTACCGAATTGTGAATGTGACGGCGTTGAGCATCTCTGCAGAGTTTATTACATTGATTCCGAATTTTCTTATATTTTTGTAAATTTGCAGTACAATTATATTTTTTATACGCCGTCTTGGCACAAGCTTTTTTATGTAGTAGGGCCTTTATATCGTCCGTTAGCCAGGGAGCAGGAAGATGTTTCAATCGCACCGCACGAAGCGGAGCATGCACATCATATAGCCGGGTAAGTAAGGAGTTGAATAATGATATTTTATCATCGATAGTACATGCTCGCTCCACAATGGTCCAATCCATCTTCTCTGCATCCTCATGCAAGGCATCCATGTCAATGTTATTAAAACTGCGCAACAAAATAACTTTAGATTTAATTTTTGGAGGACGAGTTTTGTAGGAGAGATATAATAAGTCATGGTATGAAAAATCGTTGGCACTGAACTGCCCATGTTGTGCGACATGATCAGTAGATGATACTATAATGACGTCAAGAAGTGAAGGCTGGGAATTAGGAAAGTGATGAGTGGCAGAAAGGGGTAATAAATGCAAATTGTTAGTGTTTACAGCAGACCGAAGGGCAGAAGACCTATGGTCATTTTTAAGGAGGCATGTATTTAGATCACCCATAATGATGGTATGATGATAAAGGTTAGAGTAGTCTTCAAGGAGAGTTTCAAAGGAAGAGAAATAATTGACAGTGAGTGAAGGACAGTAAAAGACTCCTAGAAGAGTTTTAGCGTGGGAAAGAATAACTTCAATAAGCAAATACTCCAGCTCATTAGAAGGGTCCGTCAAAGAAGACATACTGACAATAGTGTAAGGAATATAGGAACGCAGGTAGATCGCAACCCCACCACCAGTTTTACCAGTACGGTCATTGCGGATGAGTTGAAAGCCAGGTATACCGTATGAAGTTGCACGGTTTAAGCCAGGATTCAGACACAAGTATAGCATGCACATCTTTCGTGTCAAAGGTAGCAAGCATATCCGGATAGTGAGCCGGAATACTCTGTGCATTAATATGGATGACGTTAAAGTTTTTAGAAGATCCTTCCAAAGTGGAAGTGATAGTTTCGCTAAGGGAAGGTGGTAGACTATGAAAACTACAGTCGCTAATGCTGGTGTGTGATGAAGATAAGGAATAGTATTCATCATCGTTGCAATCAGGATTGAACATGTTAATATGGAAGAAATTGGTAGGTGTTTATGTATCAGTATATAAAATAAATAAAATAAAAATGTCTAATAAATAATATAATGTGTGTATAAGTATTGAGTAATAATACAGTAAGTTAAAATTTGCAAAAGTAAACAAATAAATAAAATAAGGTATTATAGTTTAAATAATATGTGTAAACTAAATTCAAAACTTCACATCTACTGCCGGTTAAACAACAGCTCAAAACTATCAAATACATAAATAGCATAACAATATAATAGTAGCAAGATAACAATATTCAAAAGAATTAATAATAGTAACTATGTACAAAAGTGATGTAAAAACAAAAAGTTAAAAAATAATAAAACTATCAGATAATATTTACCACAGATTAAAGTGTAAGTGCCACTTGTAAATCTGGGACGCAAGTAGGAAATGGTGTAATGAATCTACCTCCAATAAAAGTTATTTAAGAAAGAAAACAATGTTTACATTCAACATACTACTGCAATATGAATTTAAAAATAAAGTTAGATGGAAAATATTTGTGTATGCAAACCAATAATATAAGTAATGTAGGACAATAGTGTAAAGTATTTGCAATAATATGTTGATAATATATAAACCATATAGAATTAGGTGAGTTCCATAGTGTAACTAATGCCTGGGTTTCACATTGCGAGCCGTTCTTGATTTTTTGTTCTGGATTTCAGTGGCTTCTGGAGGATATTTGGCTATCAGTTCATTAAGATGGTTCTCTGAAGTAATGCGACATTTGTTCCCGTCTTTAAACTTAATATAAACTTGTCCCTCTTGCGACCAGCAGTTATTCATGCCATATACACGACGTCCTTCAGCATGCAAGCGACGGCGGATAGCAGTCAAGAACTCAGCCAGTGATATTGGCGTGCCCTTAAGCTCCTTCTTTGATCTCCAGATGTGGGTACGAAGATCAGAGCTCTTAAACTTAACCAAGATTGGACGAGGTTTATCCGGAGTATTCGTCTTTGTGCCAAGTCTGTAGCAGAAATTGATATCAGCCGCGCTTATGTCCAATCCGAAGGTCTTAGTACCAATGTCGGCGATCACTTGTCTAATATTCTCGTCCTTAGACTCCTTGACACCGCGAAATAAAAGGAATTTTCTTCGACTCCTAGTTTCGATGTCGTCGGTTGCAGTAATAAGGGCAGACATCTGTGACCTCAGCATGATGAGCGTATCTCTCACAAAAGTTTTAAAATTTTGAAAATCTTTAGCGATTTGATTTAAAGTTACCGTTGAAGATGCCGACATAAAACGACTTTCGAAAGACTCCATTGCTTTTTCAAACCGTTGCTCGAGCGAAGAGAGTGACGAAAGTGATTCCATATTGCTGGGATTAGGTGTACTCATAGTGATTGTGATGTGATGTGAGAAAAAAATGATCAGCAGTGATGCGAAGTTTGACCGTTAGTTCATTCCTTGTAAAACGTATAAGAACACCGAAAATCCACTATAACACTTCACTACTATAACAAACGATTGCTATAATAAACCATTAATAAAACAAACTGTATTATTTTACATTTAAATATTAAAAAACGAATAGAAATTAAAAATCACGTCTTGACATTCCCTGTCATGGGGCGAATGATGCGAACTCTCCATCGATAAATGTCTGTCCTGTATTCCCGCAGCAGCCAACACGCGCTCTCTGTAATATGAAAACAATCCATTAGCAAAACTCACGTTACATCACTTTACGTCAGCCATTCTTAAAGTGGTGTTCCGCAGAACCCTAGGGCTAAAATACTGCACAAAATGCCTACCAAAAGGGAGATTATAAGGTTACATCTAAATATTACATTGCAATATGATTCACAAATACATATAAATCAGTTTTTTATAATTATATTAAGGTTTTTTCCGTCGCCAAAAAAGTTCGAGAACCGCTGTTTTACGTAATTAATTGTAACCAATTAGGGAGGTCAATTTAATACAGTGTTTTTGGTAGTCGTGAACGGTAAAGGAGATATCGGCATCCCTTTCACAGACACAGAATATAGTTATCCCTTTCTAATGATTGTTTCTTCCTGTCCAAAGGCCAATATGTATCCATTTGAAGATCGTCGAAATAATAAAATCTAACATCTAATAGAGTAAATGGGGCACATAATAATAATGAATATACAACATACCTTTCTCTACCCTGTTGAATTGCAATCTGTCTATCTCTCTCTAAGTATTGAGCTTGGGCTCTTCTGTCCCTTTCTACCTGCAATAGGAACGAATACGAACGGCATTAGTACACTACTTTACGGTAGTTGTATATATTTTTATAAATAAAAACTGTAAATTTGAATTTGGAATGAAACAAAAGAGGAACGCGAGGGAACGGATGTGTGTGCTTAGATTATAAGAGATTGATAATATAGTGTAAATAGAATTTTCGAGAGTTTTCATTTGATACAGTCCACTTGTTCTGTTAGCTACAGTATAGTTGAAACTTTGATTTGGTCTTACTACGAGATACAAAAAGACTTCCTTCTCGCTTCACAAGTCAGAAGACGCCTACTACTTGCTAGCACATACATCTCACCTGAAACTGTAATTGTTGTTGCTGCTGCTGTTGCTGATGATGGAACTTCTGTGCCATCATGTCACGCTGCATCCGCTCTTGTATTCTGCACAGAAGAATACGTTATAATTCATTCATTCCAGCACATCCAAATCATCCACATAAACACCTCACCTGATGTCATGATGATGATTCTGCTTCTCGTGGTCTCTCGGCACAGGGAGCGCAGTGGCCGCGGACGCAACGTCCACTAACGACGTGAAGGCTTCATGACCTGTTAATAATAGTTAAATAACTCTATCTGGATTGGTCCATAACACCTATACAGTATAAATTCTATTGAACGACAAACTCCCTAAAACGTACTGTGATGTATGCGGTGTATTGCCGGTATCGCGGCAATAGATGGTCTGTTTTCCAGTTAGAACACTTTTTCGTTTTTGCGTACGTGCATCACAACCACTTTAAATAACGACAACAATACGTCATTATTTTGCAGAAAACATAATTGTGTGTAAAGTGTGTACGTTATTAGTAAACACATATATCATAATCTTCATCTCTCCATTTAACGACAACTCTCAATAACGCTTCGCTATATAGAGTTTACACTTAGTAAATACGTCAAGTACCTGGTGGCGGATAATGCCTCTGTATCACCGAGACGGGCTCCCTCCGTCCCGCTCCGTGCATCTGCTGCGACGTGATGAAGTCAGCCATTATTATCTGCCTCTGCTCCATTCCGCCATATGGACTCCGGGAGTAAGCGGCTGTGTTTTGCTACAAAGAGGAGAAGAAATTAATAAAAAAGAATATCCTCCCTACTATATAAATTTGAATGTGAGTTTGTTTGTTACGTTTTCACGCAACAACCACTTAACCGATCATCATGAAACTTTGTACACATATTTTTGGAGGTACTAGAAGTAACATAGAATACTTTTTTACTATAGTTTCCAATTGACTATAGTTTCAGCTGTTTGGAATCATATTGATTCATTTCTATTGAAATGATGTCTGATACTTATTTAATGACTTAACTGCGAGCGAAACCGCGGGTAAAAGCTAGTATATATATATATACACATATGTGTAAAAGCAGTTCATATACATACAGATGCGAACGAAGGTTCAATGGATCTGGGATGTGAGGCATAGTAGCCAGTGGAGCTCCTCCCCTTGAAGTAATCGTAGTTCCTCTTGTCGGGCAGATGGTGCAGCGGGGTTCCAGCTGTGATGGAGCCCGACTTCGCGTCAGGGGGCGTCCGTCTTCCCACCACACGGCTCTCGACAGGTGTGCCGAGGGTTATTGAACCTGTTGAATTAAAAGAGTTAATTCGTATTATAATTTATTTATATAACCTACCTACAAAATTACATTAGAACTATATATTATAAAAAGGACTACTATTATACAAACCAAATGAAATTTCAATTATAGGATAGGACGGCATGCTCAAGGTGATAAAGGGATAGATACTACACTTCTAATAAAATTACAAAAATACATAAAAATAAAAAACAAGAACCATATAGATTATAAGGAAGAGGAAAAAAACATAAAAAAAAAAAACAAAAATAAAACACTAGTTAGCTAGTTAAAGATAGTATCGAGATGTTTTTTTTAAATGAAAACTTCTTTAACATCGTTCTGATTTGAAAGTCGATGAAACGAAAAAGAGACAGACACATAAATTCATAATAATTAACGTTGGAGAAAGCGAGATAGGAAGCATTATAGTGTTTCTCTTTGTACTCCCTCCACTCGTGTTTATCAAGGCATAGTGGGAGTTTGTGCGCGCATGCGTAGTACAAAGCTTGAGATTTCATTTATTTTGACTTGTTGGAGTAAAAGCATCTATGTCAGTTCTTGTAAATCTATACTAATATATAAAGAGGAAATATTTGAATGTTTGTATGTATTGAATAGGCTCCAAAACTACTGGACCGATTTGAAAAATTCATTCACCATTAGAATCGTACATTATCCCTGATGAACATAGGCTATTATAGAACATTTTCGAAAACGTTAGGGATCTGTATGAAAACTTCAATAAAGTAACCCAAAGTGTGAAAAAAAAAACATTATATTGCGTACGCTGCGGAAATTATTGACAATAGAGCAAAGTGATGTACTACAGTTTTATAGAGGACATCAATATCTACAAAAAAAGTCTGCGATACCATATGTCTAACCATTACAGTTATGTCACAATAACTGCTTCTTCGTGTTAAAATTTAAACTTCATATTTATTTTATTTATTACTTAGTAAAACAGAAAAAAATAATACAAGTAAGTGAGTAAGAAGAGATGGCGGCCTTATCGCTAAGAAGCGATCTCGTCCAGACAACCAACTTTGAGATGCAGAGCAAAGCAGAAGAGAAATAGCGGGAGTTATAAATAGATACAAATATAGATAAACATATGAACTACACACAATACATACCATGTTACATAAATAAATAATGACAATAATAATACTATAATACATAAATACTAGGAAGTGAGATAATATTCTTTTAAAGATTTCTTAAAGATGGGAAGAGAAGGAGCATTGCGAAGGTTAGATGGTAAATCATTCCACAAGGAGACAGCTTTTAAAGTGAAGGATTTAGAGTAAAGAGTAGAAGAATGTGAAGGAGTGCTAAGAATGAGTACTTTATATCTTCATTAGTACGCGAACGAGGTCGCTGGCAATATAAAATAAGTAACAGCATTACCTTTAGTGCTCGGTATTGATTTCAGTTGCGCCGTGATCCGCTGGCTGTTGACGGGCACTGGCGCGGGCGCCGGCTTGCTCTTGTACGCCGTGGGGGACGCGCGCTCGTTTTGCGGACGGTAAGAGTATTCCGAATTTCTATACGGCTGCTGGAAATTTATTAAAAGAATTGTTATTTACTTTTTTCTGAATTAAAATTCAGTTGTTTTCGTTAATGCTCAAGCGTAGATTCACCGAGTAGAGTTCAAAACTTCAAATGTCACTACAAAACAAAATAGACCAATCACACGCTTGAAAAATTGTTGTCATAATGCATTGCAACTGTATACTGTCACTTAGCTGTCATTACGTTTCAATCGTTACTTATTAATATATAAATAATACAAATTAATGTTTAAACTGAATATTTGATATATAAGTATATGCAACATATTACTATTTTATTTTGATTATTGTCTAATGATCATTATTTTTTACTGCATAATATGGAATAAAATACATTTAAGTAATAATCAGATGATCACAGATCAAACTACGCTCAAGGGGGTCATCTCTAGACTTGTCAAAATACAAGATTGTCATCTACGAACAGAATAGCATACCTTGTTAGCAGTTTCCTGCCTCGGCCTCTTCACACTGAGATCCAGCAGCGGCTCGTGCCTGGGCTCGATGTGCAGCAGCACGACGCCGTCCTTGTCCTGCGAGCGGGCGGAGGCGCCGACGGCCGGCGGGGGCGCGCTGGCCACGGGCACCACGCTCAGGGTTGCCAGCGATTCGCGACACTCGCGCGGCTGGATACTCGCAGACTGGCAATAATTATAATAACACGTGTTTATTTATTTATTAATCCCACCCACAAAATTACATTGTTACAAACTGAATGAAACAAGTCAAGATTATTGAATACCTACAGTGTTAGATTGAAAAATTAATGAAAATATATAATTAGTTTTTAATTAATAATATATACAACTAAAATGAAATAAAAATTTAAAAAAACCATATATAATATTCGCCCAAATGATAATATATGAAAATAATTTGAAAACAATCAACCCTTTTATATTCATTATATAAACATATACACGCATTCAAAGCTTCGATCAATACCTAACTAAAGAGGTATTATTTATTAAGCTACACCCGTATGTTTAATAAGAAAGCACAATTACACTACCTTGGGTGGCAAAGGCTTCACAAGAGGCGGCGTGGGCTTCGTGTTCTTCATGAGGCTTATTTCTATCATGTTGAGCACGACGTCCCTCACTGTGAGAGGAGTGGCGGGTGGGCCGTTCCTCTGCGCCTGCGCCGACGCACACGTCAACGTCACCGACACGGACGGCGCACTCGTCACTGCAGTTGGTGCTGACTGCAATCGCAATATACATTATATAAGCAAGTGTATGCCGCAGATACCTTTTTACTTTCAAATGCGACTAGGTTACTTACCCCAGAACGCATACAATGACAACATAAAGCCTCTCTGCCGAGACTGTGAAGGCAAGTATGCGTCCCTTTAACCATAATACAATCAAACTTAGATAAACAAAAATTCAAGGGACCCGAATATATTTCTCGCTTACGCTTGGGATTAGTCACTCTCACTTGTACAGGTTAATAAAAGTCGAGGAACATGATTCTGAAGTCGACTTGCTAGTTTTGATAATTCCATACAAATATTATTGTTAATATCGCTTACAGAGGTCTAGAGTAAAAAATCCCAATACCATATCACTAATCCAGGTGATACTGTGATGCATACATAAGAATAAAGTGTTGACCTTGACCTTATTAGTAGGAGTATCATTCTCTTCATCAGCAGTCTCAGTGGCTTCGGAGTCATATTCATCCTTCCTCCTAGGCCTGACAACTGGCGGGGCAGGAGGGGACGCACTGTCAGTCATCTCGCCATCCGGCACCATCGGAGCGGGCCCGTTGCCAGGGTCCGGCACCTCGTCCGCCAGGTCAGTGTCCGCGGAGGAGGAGCTGCACTCGGAGACGCTCGTCCATTGTCTGCAGCCGCTGCTGTCTGCTGGCATGTCTGGATTTATTGAGAATAAAACGTGTAAAATACGAATGAAAATGGCCGTGTTTAAATTAAGAAAGAGCAGCAAGTAAGTTACCTAATTGAAACTTCTTTTTATACGTGAAATAGAAGGCCTTGAGGCTGGCGGGCGTGCGTCCGGTGGCCGCGGACATCTTCTCCCAGTCGTTGTTGTGCTCCCTCAGCAAGGCGCGAAACCTACTCGCCTCCTCCTCGCTGGGCTCCTGCACGGGCTCACCCAGTGTCTCCAGCCGTCGCGTTATCCTTTTGAAGCACGCCAGGCAGCATTTGCTCAGCTCGCTTGGAATTTCTGAAACAATAAACAAACGTTTTTGAAATTAAATGATTGCTCATCGTCAGACTCTATCTTAACCTGGGAAAGGCGTATGGCGAGAAGAATACCACAAGAAACTCATCAATCGTAGCCATGTACATTAAATAATTAACAAAAAAACTGAATTTTAATTCAGAAAATAATAATAATAATAACGACAACAATACGTCAATATTAACACTAGATTTACCAGAGCAGTCAAAATGACCGGTCTTGCAAGATCAAATTAAAATTCCTACTGCGTGTAACATTTTCTTTAATTCTTCTAATCTTCTTTAATTTATAACAGAAGAATTAGTTTTATGAATTTTATATTATTTTATATATATTTGTAACAAATGTATACTTTTTTGGTTTTGGTAGAAATAGGTATATTTAAGCTGGTAAATCTAGTGTTAAGTTGCAGAAATCAATAATAACAGCAGCTTTATACTTAATCATTAGTATTATAATAGTAAAATAGGTAGTCATTTATGAATATCGGTATTTTAAAACAAGTAATAATTAACAAAAAAAAAAAGAATTTTAATTCTAAATAACAATATAAACGTGTAGAGTGGCGATTATCAGCAAAACTCACGAAATTCATCCATGAGCGGCCTCTTGAGCTCGGTGGAGAGGTCGTGCCACCGCGGCGGCAGGTGCCTCAGCCGCTTGGCCCTCACCCTGGGCCCGGGGCAGGAGGGCACCGAGCACGTGCTGTACCTCGAGCGCACGCATCTGCAGTGACACACCTCGCACACGCGCGGAGTCGTGCCATTCGCATTGAAGTCTGGAACATTACATGTTATTAATAAGGGATGCAATCGAACATGGATAAACAAGAATTCAAGAAACCCAAATATGTTTCTCGCTTATTATTTTTTTTTTATTTATTTATTTACTTTTAGTAATTGGGCTCCAATAGAGCGCTTTTACTCGTCAATACAAATACAAATATAAATGAAATAAATTTATTAATTATCAATTTGATTTAGCTGCTGTATAGGGGCATTGTCATCCTATTGTATACCTAAGGGTAAACATAAAATGACATAAATTATGTCCAAGCTTTACGAAGCTTTGGGAGTAGTCACTCTCACTTATAGAGGTTTTATTTTATTTACTTATAAAGCCTACCTACAAAATTACATTAAAACTACATATTATAAAAAGGACTACTATTATATAAACTAAATGAAATTTTAATTATAGGATAGGACGGCATGCTCGAGGTGATAAAGGGATAGATACTACACTTGTAATAAAATTACAAAAATACATAAAAATAAAAAACAAGAACCAAATAGATGTAAGGAAGAGGGGAGAAAGAAAAAAATAAATAAAAAGGTTAATAATAGTCGAGGAATATAACTCCTAAGTCGACTTGTCAATTTTCCATTGAACTTCCACTGAAATATTATTGTACATATTCTCGCTTACAGAGGTCTAGAGTAAGAAACTTCCACTCATAGTGATATTTTGGGTTAAAAATGACTTCACCTTTTTCTCACTAATCCAGATTCGACTGTATTTTGTTTTAAGACAAAATGAATGACGATGACTAAGCTTGTGTATCATTATTATTTGAATACATACAATAAATAAAAAAACAGTACCTTCATTCAATCCATAGTAATGGGCCATGGACTTGGAGACAGCCCTGGCCGCACCCTGGGCCCCGCACACCGCGCACGTGGCCGCCAACATGTAGGTAGTGACACTGACCGGCGGCAGCTTAACGATGGCCGGCATAGAGGGGGTCGAAACACGCTCGGACACTACTGCAACAAGCACACGTCCAGTTAATAAAACTACATTATGCGGCTTACGTGCAAATTGAATACGAAAGTTCTAATACAGCCATTCTCAAAGTGTGTTCCGCGGAACCCTAGGGCTAAAATACTGCAAAAAATACCTACCAAAGGGAGATTATAAGGTTACAACTAAATATTACGTAATATTACATTGCAATATGATTATTCATAAATACATATAAATCAGTTTTTTATAATTATATTAAGGATTTTTCATCCGCCAAAAAAGTTTGAGAACCTCTGTTCTAATAGATACACATTCAACTAAACACCGACACGAACGTTTGCAATATTAAACGAGTGGGTGTTAATTTGTGCAGAACATTGCAACAACCACCCCCAACCTCCACCCTCTCACCCCTACACTCGACGGATTTTAGTCAACTCTTAGGGATGATATATTATTTTTATCGATAACCTAACTATATACAGATTAAACTTTAATTAACGTCACTCGATCTAACGACCAACTCTCTAAAACGTCGAAAATAATTGAATTTGATTGGTTTTCCATCCACACTCTAAGTAACATCACACCAATTCAAAATGAAATAAAAATTGTTTATAACATAGGCACTAAAGGCGTGCACTTGCTCATCGTTAGACTTTACAATGACTTCGGAAAAGCATATGACGAGAAGAATACCACAAAATTTAAAAACTGAATTTTAATTCAGAAAATAATGATAATAATAATAACGACAATAATACTTCAATATTAAGTTGCAGAAATCAATAATAAGTGCAGCTTTATACTTAATCATTAGTATTATAATAGTAAAATAGGTAGTCATAAATGTCGGTATTTTAAAACAAGTATGAAATGAAATGAAATGAAAATCGCTTATTAGCATAGGCAATAAAGGCGTGCGCTTGCTCATCGTCAGAATCTATAATGGCTTCGGAAAGGCGTATGACGAGAAGAAGGAGCACAAGAAACTCGTCAATCGTAGCCTGTACATAAAATAATTAACAAAAAAAAACTGAATTTTCATTCAGAAAAAAAAGTAAATAACAGTAAATATATATATAAACAATAAATGCATTAATTATATCGTACTTTGCAATGAGCAGCGAGCGCCAACCCTGTTTGGTTTGCAATCATTGCAACTAAACCTTTTAAATATTTACGAATAGGCCAACTGTTGTTCGGAAAGCAGATTATTTGAAGGCTCGCGATCTCTTCCATGCATCATATAGTAGCTAACTATATCACTGTATCCCAGCCAATCTCAAAGTGTGTTCCGCGGAACCCTAGGGCTAAAATACTGCAAAAAATATCTACCAAAGGTTACATCTAAATATTCCAACTAAATATTACATTGCAATATGATTATTCATAAATGCATATAAATCAGTTTTTTATAATTATATTTTTATATTTTATTTTTCCTTCGCCAAAAAAGTTTGAAAACCGCTGCTGTATCCTATTAACTCTTTCAGGTTTAGTGGTTAGTATTCTAATCACCTATTCTTTATTTTTTAAATATATTTGCACACTATCTGTGGGTTATGTGCCGTACTAGGATGCTCGATAAACTCATTGTTGATCGAGTATTATGAACCTTTGACGCGTGCGACTGTTAGGTAAATTCAAGTATTTATAAAACTATTAATAAAAAAGTGCAGTGTTGTTTTCTAAACTTAGCAATTCGATTATTCAAAAATAAAGGTAAGAGTTATTATTATGTTATGATTTTAGTGTTTCTCTGTTATCTTGTATTGGTTTCGTTGATTTATGATAAAAAATAAACATAATTTCTTGTAACGTTGTCTAACACAACTACTAGGTTATCAAACTTAGCTTAATTTCTCTAGTCTAGTGTAGTTGTCACTTACATGTTATGATTTGTTAGTGTCTAAATAAATAATACTTCAATTGGGTTAAGAAAATCAAACGAACATCACGAGTAAACAGACCAATTAAATGCAACTCCGCATCAGTACTTTAATATTTCATGTTACTGCTGCATTCGGCTTAGTCGACGCGATTTATGCAAACGGCGGACAGGGTGGGCTGAGGGGGAGGAGAGGCATCAGGGATGGGGGGATGTGTAATTAACTTCAAACTATTATTCATTCTCTATCATGTATTACTTTAACACTGGAACTACCAACCGGTCAATATGACCAGTTTCAAAAATTATTCACAAGACTTTTATTTATTTGGACACACACAAACAAACAGTTAACAAACCATAACATGAAAGTAACAACTACACTAGACTAGAGAAATAAAGCTAAGTTTGTTAACCTAATAGTTGTGTTAGACATCTGAAGAAAACTATATACATTATGATTAAATACGAATGCCAGTCTGCTGCTCGAACATAGTGTTATAGGAAAGCCAAGTGCAAAATAGACTTGAGCTTCTTTGGCTTCAAATAGAACAAATCAAGATTTTATTTTTTACAATAAATTTATTGAATTATATTTAATACTTTGCAAGCACAAATCATTCGGTAATTTTGACCGATTGGTAAAAATAAGTCGTATTGACCGATTGGCAGTTCTAGTGTTAATTCAATGCATCTCAGATGAGGGTGTTTAATTCGACGAATTGCTTTTCAAAATTAAAATTAAACTAAAAACACAATCAAATATAATTCCCCTCCCCCCAAACCCCACAGCCCCATCATGGAGCAAAGTTTCAATAGTAGTCCGACGTCCTGCGAACGACTCGCTAATTAATGTTTGTACAATTGAACAAACTGAACGTTTGTCTTCAGTTTAACTCGTTACGGGTTCGCAACCATTATAACATTATTACAACTTTTGTTTAATATGACTGATCACCGACGTATCAGGGACCGACTCAGGCATATCCCAAGTATCGTGATACGGCCATCATGACATCGCTGCCAAATCCCGAATTTCGTAAATGATTGTTACGTTTTCACGCAACAACTACTTACTGATCGATCATCATGAAACTTTGTACACATATTTTTGGAGGTACTACAAGTAACATAGGATACTTTTTATTAAAAAAATAAATTATTTTTTTACTATAGTTTCCAATTGACTATAGTTTCAGCTGTTTGGAATTTTTCTATATTTATTTTTAATTCCGTCTGTCATTTTTATATATGCAGTATAAAACTAGGTTAAGAAACATCATTGTATGTAGTAATTTTTAAAAATTCATAATTCCATCCAAGCAAGAAAATATAGTTATCATATTAATTCAATTCTATTGAAATTATCTCTGATACTTATTTAATGACTTAAACGTGAGCGAAGCCGCGGGTAAAAGCTAGTATTATATATAATATACAAATTATATATAAACCACATATTCTATTTAAACAGAATAAGAGTCAATCTCCGTCTGTCTCCCTCTGTATTCTATAGAATCTCTATTCCAAAACGTGCCACAATATTTAGATTCATCGTAGCGTGCGAATTTAACGAGAGAGAACGGTTTAGTCGAAACACGAGTCACATATACTTTTGTGTGCGTGTGTATGTGTGTGTGTGTATTCGGGGAATATTTACTCGGTGGGCGACGCGTTTTCAGTGACAAATATTTGACGTCACCAATTAATGTAACCGGCGACATTTCAAGATTCATATACACTACGACATATAATTCTTATATATTATATTATATTCTTATATATTATATATTATAATTCTTTTAACTTGTATTAAATTTTGTATATGCTATATTTGTACAGGCTATGATTGGGGAGTTTCATGTGATTTCTTCTCGTCATATGCCTTTCCGAAATCTCGCCTGAATGACTTATGAGAAATAAACCTTTTTTTTTTTTGATATACCAATTGACAATGTATATATTAGCTTACACAGCTAATATATACAAACGACAATCTTCAAATGGATACAGATTGGACTTTGGACTGTAAGAAACAATCACTAGAAAGGGATAACTATATTCTCATCGTGTCGAAGTTGAGGCATGTGTGAAAGGGATGCAGATATCTCCTTTGCCGTTCACGACACCGCAATCGTTTCTCTTTCTATCTATACCTATACTAATATTATGAAGAGGAGAGATTTGTATTTTTGTATGTTTGCTCAAAAACTACTGGACCGATTTCAAAAATTCTCTCACCATTTGAATGCCACATTATCACTGATCAATATAGGTTATATAAATTACAGGAAAAAGTTTGGCAGAGAGGATCCTCTGAGAAAGGATTTTGCGACAGGGGTGTGATAGGCATTTTCTGTTGACTGAAATGTGAAACATCATTAAACTTCATCATTACTACGCAAACGAAGTCGGGGGCAACAGCTAGTCGCTTATACACCTACAAAAACTGTATCCATTTGAAAATCGCCATTAGTACGAGAGTTTATATGTACTCGGGTCGTACGAACGTAATAGGATTATTGTATAAACGGAATAGCCGAGTAGTTCGTGAGTTACCAATATGCATGTAATAGTTTGAGAACTGTGGGCTTATCACGAATTTAGTCTGGCTTTCGAATCGAGCTGTTACAAGTAAAACGGATCCGTTAGCAATCGGAATCATGAATTTTTATTAACGACTAACGAACACCAGCAATCTATCAAATTAACGAAAGATCGAGACGTTCGAAAATTACCAAAAAGTATCTAAAATATTGTAGTTCCAAATCCGCACGCGGTGGCGCTGCTCAAATTTCCATATAAATAGCTTGAAGCGAACTCGGTTCGAAAGCCAGACTAAAATTCGTGATAAGCCCACAGATTATATGACGCAGTACTGGGAATTATTTCAACTGACTATTATTACGTATTTAACACTAGAACTACGAGCCGGTCAATATGACCTATTTTTACCAACCGGTCAAAATGACCGGATGACTTGTGCGTGCAAAGTATTAAATATAATTCAATAAATTGATTGTAGAATTGTAAATAATAGAATCGTTTACAAAAAATAACGAGTAGGGTTGTATATAAAAAAGTCTTGTGAAGAATTTTTGAAACCGGCCATATTGACCGGTTAGTAGTTCTAGTGTTAAGCCGAAATCGAGCGGCTTAATTTATTCTCTTTTCATCACTGTTAACTACTCGACTTAGAAAAAATAGTAAATACACAAAAAATATATAATTATACATTCATCGACAACACCGGTCATTTGACCGAAATTGATTCTGAAACTTAACCCTTCGGTGTTAACCGGTGTGCTTGACGGGCTCAATTGAGAAAATTGATGATTAAATTTTTTCTATTTAAAACTAAGATGAAAATCAAAATCAATCTTTTTTTTTTGGAATAAATTTTATACAAAAGTTACAGAATTTTTTTTTCCCCTTTAAATCAGACTAAAAACTAAAAGACTTCATAGAACCTATAATTGCTGTGCCTGTGAGATCGGCCGCGCCCGCAGAGGGTTAATTTCAGAATAGTTGATGTTTTTTTGAAAAAAACAAAATTGTATACCGTACAGTAATTTTTGTGGATCGACCCTTAAGCAAGCATAGTGCGAGTTAAAGTCATTATAAAAAGCAGACGAGTGCGGCCACTTAATTTAATGAAACAAGCATAAATAATAAATGGAGGACTTTGAAAGATGTCGCTGTACCTGGGGAAGGCATTAGTAATATTATTAAACCGGGCGATTCAGATGAACGTTAGGGGACATATGAGACTAACCATCGTTATTAGTAGAGTCAGATGTTAACTGAAACGTTCAAGTGAATCACCTTTCCTTGAACAATTGTTTGCAGGTATTTATCTAGAGCAGCCATTCTCAAAGTGTGTTCCGCGGAATTCTAGGGCTAAAATACTGCAAAAAATACCTACCAAAGGGAGATTATAAGGTTACATCTAAATATTCCAACTAAATATTACATTGCAATATGATTATTCATAAATACATATAAATCAGTTTTTTATAATTATATTATATATAATTATATAATAATATATAATAAATCTACTATGATGTAGAAGAATAGCCGCTGTATAGGGGCATTGTCATCCTATTGTGTACTTAAGGGTAAACATAAAATGACATAGATTATGTCCAAGCTTTTTTATATAAGTCTTCTGATAAATTTTTGAAACCGGTCATATTGTTTTAGTTCTAGTGTTAATTATAGGAAATTAACACTAGATTTACCAGTCCGGTCAAAACGACTGGTCTTGCAAGATCAAATTACAATTCCTACTGCGTGTAACATTTTCTTTAATTCTTCTAATCCTCTTTAATTTATAACACAAGAATTAGTTTTATGAACTTTATATTATTTATTCTATATATATAAAACTCAAAGGTGACTGACTGACTGACTGACTTAGTGATCTATCAACGCACAGCCCAAACCACTGGACGGATCGGGCTGAAATTTGGCATGCAGGTAGATGTTATGACGTAGGCATCCGCTAAGAAAGGATTTTGATCAATTCCACCCCTAAGGGGATAAAATAGGGGATGAAAGTTTGTATAAATCTTATTAGATTTTCGACTGATTGAACTGAAATTAAAGATTGGAGCTACTATGATGAAGACGTTTTTTTAATAATACTTCTTAACGGGAGCGAAGCCGCGGGCAACAGCTAGTTTTATATATATTCATAACAAATATATACTTTTTTGGTTTTGGTGGAAATGGGTATATTTAAATAGCTAGTAAATCTAGTGTTAATAAACAACAATAATAATAATAATAAACGCAAATAACATAAGAATTGACTTTTAGAATTAGAATAATATAATAAAAAGACAAACCCAGCTTCCATTATCACAATTGCAACTACCCGTATATAATCCCACACCCTCACGTCATAGGGTTAAGCTCGCGTCGGTCACACATGGAATTGTTAATCACTTTCGGCCGCGGCGAGTGAGGTTTTAAATGTACAATTGTTTTACTAACTGTACCTGACATTAATCATATTGTATGCCTGCATTACCATTTTACAATCTCATAGGCTGGTGATTCTCTGTCGGTCATGTGCGGCCTTACGCATCAGTCAGTAATTAGTAATGAATATTAAAATAATTATATATATATATATATATATATATATATATAAAAGCAGATTAGTGCCTACGTAAAGCTGAGATTAATAATTTTTTAAACCTTGTTAAAACGAATCGTAGACCAATCTAACCTCATTGTAATAAATTACTTGATATAACGAATTATTTTCTGATTCCCTTCAGTATCGTTTTTTACAAGGTTGCACTGCATAAGGTGGTTAAGGCATAGTTTAGTTTTTGTTTTGTTTGTGTATATAGTTGTAATTTGGGAGTATGTATTTCGTTAATATTCACATGAACATAGTCATTCACGACTAAGGTCCCAAACAATTTGATTTAAAAAAAAACATTATATTGTACATGCTATGATTAGCGAGTTTCTCATTATTACTTCTCTGTATATGTCGAAATCTTGTTACATTTTGACTATGCGCAAGAGCAACATAAATTTTTAATACGTTAATATATATGTAGTATATACACTTATATATTTATTTATTGTTTTTTTTTTATTTTTTTTCACTACAGCTTAGTTCCACTAAGTACAGTCCACAACTAACTTCTATCCATTTCAGTTAATTCCTTCCGTACACTGACTGTACCAAATGTTAACTGACAAAGAATAGTGTTTAACACAAAAACAAACAAAAACAATCAGACATTCTATTATACCTAAATTAATTAAATAAAAATCATTGTTATTTATTTTATTCAGACGTACATCTTTATGCCATACTTTTGTTCATATAGATGTAATAATCGTTTAATTATTATATAAAGCGTTTTTGGTTACTACCTTGAAATGAACTGTGTGATATAAAACGCTGGCTGACGGACAGTATTCAGGAATGGAAAAGAACTCACGATGGGCTCGGCTTTCCCTCTCTTCCAACTGTCATCTTCGGAGCGATCCTTAGATGCTGGTTTGAAATGGTGAATAGAATGACGGTGCACGATTTATTTGTCGGCGGTGATCCGAGCGCGTGCGTTCACGTAGTTGTTCCTAGTTACACACACTGTCGCCGAGAGGGCGCTGCCGTCGGGACGAAATAAGGTGGCGGGAGGAACAAGAATGTTGCCAGCCAGCAAAAATAAATAATAAATATGGGAAATAATAATCTATGGATTTAGTACGGAACATGAACAAACAAAAGAACGCATTAATTCAATTCAAGTAAACTATACAATTTAATAGAATAAAATAGAGATAATATTTGCACTTGAAGTCTTTCTGTTCCATAACGTTTCCTTTTCAGAGTCGATCGCTTTAGCAATTCAAAATTCAATTATATTAATGTTTTTCACAATAAAACCTCTTCAAGTGCAACTACCAACCATATTGATATCTAATAGGCCCGCTGTACACCGTTCAAGTGCGCTTTCAAGTACAAACAGCGATTTTTAAATGGATACAGTATTTTGTAGGTATATAACCGATATCCCATCCATTTCACATATGCCTCAACTTCGACACGATAACAATATAGTTATCCCTTTCTAATTATTCTTTCTTCCAGTCCAAAGTCCAATCTGTATCCATTTGAAGATTGTCACAGAAAATTATAAATGTACAAATAAAATTGTTATTAACATTTTTCAACTTACAAAGCAATAATCACAATAAAAGCTTTCTTCAATTGAGATATTTTAGTAAACACAGAAAATTCTATGTAAATTCGCATATTACAATAATACAGCGGTTCTCAAACTTTTTATGGCGAAGGAAAAAGCCTTAATATAATTATAAAAAAACTGATTGACGTAATATTTAGATGTAACCTTATAATCTCCCTTTATCTAAAAATACCTACATTTTTTGCAGTATTTAGCCCTAGGGTTCCGCGGAACACACTTTGAGAATGGCTGCAATAATAAATAGTTGAATCCAACTTGAATATTGTAAGCGGACCGTTAACGTAGAGTCCCAGGAGGGGGGGTTTCAGCCAGCATTTTTCCATCTATGCCGATTGTTTAACCACCTGGGAGCGACTGAGTGGTAGCACAGAGGCAAAATTCATTCAGATCACTTCTCAACATTACAATCTTTATTATTTGCATTTAATACATCGGAATTATTCGTATTCAAATATTATTATTGTTGTATGTTTTTATTTACAAAAGACGTAATGTACTATTATCTACTATGTAGGCTTAAGAGGAGGGGGTTGGGGAAGGCGGGAGGGCTTGGGGGATAAAGGAGGTGTCTAACTGACGTGAACCGTTTAAACTTCACTCGTTATACTAATCTGCTCCATAAACATCCACAACACGACCTAGGTCACTACAAAGAAGTTTCTATTATATTATTTATTTCACCAAACGATACAATAATAATAATAAAACCAACTATATCGTTAATTATTCAATTAAAATTGTCGGGGTGTCTGGTGGCGTAGAGGGGTGCGGGGGTGTCTTTGCAAACAGTAGCATTTCGCGCGAGTTGACCAGAACGCCCCAATTAAACATTCATCAAACGCAAATTTTCATGCAAGAAGAAAACGGAGAACCGATCCGTGTGACCATACATTTTGATATTTATGATCAGACTTTTAATAAGACAGAGTTTAGTGAGACAGAGTTTAGTGAGACAGAGTTTAGTGAGACAGAGTTTAGTGAGACAGGGAGAGAATAATAGATAGAGAGAGCAAGAGAACGAGTCAGTTATATTTTTTAATATAACTTTATCTATATGTATACTATTATATAAAGAGGAAACATTTGATTGTTTGTTTGTATGTATTGAATAGGCTCAGAAACTACTGAACCGATTTGAAAAATTCTTTTACCATTAGAATCGTAAAAAATCCCTGATGAACATAGGCTATAGAATATTTTCAATTGTTTTTTAAAGAAATATTACATTTTAAGTTCACACAGTGTGAAAGGCATTGTCTGTTGACTGAAATATGAAACATCATTAAACTTCATAGTACTCTATATCTTCATTATTACGCAGGCGTAGTCGCGGGCAACTACTAGTATTTAATATTTTCGTATAAATTGTCAAATAAAATACTATTCGGTTTATGACATCGGTTTTTTTACCTCTCATTTTTATGCCATCGAGAGACATTTATATGTATCAAAAAAAATGTAATGTAACTCCTTTTCATTATTTAAAAACGTCTAAAGTATCTCTTTAGTAATTTATTCTCGTAAAATAATAACGTAAACAAAGTCCACCACGCAACCGAAACCGATTGTCACCCTACAACAGTTCCCTATAAAAGGCGGCAACATCACAAATCACGACTCAGTATTATTCGAAATCCGGCGTTGCAATGTTGTCCCTGTACCGCGCGTGGCTCGGACCGAGTCCTTGCATCTCGCGGCCAGTACCGCCGCCTGGAGCCCACAGACCCGTGCCGAGGCGCGCACGAGCCCCTAGCCCGCAGCCGGTGCCGTCTCCCTGTCCCTCGTCGACCACGTCTTCTGAGTTGGACGTGGAGAGGATTGAGCCGGAGCCGCCCAAGCGTCAGTCGACTGTGTTGGACGTGGCTTGTTGTGATGGGCCGGTGAGATTCAGCCGGGTTCTGAATACCGCATGGCGTGAACCTTCTCCGGATGGAAATTGGTGTCGTCACAGAAAGAGGAGTGCCAATGTGCAGTATTATCCGTGTAAGACGTGCGGATGCAAGTTTCCGTCCTATTATTTCGTTCACAAACATCGTAAGAGATGCCACGCCGAGGAGGAGGTCAGCAACGAGCCGTCTACCTCTGCGACTGCCACTGCGACGGCGGCCGTTTGAGAAAAGTCGATTTTGTTTTTTGTTTTAATAGAAAATAGTACGTAATTTATATTTATTTAATGTGTATAGTTATAATGTGAAACAGAAAACTACCCGAACTAATTTCACACACAATAAACTGACTCATTAAAGATATTTATTGTAAGTTAATTAAAAATATAATGAAGATTAATTTAAGTATACCAATATTAGTATTACTATTATTTACTGAAATATAGGTTTAATACAGTCGTGTTATGTTCCATTATTGTACAGTAATAACTTATGTGTGTATGACCTGCAACTATGCCTTTTTAAATAAAATATAATACAATTTAAAAAAAAAACTACAATTAAGTGTGGAACACTTTTCTCTAGAAATAATTAATTAAATTTTTAAAAAATAAAACACCTTGTTTTATTTTCATTTCTTAAAAACGAATTCCTGAAAACAATGTAAAATGAATGAAAATAATAACTCACTATTCTCGGTGATAATGGTTTGCGGTTGGGGCGTTGGCGGCTTGGAGGTCGGCTGTTGGGGCGTTGGCGGCTGCGGCGTCGACGGTTGCGGCGTTGGCGGTTGCGGCGTTGGCGGCTGCGGCGTTGGGCATTTCGGCGTGTTCGGATTGCTTACGATTAGGGAAGACGTCACTGCTGGCGATGCGCACGTTACTACACTCTGATGAAGGAAACACAAAGCATATATAAGACACTCGATCAACTGTCAGTCAATTGTCGCTATTAATTTGAAAAATATAGATATTTCGTTCGTATAGATACATTTCGTACTCGACACTGAATTTTGGCATAAAAATATACAAACTGGAAGAGATGGAGGGTTATGGAGCTATTGGAACAAGTTAAATTAAATTGTAACACCAGCTTTGCGGTCTTGTAATAACAACTCGCATATATAAAGATCTCTGCCCACCCCATTGCTGGCTGCATGCATACTTACGGTGACTACGGAGACCGTGCAAGTGTCGTCCGCCATGACGGCGGCGGGCGACGCTGGTGCCGGACTGCTCGGCGCCAGAGATGACGACATGGTCGTGGTCACTGGTGCCGAAGACAACGGCGTGGTCGCCGGCGGTGGCGACGACGGCAGAGGCGACCGGATTGCTAACTCAGAACTGTTGACAAATGGTTTTACAATTATACATGCACATTTCAGAACAGGGATAGGCAGAGACTGTGGACGTGATCCCCGAGCCTAAACATAACACAGGCCTATATATCAATAGCATCTACAGAGAGATTTAAAACAATAGTAATTAATAAACAATGATTTTTTGTAATATTGTATATAAGTCTGTGTATTTTATTTATTTTAATTTGTTAATAACTCCTGTTAAACTCAACTCCATCTCTTCCGTCTATTGGGTTGTTAATGCCTAACCTATCCCTGCCTATCCCTGACTTTACATTTGGCTACGAACAATCCACTCTTCCCATCTCTCCCCCCACTTCACCGCAGCATTCCGCTCTTATATTCATATTAATATTAAAAAGAACGACAACCGCCGCATTTAATAAAACACATTTTCGCTGGTTAATTAAAACATGAAATCAAGTTAATTATGTTGACAGAGTGCGGACGCGGCCGTGCTATCATCGCTTCATTTAAAGGCTTAACTGCAAACACCTACATTTATTTCTTTAACATAATAGATTTATAAACTCCCACTCCCCAACCCCCACTACTACTTGCTATTTCGAAAATTCAACGAGCACATCAGTGACTAATTAGACACATGATACTTAGTTTTCCTTGATTTTCCATTTAAATGCATTTCGTATTGACTTATGCCAAATTAACTATGAATTATTCTTTTACGAGCTATAGCTACAAAGCCTTGTGTAACACCCTATATACAACCATGCTATATCTACAGAACTAATCCTAGGACTGTATTTCTGAAGATATTCACTATGAAATGAAAATAGTTTATTAGCATAGGCACTAATGGCTCTACAATGGCTTCGGAAAGGCGTATGACGAGAAGAATACCACAAGAAACTCGCCAATCATAGCCTGTACATAAAATAATAATAAACAAAAAAAAAAAGTGAATTTTAACTCAGAGAAAAAAAGTAATTAATCTTTAGGTATACTAATATTATAAAGAGGAAAGTTTTATTTATTTATTTATTTATTTATATAAGTACAGTCACTTGCATGGTTTTACAGTTCATTCCAATACACCATGCAAGGAGGAGTCAATTACAAAATAGAATAGTATTAATAATAAAATGTCAAGTGTAAAAAGAAAAAATAATAATAATAGTAACCAATCAATGTCAACAGTAAAAAAAAAAAAAATAATAAATAAAAATTCACTTTCTATAATATATTGACCTTCTCGCAGAAGGCCAAACATGCGTTACTTATTGCACTGAGTTTGTCGGCAAAAATATCCAGATGCGGTGCCATGTCCAGGAGAGCCCACAGTATACGAGAAGCACGATTCAGCGGAAATTTTTTTTGTATGTTTGTAACGAATTGGCTCAAAAATTCTTTCACAATTCGAATGCTACGTTATCACTGATCGATATAGGCTATGTAAATTACAGGGGGGAAAAAAATAAGGATCCTTGCTAAAACTACAATAATGTAACCCAAGGTTGCTAAAAATTGCCATGTCTAACTATTGTAGTTATGTCATTGTAACTACTTTTAAACATTTTAAAAGTTAATGGAAACTCCGACCAAATGAGACCAAGTTATCCATAATACCTTTGCATTGCTCCTTATCCAAATAAATCATTACCTAAGCAAGACTGTTTCATATTATTAGCTACAATAGTGTAGAGTACGTGCACTTATAAAGCCGGCATAGCGGAAGCGAGTGTTCGCTGCTGACGTTTCAACATGCATCAAAACTGCGACATGAAATCAATTCACGTATTAATAATTGAAAAAACAAACAGCAGTTCGGTTAATTAACTTATTTGCATAGCATTAATCGGCACTAATTAATGCTTACCCGCCAGATTGTGGAGTGGAAACGTTATGATGAACCGAGTGCGGGGGAGAGGGAGAGAAGGGGAGAAGGGGAGCGGAGGGGCACCACCCCCACTTGTATGTTTACAATCGGATTAAAAAACCAACACTGGACAAAGATCTAAACCTAACAACACATTATAGATAATAAAGCTTCGACATAATCTACGCCATTTTATGTTTACCCTTAGGTATATACCTATCCTATTATATAATAGGATGACAATGCCCCTATTACAGCAGCTATTCTTCTACATCATAGTAGATTTATTATGACATTAGTATGACATTAGTGTGTAAGTGGACAATGCCAGTGCATAGCAGCTAAATCAAATTGATAATATATTTGACGAGTAAAAGAATAAGCAAAAAAAAAAACACATCAGTTACTATTCAAGAATCTATCGAAAACGAATTTTTTTCCACGCAAATAACGTCAGACGGCCGCATTCGTCAAAAAAAAATAAACAATTAAAAAGATCAAAGTAATCTATTATACATATTAAGATATGCAAACATGAATTTATATTTTTTCCATCGTTTCGCCGCAGAAGCAACCCCCAGCCCTACTCATCCCTTACTGTAAGTTTTTATTCCCAATCACCCTTCATCACATATTCGACCCAAACAAAAGTTTCAAATTCACCCCATAACGCATGTTTGGCCTTCTGCGAGAAGGTCAATATATTATAGAAAGTGAATTTTTATTTATTTTTCACTGTTGACATTGATTGGTTACTATTATTATTATTTTTTATGCTATTTACACTTGACATTTTATTATTAATACTATTCTATTTTGTAATTTGACTCCTCCTTGCATGGTGCATTGGAATGAACTGTAAAACCATGCAAGTGACTGTACTTATATAAATAAATAAATAAAAAAAAAACAAAGTCACTCGCTGTTGAATAAGGATGGCAGTGAAACAAAACTTCTTCTTAATATATTCTTTAACTTCATATCATCAATACATATTACAAAGCACACGTCGACTCTTCTTGTACAGGCCCCTTTTCACACACTACACTACACCATAGACATCACTCACATACCAAAGACAAAAACAATTGTGTTGCTATTTGAACACTCGATGTGTCTGTTATTATTAGCAACTCGTCCCATGGGCCGAATGCGACACGGGTTGAATTCGTGTACAGCAAAGCGGGTGCCTCACACCAATCGCTGTGGGTTTTTAATTAAGTCAATTACAGTAAAATCATTGCTGTATGTCTTGTTTGCGTAAAAATCTAAACAAGCCTCCGGGAGCGAGAAATACTGTACTCTAGTGATGTATACTACAAGTTGTCGATGACATTATATCGATACATCGATATTTGGATACGTTAATAGCGAACTTCAAAACAAATCAATCTAATAATAAGAGTGGTTTAGAGTTTAGACGAATTTATTTTTAAATTATTTTTAAATCTTGAGAACAGTATGAAAATTCTTATCTTTAAGTAAACTAATTCATATTTTATTATAAACAAAGGGGATAAATATTAATAAATAATCAATTTAAATATATTAATGGAAATATTTAAACAAATAGGTATTGTGCGAATTTATTTAAAGTTAATTAAATAAAAATAAATAAATAAATTGTCATATAGTTACTTGTAGTATAGTAAGTGATGAATCCCACGTGACAGGCATTGCCTAGTGTGGGACCATAAAAAATCATACTGTTACTTTAATAAAATAAAAAAGTACCGATATCGATACATCAATATCAGCACATCACTAAGCCTCCAGAGAGTTGTACAACAAATAATATCGTGGAGTGATTGTCAACAACATACACGAGTATTCATTATTATTCCATATTTCCGTTCGGGGGTTAGACACGGAGCCACCCCCGGCGGCACCACCATGCCGGCCCCGGGCCATGGGAGACGATTCAGCATCGATTTGGGAGACATATTATACCAAATAAAAACAATTATTTATAATTTCACTAATAACCGAATACTACACGATAAAGCAGCGCTTCCCAAAGTTGACAAGATCCCGACTTATCTAACAAAAATTTCCCTAGTTTTAGAGATTCCCTAGTAGTGAGTCGTGGAACTACTTAATGCAGTCTTATTCGTTCTAATTAGAATATCTTCTATATATTCTTATAAGAATAAAGGACTGATCTAATAATACATACATACATATTACATTTTAAGATTCGTTAGATTCCCACCCTCTTGTCTATTCAGTGTTAACACTCCAGCATCACACTCGTAGCGAGCGAACAACTTATTAAACATCTGCACGGAATTTGAAGGATTTAAACAGGGTTTTATTTAATGTGGCATATAAAATTCATATTTCCCGGAGAAATCACTTAAAGTTATGAAGTTTACAAATCTTTGTTGGTACAGAGAGAGAAAGAGCGAGAGGGGGATAGGCCGGGGTGCGAGAGAGACGCTAATAGAGCACTTTTTTCCACTAAAAAAGATCAATCGTTTAAAATTCATAAGGCTCTCCTCTCCCTCGGCGAGTTTCTTTGTACATGTACAGTTTACATTTCTTTTATTAATATTACATCTTCATTAATTTAATTGCTATTTTTTTATAATTTAATATATTAATATTTAAATTCTCATATTGCACGACATAGACTTAATTAATAATATAATTGAAGAAAAAAAACTAATAAGATTCAATTATAAATTGCAGTGCCATCTAGTTGAAATTACATAAACTAATTTATATTCGCAACGATGAAATAGTTACAACAACCTACGTACAGATGGCGCTATAAAAACTTCCACGAATACGCCCATCATCGACATTTGCAGAGGCGTAATCAATCGCGCGAGTGGCTCGATACAGCCACCCATTCCTAGTGTATTCGAATTAGTTACCATTCAATTGAGACGCGCAATACACTTAGCTGATTGAAATTAAGAAGTGAGCTATCAAATAACTAATAATCCTGTAATTTTTTTTATAATAATCGATGTACATACCCACAGGATGTCGGCAGTGGTATATCAGTCGATATAGAAATGCAGGAGACCTCCATCACGCCTGGACCAGTCACCTCCTCACCAGACTCCTTGTCGGAGACACGAGGTACAGTACCTTCATGACACAGTAACCATTAAGCATTGCGTCTCATAAACTGTTTACTTATTCGGGAACAATCAGTCACCTTGCGACCGTTGTAGTCTGGTAGTGACTCCGGCTGGCAATTCGGGCTCCGACTGCGGTCTGGGCGGATTCCTCGCGGACCGTCTCTGTCGCGGCTTCCTTAACAATTGTTTATAATTTTCACGTTTCTTTGATAAATAATAATATCTGTAACGAAATGAAATGAAAATAGTTTATTAGCATAGGCACTAAAGTATTGCGCTTGCTCATCGACAGATTCTATAATAACAATATACATATACAGTGCAACCTTGGTATAACTGAAGGGAATCAGAAAATAATTCGTTATATCTAGTAATTTGTTACAATGAGGTTAGGTTATATATATAAAAAAAAATACATTAATCTCAGCTTTACGTAGGTACTAATCTGCATTCCCTGTTATAGCGAACGATTTCGTTAAATAGAGGTAAATAATACTTTCTTTTTATATTTTGAAAAGATTGAAAATTCGTAATATAAAGGTATATTTTGCATTAGCTCTTACGGGCAGTTCTAGGGGATTTCGAATAATTCGTTAAATCGAGGAATTCGTTATATTGAGGGTCGTTACATTAAGGTAACTCTGTATAACGATCGTTCACTTCGCTTACACGATTACGTCATGTCCAACTTCAAGACACGAGTCGCTTAACCCATTACTTCCCAAGCGTCGAAAAAATTAGAATTTTTTGATGAAACCTTTAAATTAAGTTCATAATACGTTATATTTTGTTTTTATTTCTACATTATATATATTTGGCAGAAGTCTAAGAATCAGTTTTATGTACTCTGAAGTTGGTTACTGTTTTCTTTTACGGTATATAAAATTTCCGATTTTTTAATAATGCTTTTTTTTTGAGGCAACAAAAATGATCAATTTGAAAAAATTACATTATAATTACGTAAATATTTTTCTCAACGGAAAAAAATAATTTCATCAGAAAAATTAGTATAAAAATACAAATTTCATCAGAAAAATTGAATATAGAGTCTTAAAAATAGGACAGTGTGAAGTACTGGGTTACTTTGGCAGTTACATATACATACACTGATATTGATTTATTCTACTCGAAGTCTATTTTGCAGTTGGCTTTTTCGTAGTGTCCGAAATTTGTGAGCAACAGACTAGCATCCGTATTACAGTTACTGGGCTAGGGTTTAGCATCATGTCACATGAATTTTGGACTGCATTATTCCTAATACGAGTGATTTTATACCAAATAAAGATCATTGCCACTTCTAAAACTTGATAATTCCCAATAATGAACAAAACAACAAAATAAAAATTCATTTACGATTTCATAGTATTGGTTATTGAATACAATATATTAAGTGACAAGTTTATGAATTTTCTTTTAAATATTGTGTAAAATAGTGAAATTATATGAAATATTAGTTTATTACAGTGTTTTATATCTAAATAGGTAAAATATGTACAAAATGCACAATGCTGTGAAATCGTAAGAGATTTTTTTTTTTTGTTGTTTTGTTCATTAAAGGGAATTTTGAAAGTTTTAGACGTGATAATAATGTTTATTTGGTATAATAATTAAATAGTTTACAAAACTAAAAAAAACACGCGCGCTAACTTTATCTCTTTTACTCCACTACACAGGATCTATAAAAGAATTTATAAATCCTGGCGGTCCTAATAAAAATAAAGGGAAACTGTTATTAAATTATTGCATTGTCATCGATCCTTAATACGTATGCAAAGATTCAAACTAATCATACTTCTGGAAATTGGTGAAAATTATGCTCAAAGATTCCGTTACATACATACATACACACATAAATACATACAACCCAAGCTAATAAAAGCTTGTTAAAATCACTTGTATTAGAAATTAATGCAGTTGAAAATTCATGTGACACGATGCTAAACCCTGGCCTAGTTACTTAATAGTCATTTCAATGTATAACTTTACTTCCAATATATGGTTAAACACAACTATTAGGTTAACAAACTTAGCTTAATTTTTCTTCTATATATATATTACATAATCGTTGTGTACGTTCAAATAAATAACCCAAAACACATTACCTAACACAATCTCTAACATTCTTTCTAGATAAATAAGAGGCGATCATTCCAAAATTCTTCGGATGCTGTAAATACTTCTCTTTGAACACTTCCTTCTCGGCCGTGGTCCAAACATTGCACAGTAGTAACTGTTTGTGCTCGGCCTCCATGTCCAAACATTGTCCTGAAAATTTACAATAACGATAATAATCTTTATCAGAATTGAGTACGTACATATAGTTGAAAAAATGAATATTTATATACAAGCAAAAGCAATTCGAAAAGTAGGTTTTTTTAAAGGAAATTATTTAAAATTATTTTGCTTATAATTCCCGCTACAACATTCAATAACTTGTCTCGACGCATTTCGCCACTTCACGTATCCTGATGATGCCACGTGAAGTGGCGAAACGCGTCGAGACAAGTTATTGAATGTTGTAGCGGGAATTATAAGCAAATTAATTTTAAATAATTTCCTTTAATATGGATTTCCGCAAAGTAACGCCTGAAACAACCAATTATAGTTTTTTTTGTAACTTCCTACAAAATTGTTACTTGTTTGTTTGTTGTTACTAATTGTAACTTGAATGTAGTAGCTACCTTTGAAACCAATGTGCCTATTGAATTAAGGTGATAGTGATGTGACCCATTACAAATTATTATCGATAAATTATAGTCATACTATACAATACTATTTTTAGTCATTTTTGTACAGTACCAATGTACCAATAAACATGCACATATGTACTTACTATTTGTATCTGTATAATGTGCATTGTCATGTGGCGGATACATAAGCAACGGAGGTATGACCGTGAGGCTCCTCATCTTCTTGTCCTCGTGCTCCTGCTCATGGAGTCCATCGGCGATCTCTTCCAACTCCGCCTCGGACTTGACCCGAGCACCCAGTCTGTTAAACCTCTCGCGTTCCTCACGCTGTTTCCGAAGCTCCGGGAATACCTGATGAAGGGTTATATTAATTGTAAAATACAGAGCTCACTACCGCCATCTACCGGTCAATAGTCAAAGTGTTTATAGGTTACCTTCTCAAAGAATTCCCTGTTCCTGGCGTCCTTGGCCCTTCGTTTTTGTGCCGCCTCGGCCCTTTCCAGCGTTTTGGTCCATTCGGTGGCCCGCTCCGTGTAGTCGTCGGCCACGGTCTGTCTGCGCGCGGCCACGTCCTTCTTCATCTTGAATATATGCTGCGCCAGACGTTTCCTAAAAAACCTGTAAATATTATTTTCCATTATACGGCGCATGCACTTCTTTGCAAACACCCACACTCCCATACACACCCACCCACACCCACAAACATCCCAATCATACATTTTACAAGGCAAAACTACATTGTTTTTTTAATTAAAAGCCCAGCATATGACATGATGTTAAGCATAGACAACTGTGAGCACAGACAGATGTCCACAGACATGCCGGCTTGAGGAGACGAATGTGCTCTGTCCAAGTTAACAGGGCACACTCCTCTCGTTATCCCGGCTACTTCCAAGCTGATCCCGAAACGCGACTAGGTCACTTCACGGGTGTTCCGCTTGAAAGTGGTGGTATACTGGGCTAATGCCATCATCAGTCTGCCTACCACTTCTTCTTGACCGCCTGATGTTGATGACAAGCAACAGTCACCCTCACCAAGCCGGCTTGAGGACACAGCACTGTACACTCCTACCTACCTTGCCACGGGTTATAAATTACAAAACAGAACAGGAACACTCACCTAAAGTTTTTAATATTCTCATGATACACAGCCGTGTCCCTGGGTTGGTTGTACAGCGGTAGCTTGAGTGGGGTGCCCAAATGCGATAACAGATTATGGGCGGCTGCAGCCTGAAACAAGAGAGCGCAGTGTTAGACGCGGCCCGTAGAAGCCTCCCCATACGACATCCAATATATATATTCTGTATATATTTATGTACAATCGATCCTATGTATTAACATGATAGGATGTATAAAAGCGCAATTTTACAGGGAGCAATTTAAAGATGTTATTGTGCATAGTTTGTTTGTGCAGATCAGCGGTTCTCAAACTTTTTTTGACGAAAGAAAAAGCTCTAAAATAATTTTAAAACTGATTTATATGTATTTATTAATAACCATATATTTATACATATAATTGTTTATAAATTTTACTTGGGGAATATTTGATATAACCTTATAATCTCCTTTTGATAGGTATTTTTTGGCAATATTTTCACCCTTAAGCCTCCCTCGAACACACTTTGAGAGTGGCTGGTGTAGATTCCAAAGAAACCATTGAGAAAATGCTATAATTTTTTCATGAGATTGATGGAAATATATTTTGAAGCTATTATAGCTATGTCAATTAATATAATGATGAACCTTTTTCCTATTTTCAGCGTAAACACACTGCGCTAAGTCTCTATGCACTAATGGTGATTCGTCAGGCTCTATGACGCGCGCCGGCTTATTGGCCGCCTGCTCCAACTCCTCCTGCTTCTTCTTCAGCTTCGACAGCTGGGCGTCCGACAGCGCCATCTCTCTATCCACCTGGAAAACGCACAAAAATATCTATTCAGACAAACCCATACTGTATTCGGATCAAAACAAGAACATAACAAATACCATATCCCTACTAATATTATAAATGTGAATGTGAGTTTGTTTGTTACGTTTTCACGCAACAACTACTTAACCGATCATCATGAAACTTTGTACACATATTTTTGGAGGTACTAGAAGTGACATAGGATACTTTTTATTTTTTTAAAAATTGGTGTTTTACTATAGTTTCCAACTGACTATAGTTTCAGCTGTTTGGAATCACATTGATTCATTATGTCTGATACTTATTTAATGACTAAAATGCGAGCGAAGCTTGTATAATATATTTTTTAGACACAATATAAACTCACATTACTAACCTAACCTAACCTAATTTCGTCCCGACGGCAGCGCCCTCTAGACGACAATTATGTAACTATCTAAGAACTACGTAATAAGCGACAAATCATTGTAGATCTGCGTTCCTTCCAGCATAATTTAACCCGAATACTCGACATTGGCAGAATTGTCTTCATCAGACATCAGATATACCATTAATAAAAGAAGAAGTTATTATTTTTATTTTATTTAGATTTTGACATTTTATTATTATTATTATGTATTTTTTGTAATTATGCAAGTAACCGTGCTTATTGAATAAATAATAACGTATAATATTTCTGGCAGAAATACTCGCAGCTCAAATAAGCTGCACATTCCTAATTTCCGTCTCCGTAAAACGAGTCGTTGTTTCATCGGGATTGGCATAAAGTCATATAATAAGCTGCCCGATGATATTAGTAGCCTCCCTCTTTGTCAGTTCAAGAAAATCATAAAAACCATATTACACGTTAGATGAATATTTTACTGATAAAAAAGCTTGGACATAATCTATGTCATTTCATGTTTACCCTTAGGTATATAATAGGATGACAATGCCCGTATACAGCATCATAGTAGATTTATTATATACTAGCAGTTGCCCGCGACTACGTCTGCGTAATAATGAAGATATAAAGTACTGTGAAGTTTAAAGATGTTTCATATTTCAGCCAACAGAAAATACCTTCCACACCCCTGTTGCAAAATCTACTACCTAACTAACTAACCTAACTGCCTCTCCGTCAAATTTCTAGTTTGTAGCAAAAAAATATACAAACCTGCTTCTACCCTGTTGCAAAATCAGTACTTTGCAGACGTCAACTAACTATAAACTACCTCCCTGTCAAATTTCATCTTTGTATGTTAACTTAAAATAAATTACAATGTATAAAATGAAATATATCTTATTAAACAATTGAAAAACTGACAGCACATTTGCCCGCCAAAATTAGGCACAGACTTCGAATTGTGTGAACTTGAAATAAAGTGAAATACAATATATCTGGCTGTATGGGCTCGATCCCTTTGCCTTAAAATGGAACAAAAAAAAAAAGAAATATCATAGACATCGAATTGTGTGAACTTAAAATGTAATATTTCTTAAAAAGAAAACTAAGCCTATGTTCATCAGGGATTTTTTACGATTCTAATGGTAAAAGAATTTTTCAAATCGGTCCAGTAGTTTCGGAGCCTATTCAATACATACAAACAATCAAATGTTTCCTCTTTATTATATTAGTATAGATTATTATAACATTAGTATGTAAGTGAACAATGCCAGTATACAGCAGCTAAATCAAATTGATAATTATTAAATTTATTTCAGTTATATTGACGGGTAAAAGCGCTCTATTGGAGCTCATTTACTAAAAGTAAATAAATAACAAAATATATATATAAACCAAATACCTTAGATATCTGCTGTAGTAGATCATCTTTGGTGGTCCGTAGCGTCTGATCCTCAGGTGGCTCCGATGGTGGATTCGGTGACAAAACCTCCACCGTGTTATAAGAGTTCACCGGCTCCTGGATCATAACCAAACACAATGACACGAGGAACAACCCTTTAAACCAATCAATCAAGTGTGGGGAGGAAAAATACCACTGTCATAATGGTTTTCATTAAAATCACTGAAGAAAAATATTTTATTACTATAAGAAAAAAGCAGTAGCCGATATTAAATTAAATATGTTTTAACACTAGATTTACCAGACCGTGATACGGCCGTCATTTCTGTAGCTTACGTGAAGTTTGACACATAAGCCCGTAAAAAAAGTCCTGTCAAATGTCCATAAAATAAGCATTGTGTGGCCTATCCGTCGTGACTTCGCTGTCAAATCCGTAATTTCGTGAATGATTACGTACGTATTTTCGTCCGAAGTGCGCCTGAGTAGCCCCCCAGAGCGGGCGATATTTTGCGTAATCATAAAAAAGTTTATTTAAACTCTTAAAACTATAAGAAATATTTTAAAAAAAGAACCAACAGTCGAGATATATCGCGTAGTACTACGACTCCCGCCTATAATGTCTTAATATTATTAAATAATATGATTTTTAAATTTATCTTTTTTCTTTGTGCGCCGCCTAACTTTGAAATCGTTAAGTGTGCCGTAACAAAAGAGAAAAGATTGAGAGTCATTGGTATAGCGCAGCGGTTCTCAAACTTTTTTGGCGAAGGAAAAAGCCTTAATTATAAAAAACTGATTTATATGTATTTATGAATAATCATATTGCAATGTAATATATAGTTGGAATATTTAGATGTAACCTTATAATCTCCCTTTGGTAGGTATTTTTTGCAGTACTTTAGCCCTAGGGTTCCGCGGAACACACTTTGAGAATGGCTGGTATAGCATGTCATAAAAGTATAACATTCTATTTAGCAGAGATGACAAACCAATATCACGTGACATGTGAAACGGAATAATTTGAACACGAAATGAGATATATGGTAAAACGAAAAACAAACTAAAATATATTACGCATTTCGAATACCCAAAATTACAAAACATTGTGCAAGAAGCGAGGCAGTATATACCCTTCGCACTGAACGGAAGCGAGCAAGCAGGCTTTCAATGACTAACGGACGATATTGTTTGGGAACGAAATTGCGTTTCAGAAAAATTTAATACGGTAACCCGTATGTATGGAGATAACGCTTTAACGTAGTTCGATCTGTGATCACCTGGTAATGACTTGAATGCATTTTATTCCATTTTATGCAGTAATAATTATTTACTAACTAGCAGTTGCCCGCGACTACGTCTGCGTAATAATGAAGATATAGAGTACTATGAAGTTTAATGATGTTTCATATTTCAGTCAACAGAGAATGCCTTCCACACTGTGTGAACTTAAAATGTAATATTTCTTTAAAAAACAATTGAAACTATTCTATAGCCTATGTTCATCAGGGATTTTTTACGATTCTAATAGTAAAAGAATTTTTCAAATCGGTCCAGTAGTTTCGGAGCCTATTCAATACATACAAACAAACAATCAAATGTTTCCTCTTTATATAATAGTATAGATAATCCCTACTAATATTATAAATGTAAATGTGAGTTTGTTTGTTACGTTATCACGCAACAATTACTTAACCGATCATCATAAAACTTTGTACACATATTTTTGGAGGTACTACAAGCAACATAGGATACTTTTTTATTAAAAAAAAATGTTTTACTATAGTTTCCAATTGACTATAGTTAGTATAATCTCTGATACTTATTTAATGACTTAAATGCGGACGAAGCCGCAGATGAAAGCTAGTAAATAATAAATCTTTAAACACGACAACCATTAGACAGTAATCAAAATAAAATAGTAATATGTTGCATATACTTATATATCAAATATTTTAATAAGTAACAATTGAAACGATTTCTTATAAATGCGTGTAACAGAACGTAATGACAGCTAGGTGACAGTAGACAGTTGCAATGGATTATCATTGGTCAACAATTTTTCAAGCGTGTGATTGGTGTATTTTGTTTCGTACGACTGAGTGACATTTGAAGTCTTAATATCTTCTATAATAATCTACACTTGAGTGTAATTTCTGAATAGTCCATAGACTAGTATAGTTTTCGAGACGTCTGTTCATTTTTTCGTATTTCACGTAGTAAATAGCTCGGAGCCATGAACGACGTATACATACCCTAGTATCAACCCTAAGCGGTTGATGACTGTTGTTGGGTCTCTCTGCAGATAATCTGATCTTCTTGAACGGCGGGTGCTCCTGTGAGGGGTGATGCGCGGGCGGCGCCGGCGGGGGGTACAACAGGGACAGCCGGCCGGACATACTGTTGCGTCCGTATGTGCCCTCCCTGCTGAAATACAAATAGTACATCGCATAAGTTGAATGAAACAATAATAATAACGGCGGAACATTATAAAACAGTTTAACCTTTAACTACTGAGGTGGATTTAATTTCACGTAAACACTGACGTGGGGGCCTTAGAGACCCGTACATAAGTTATCTATCTAATCTTTAGGGTTTTTAGGATTTAGTGACTAATATTTAACTTCAGTGGATGTATTTAAATAAAATAAAATATATTTTTTTATAATTTATTTGTATATTATATATCATTTCAAAGTTTAGAAAAAACACTATTAGCAAATTTGGAAAAAATCACATGAGGTCATAAATCAGCAAGAATAAATTAACAAATTAATTTATTAGAGTAATAAAAAAATTGTATTTTCTCAAAACTTGAGAGACCCCCATCTCAGCAGTTAAAGGTTAACTGAAAACTGTGGGCTTATCACGAGTTTTAGTCTGGCTTTCGAACCGAGTTCGCTTCAAGCGATTTGTATGGAAATTTGGGCAGCGCCACCGCGTGCGGATTTGGAACTACAATATTTTAGATACTTTTTGTTAATTTTCGAACGTCTCGATCTTTCGTTCATTTGATAGATTGCTGGTGCTCGTTAGTCGTTAGTAAAAATTCATGATCCCGATTGCTAACGGATCCGTTTTACTTGTGACAGCTCGATTCGAAAGCCAGACTTCAATTCGTGATAATAAATACTAAATGCATCTAATAGCTGACGGCAGACTGAAGAACTACTCTCAATACATTACAATTATTGACATCTAACAAAATCCAATATACGTAATTTGTGATTTTGATTAATAAAAAACAGAAAAAAAGAGGTTCTATGCCTGTATCCGAAGTTTCGTGATACGGCCGTCACTTCTATAGTTTGTGAATTTTGACACATAAGCCCGTAAAAAGTCCTGTCAAACGTCGCTGTCAAATGCGTAATTTCGTGAATGATTACGTGGGTGTTTCTGAGTAGGAAACGTCCGTATTTTCGTCCGAAGTGCGCCTGAGTAGCCCCCCAAACACGGTGCACGAAACATTCGCTACCTCGATAAATAAATCTATGAATTTTTACACATTTTATCAGTAGACCATCATATACTTCAAGAGCTCTACCAACAAGCCGGCATAGCGTAAACGACTATTGTTTAACAACCGAGAATACATACACATTTATCACATTTATTCGAAGTCTAGACTAAACTGAAACCTAGAAAACTAGACTTATTACCTTTTAACACATGAACTAACCTTATCTATGTTTTCAAAATGTCGTCATGATTAATTGTAATGCAAAATATGGAACACGCGTTATCTCAAGAACTTATCTATATCGCAATCGGATAACTAAATATCACGTGATCGGGTATAACGCCCGACAGACGCACTTAATTCTAATACTACTTACTTCTTTTATTATTTATAGGGAATTTTGGAAGCGAATTTGATACGTGTTAGAATCTGGATATGTTCTGATAAATGTATATATTCTCTATCTATCTATCCCATACATCTAGTTCAGTAACTGGGGTAGCCAGTAGCACAAGTATTAGAACCTAGTACAGGCGCCCTTGCTATTTTTATGTACCAAAATTCTTTACAAAATAAACTATTTTATTTTTATGATACTAGTGTAGGTACAAGGAGAATTCTAAAAAGGAAAGAAAACAAATCCAAAGAAGGAGTAACTCCCATAAATTCCTCAACAATTTATGAAGCAGTCGCCCCTCTTAGGAAAAATTTCTCTTCGAGAGCATTGCCAAACGAAACTTGACATACGATTTATTATGATTGCTTATTAAAACGAAGATCGAAAGGGTGGAGAAAAATTTTAGTATTTCACTAAAGAAGTAGTAATACACCAAAAGTTTGTAATCGCTAAAAAACTATGTGAGCAGAGAGACGTCATTAACACTTAACTAACCCACATAGGGGTATATGTATACAGTATACAGTAAACGCGACCCGTTATGCGCGGTTTCACTATAACGCGAAATTCAAACTTATTAAATTACGCGAAAGAGTGCGTATAAACATAATGTAGTCATCAACTTCTCTATGGTCGCTGGAATTTCAGTTAACGCGATTTGTTCCGGAACGTATCCCTCGCGTAAAACGGGGCATTACTGTATATGACCCCACCACATCTGATGTAGTAACAAACCGGCTATAATAATAATAACACTGTATTGTACAAAATAATGCATATAAACAAGAAGAAGAAAGAACAAAAGGCGGCCTTATCACTAGGGCTTCCAATCCGGTATTTGCGAGATCCGGCATATAGAAAATATTAAAATTTGTTTAATATATAACAGAATTAATCAACATAACTACTCCCTATTTATTTTTACTATTCGCATGAGATCAATCAATCAAATTACACTGTCTATTTATCACAGGATACAGAAACAATACCGAAAAAAAAAACAAAAATCTATCAACTACAAAATATAATATATACTAAATTTAAAAAAAACTGAATTTTGACAGAAGTTTTTATGACGTTAATTACGACGCGGGATTGGAAAATGATGCGAGATCACGCAATACCGAGATTGGAAGCCCTACTTATCACAGAGCAGGGTAGCAGATCAGAAAGTAAATAGTATATCAACTGACTGTATATAAAATTATAGTATAAGTATAAAGTATAAAGAGTACATAACATACCTACCTACACAGCGTGTCTATAACACATAACACACCCCAGTTGGTCAACAAACGAGGGCGCTATTTACACGCTTCATCACACAATCACGTGTCATTAACGCGACGCTCAGACACGTGACATAGGCGTGTACATATACTCAATATGGAATCCAATTCGATAGGCTTTCACTGGAAGAGGTTCATCTATAATAATACCTGTATGATAAGGCCGCTGATCCATATCCGGGCTGATGCAGGCGCAGTGTTGGGAAAGGCTGTGGGGCGTAGGGCACTGCCGCCGAAGGGGGCTTCCCGCCATACGCCAGGGCGCCGCCGCCGTGCCCGTGCTCCGATTGCCCGGGCCTGGTGAACAAAATATTATTATTTTATTTAACCATCAAAAATAAATACAGATATTACACCTAGAGGAAGAATGATCTCGAATTTTGAGCTGACAAATATATTTTAATTCAACATTTCGAACGCTTTGCAGCTTTATATCTGACTGAATAGTATCTGCAGTGTTATAGCAAGCTGTTATAATTTTTCCAAATCAGCTGAATCTTTATGATACTTCAAAAGTAAATTCTCCAAGACATTCCATTCCGACAGCACTTACTGCCTACCCGCAGACCGTCCTAAACCGCGCCGCTCCAATTCGACGGCGAAGACCAAAACAAAACATCCTTTCTCGAGCGGATTCCCGCTAACACACTAGTATAGAAACGACTGGGTGCGCTCAAAAATAACAACAACCTAATCGCACACAAAATTAGCCACTAGCCACGAACCGATACGGGTTAGAATAGCTCGCGACGTACACACGATATTGATGCGTCACGTTACCCAGAGGGGCGAGGAGCGAGGGGCGGGGAGTTCAGGTCATCGTGCTAAACTTGTGTATATATACTATCTAATATAGTTATGTATGCTTGTTTATCCAATCACCGAGCGTAGTACAAGAGCTGTCGTCTCATAAACGCGGACGCTATCAATATAGCTATATCCCTACTAATATTATAAATGTAAATGTGAGTTTATTTGTTACGTTTTCACGCAACAACTACTTAAACGATCATCATGAAACTTTGTACACATATGTTTGGAGGCACTATAAGTAACTTAGGATACTTTTTATTTAAAAAATAAATTATTTTTTACTATAGTTTCCAATTGACTATAGTTCTATTGAAATGATCTCTGATACTTATTTAATGACTTAAATGCGAGCGAAGCCGCGGGTAAAAGCTAGTTTCTTTATAATCTTATCACCGACTAATGACGTAGCACTACTTTCATGAGTAATCGTGAAGCCGCCACAGAGATGATCTGTTCACCTGATAACGTAAGAAATAATAATTTAAAAAAAACCTATTTCGCACACCGCCTCCCAAACTATTATAACATATAGTAATTTCTTGTACGCTGTTACTAGCCGGTTGTTTCGCGTACTGAAGGTCGCATACCCCTGTACGTACGTACGCACATATACTTACATATAGAGATAAGACTTATCTAAATCCTATATAAACAGATAAATATTTACTTTTAACTTTTCTTTAAACGAATTCACTTACTACCTTCAAGTTCTTTCTTATAACTTTACAAAGTTAGTCTAGATGTTGCGCTTAACCTAACAACTTTGTCTTGTATAAATTGAAATTAAATCGTCAATTAGATAAATGTGAGATTTAAAGTCAGTGATTCCCAAAGTGGGTCCACGAGAGACTCAGTGGGAGTCTATGTCGGCGGAAAAAAATTGGGGGTTCACAAGTTGCAGGTGGGGTCCACAAAAATTTATGATTACGAAAATAACGAACAAAAATGTTGGTTTGGTTTTACCTATCAATGTAGCCAGATAATATTTCAGAAAGGCGTGCGAATTTTGGGTATATGGTAGAAACGTAGCAGCAGGGGGTTCACCGAAACCAATAAAAGTTTGAGAACCTCTGGTGTAGATTCTTCATTGTAGTATTGAGTATCTCAGAAACCATTGAGAAAATATTAGTACTTACTATGCTAACAGGAGCCGACGATATTGCTATCTCAGTCTTACATTTTAATGAATGTATTGTAAAATAACTATATAATAAAGATCACGTATAGAGTAGTCTAAAACACTCTAAACTGTATTTATTGGGCCCACAAACAGGGCTCTATAATTAGACTTGGAATTAATATCACACTAAGAATTATAATAATCCAATTGTAGGCCCTGCGCATGCGCTAACATTACAATAAAAACTATTTTAAACTAATTGATCAAAATAAAAAATATAGTTATTCAAATGTCAAAATTAAATTATTAAACAATTACATATATTTAATTTAAATTTTGCAAGAGAACAATTAGATATGCCAAGATCCTTAAAATTATTATTATGAATTTTAACTATACGGTTCAAGGGGCAATAGCTTCCCGCATTAGTACGGCAGAATCTTGTATGGAAAAGATCATAAGTGAACGGTCTGCTGTGGGCTTATCACGAATTTAGTCTGGCTTTCGAATCGAGCTGTCACAAGTTAAACGGATCCGTTAGCAATCGGGATCATGAATTTTTACTAACGACTAACGAGCACCAGCAATCCATCAAATGAACGAAAGATCGAGACGTTCAAAAATTAACAAAAAGTATCTAAAATATTGTAGTGGCGCTGCTCAAATTTCCATACAAATCGCTTGAAACGAACTCGGTTCGAAAGCCAGACTAAAACTCGTGATAAGCCCACTGTTTATCCATGGAACTCTTAAGAATATCTTGCTACTTACTATAAGTATACCATACTATAACGTGACTGATACTCTAGATCAGCCATTCTCAAAGTGTGTTCCGCGGAACTCTAGGGCTAAAATACTGCAAAAAATACCTACCATTGGGAGATTATTAGGTTACATCTAAATATTCCAACTAAATATTACATTGCAATATGATTATTCATAAATACATATAAATCAGTTTTTTATAATTATATTCAGACTTTTTCCTTCGTCAAAAAAGTTTGAGAACCTCTACTCTAGATACGTGTAAAACTCGTACACGCTATCCTATTAATCCTGCATTAGCCGCTAATACCAGTTTCTTGTGGTATTCTTCTCGTCATACGTCTTTCCGAAACCATTTAGCACGCCTTTTTTTCATTTCATTTCATTACTACATTTATAAGTTATTACTAGCAAGTATCAAAAGTAGAGCCGGGATAGTGGACGCTACGTTTTTCATTAAAAAAAAGGAGTCGTAGTGAGTTACAAAATGCACGTTTTTATCCTCTCGGACTAAAAATATCATACTATAAATAATTACAGGTTAGTTTCAAGGCCAACGTACACCGCGTGGGCGTACAGTGTGACATGACACGTGGCGTTCGCGTACACATAACACAGAGTAACCTTAATGTAACGATTTCCTCGATTTAACGAATTTATCCAAATCCCCTACAACTGCCCGTAAGGACTAATGCAAAATATACCTTTACATTACGAATACATTTTTTATAGCGAATTTTCAATCTTAGCAAAATATAAAAATATATTATTTACCTCTATTTAACGAAATCGTTCGCTATAACAAGGCAAACAGATTAGTGCCTACGCAAAGCTGAGATTAATTTTTTTTTTAACTTTGTTAAAACGAATCGTAGGCCAACCTAACCTCATTGTAACAAATTATTTTCTGATTCCTTTCAGTATCATTATATCAAGGTTGCACTGTAATTGTTTTCACATAATATTACTTCAATTCGATATAACATTACTATAAAATTTTATTTTAATCATCAAATCTTTCAGTTACAACATTAGTTCCGCTCATCACCGACAGGTTCGCTACAATCGATTTGTTTCATACAAAAACAAATTCTAAAATTTGTCACTATCCATGGAAACCTACTTACTGTCAACTAACGTCATCTTCATTACTCATCACCAATTTAGTTTCTCTTTCTTTATTATTATAATTATAATTGGACTAGAAAATAGGGCTTCCAATCCCGCAGCCTGTGTTCAATCTCGGTATTTACGGGATTAGGAATTTTTAATCCCGCGGGATCCCGCATAAAGAAAATATTATATTAGAAAAAATAGAATTAATCAACATAACTCCCTATTTATTTTTACTATTCGCATGAGATCAATCAATCAAATTACACTGTCTATTTATCACAGGATACAGAAACAATACCGAAAAAAAAACAAAAATATATCAACTACAAAATATAATATATACTAAATTTAAAAAAAAAACTGAATGTTGACAGAAGTTTTTATGACATTAATTACGACGCGAGAGGCCGTGTGCATGCTTCTTTCCAATCTCGCAAATAACGCACCCGTAATCCCGCAGCACGCGGGACTGGAAAATGATGCGGGATCCCGCAATACCGAGATTGGAAGCCCTACTAGAAAACTACTATCACAGAGATGATGGTCACTTGTGGGTTTCACTTTCCAATCCTGAGACCCACGTACTAATATTATAAATGTGAATGTGAGTTTATTTCTACGTTTTCACGCAACAACTACTTAACCGATCATCATGAAACTTTGTACACATATTTTTGGAGGTACTAGAAGGAGGTACTAACATAAGATACTTTTTAATATTAAAAAAATTAATTATTTTTTACTATATTTTCCAAATGACTATAGCCTGATACTTATTTAAGGATTTAAATGCGAGCGAAGCCGCGGGTAAAAGCTAGTATTAAATGAAGAACTGTTCTATTGATGCATCCCAATATTCGATCTCGACCCACAATTTGAGAACCTTTAGCTCTTGGCTACCAACAACCACCAGCTGTACGTTTTGTTACAACAGCTGACCTGTTATTATTCAGCGACGCAATATTTTGCATTACTCATATATACTATACCTATATCTATCTATACAATGATTCATATAACAGTTTTAATATAAGTGGCATGTTTATTTCCGGCGTTTGTTGAAGTGTGTTGGAATTGGCGTGACGTCATCGCTTTGACAGCATTCTCTATGTGCTTTTTAATTATTACAAACGTAAGGGTTATTCTTAGAAAGTCACTAATTGGCAGAAAAGACGACCAATCACAATTCACTATAAATTGATGGATTAGAAAGAGAAAACATTTGATTGTTTGTAACGCATTGGCACAAAAACTACTGAACCGATTTCAAAAATTCTTTCACCATTCGAATGCTACGTTATCACTGATCAATATAGGCTATATAGATTACTGGAAAAAAATAACGATCCTTACTAAAACTACAATAATGTAACTTGAGGTTGCCAAAAGTTGCCATAAAATATCTTGAAAACTATTGATGATAGAACAAAAATAAATTCTACAATATTAAAAAACATCAATATCTACAAAAAATGTCGCGATAGCATGTCTCATTCACTTTATTTGTGATTAATAATTGCTATTTTTGCTATTATGCAAAACAATTAATTTGATTCCAAAGTACGCATTTTTTTTAACAAGTTTTATTTAAAAAAATAATTTTATCAATTCACTTAGCAGGTAGAATAAATATATAGATATACAGGAACTAATATTTTGGCAATTTTAACATAACTTTCATCATGAAAACGGTTTCTGTGATACTCAACACAACGAAGAATCGATATTGACAAGTTTCTTGTGGTCTTCTCATCATACGCCTTTCCAAATCCTTTAGTGCCTATGCTAATAAACGACTTTCATTTCATTTTATCTACACAAAAACTATGCAAAACGGCTCTCCTATTAAATTGCAATTTTCTAGATCCTAGTTAATTAGGACCCAGTCACGGACGTATAGAGGTTTTAGTTTCGAGAAGGGTTAAAAATACGACTAAAAGTTACCGAACGCGATCGGAGAATCGACGGTGGCAGGGTGATAGGGAATCCAAACCACATTATTTTAGCGTAGGACAGCGGTTCTCAAACTTTTTTGGCGAAGGAAAAAGCCTTAATATAATTATAAAAACTGATTTATATGTATTTATGAATAATCATATTGCAATGTAATATTTAGTTGGAATATTTAGATGTAACCTTATAATCTCCCTTTGGTAGGTATTTTTTGCAGTATTTTAGCCCTAGGGTTCCGCGGAACACCACTTTGAGAATGGCTGGTGTAGGAATACTATTACTATGAATGAGTGATATGCCTCACGCTTGCCTTTATTTTAATTTTATGAATATTAATATATAATAGTGACATAATAAAAACACAGTAAAAGGGATGAAGTAGATATATGACGCACTTACTACGTAACACAGAATTGCTTACTCGCAAATAATAAAACAAAACACAAAGATTATTATTATTACTATCATCCGATTATCAAGCAGATAGCAACGGCAAATGTCTGTACACACACCGCGACCCGCGATTGTGGGTAACGTGATACGTCGCACGATCACTTCGGCATACGTGTGCATATTCTTTAACCTTTAGCTACTGAAGTGGCGGCCTCAGAGACCCGTATATATATATATATGTGTGTATTTAAAAATCTTAAGGGTTTTAGTGTTTAATATTTAGCTTCAGTGAATATATTTAAATTAAATAAAGTATATATTTTTATAATTTATTTGCATATAATTAACTATCGTTTCAAAATTTAGAAAGCACTTAGCATTTTTTGGTAAAAAATCACACGAGATCATAAATCAGCAAGAATAAATAAAATTATTACAAATTAACTAATTAGAGTGATTCAAAAATTGTATTTTCTCAAAACCTGAAAGACCCCCACCTCAGTAGTTAAAGGTTAACAATATGTACGTACATAGGACGATATGATCCCAGGACTCAGATGCATTGCGCGAGATCATTGTATGTATGTTGGGGAGCTTAGGTACTAGCTTTATTTACATTTTTAATTGTACCTTGTAATCAATTCGTCTTTATTAAACTTTCAATTGTTTAACTAATATTTATCCTACAAGAGAAAGGAGTTATAACTATTAAAAAAATACATAAGTATTTTTAGACACTGCATATGAAATTATGTTATATTATATCGTACAGGCTATAGTTGGAGAGTCACTAGTGATTTCTTCTCGTCATATGCCTTTCCGAAATTATTGTATATTTTGGGAATGGAGCGAGACCCAAAATTGTCTATGTCTTTCTCCCTTCTTCCTTACATCTATTTGGTTCTTGTTTTTTTTTATTTTTATGTATTTTTGTAATTTTATTAGAAGTGTAGTATCTATCCCTTTATCACCTTGAGCATGCCGTCCTATCCTATAATTAAAATTTCATTTAGTTTATATAATAGTAGTCCTTTTTTATAATATGTAGTTTTAATGTAATTTTGTAGGTAGGCTTTATGAATAAATAAATAAATGTTTGTTAGGTTGGGTTCTACAGGTTCTAAGCCCAGAGTATATTTAATTGTTTTTTATTATACCTATTTTACTATGTGAAATAGCTTTATATAAAAAAAACATGCAAAAACAACAAAGTTATAAATTTTTTGGAATGTTGTTTGTTTTGTCGAATCCGCATCGCATATTCGACACACGATATATTAGTCGGTGTTTTCTCCCCACTTTTCCTGTTTTCCCCATTTAATGTTACTTTTTCATATCTCACATTTACGACGAATATCCCTACTAATATTATAAATGTGAATGTGAGTTTGTTTGTTACGTTTTCATACAACTACTTAACCGATCATCATGAAACTTTGTGCACGTATTTTTAGAGGTACTAGAAGTAACATAGGATACTTTTTATTTTTTACTATAGTTTTCAATTGACTATAGTTTCAGATGTTTGGAATCATATTGATTCATTTCTATTGAAACGATCTCTGATGCTTATTTAATGACTTAAATACGAGCGAAGCCGCGGCTAAAAGCTAGTATTTCCATATCCATCCACGTACATACGTATATCTGGCAGAACTGGTTAAATCTAGACATGGTACGATCTTCACCGTCGATGTGAAACCGAAACCTAGTTTCTCTGATCATACTACCGTAATGCTAGGAGACTTACGAAACATCCATTGTTAGGTGTAATGTCACTTATAGGAACCAGGTAATTACAACTATTATACATACATATGTATAAAGGCCTGAGACCCAGATTTAATACCTAGGAACATGACTGTTATCTAACTATCTACTTCAATCGTTTTGAGGTTCTGTTGCGAGGCACTCACCTATGTTCACATAAACTAGACGATATCGACTACACAAAAATGTTGCGTGCTAATGCCTACGCACCAGGTGGCACGCTCACCTGGACCGCACTATATACCTTGCCACGTAATCCAAGAGCACTTCTCCCGACGGCTGCGACCACACCATAATCACACTACAACACCACACCTGCCTTTCGTCCGCATCTCACAACCCGAAATCTACGTTTCCGAATGATAACGCTTTGCAAAACAAAAAAAAAATGAGGGTCCTAAGAAGGTCGAATCTGGTTTTTTTTTTCGGAAAATCTGGCAACGTCGCACCAGTCTGCGGCCGGACGCGCGTTCGAACCGCGCCGCTCTCATTGGCGGTATGAGTCGGCGGCCATTATTACGACGTCGGACGCGAGCCAATCGCGCCGCGTATCGCACGCCCCGCCCACATCGTAGCGCCTTTCTCAATGGGTTTCACGGCAGTCGCGAAGAGAGCGTCGACGGTGTGGTATGCCTCTGCTGCTGTAATGAATTACGCCGAGACATCGCCGCCACGATCTAGTGATAGATTGTCTTCAAGAATGTGAATGTTTCGTGTAACTAAGGTAGAAATAAATAGCATTCTAGGGAGTAAGGAGATTGTTTTAGGAGGGTTTTTACCATCGCTTTGTCATGATGATTTGTTACTTTTATTAAAAATAATCTTCCAATTTTAGTATCTACCTGAAACAAAAAGATATAGCTTTATTATATAAACATTTTATAGTAATTAATTTAAGCCTACATGAAAGCCGTCAGTTTACGGGCATGTGCTGGCTGAGAGCGATTAGGAGCAACAAAATATTTATTATAATAATAAGTGACCTTAAAGAAGTGACATAAGCAAAAGTTTCAATCCACTATTTACTAAAGATAACGCACACGAGCGACGAACGTCTTCTTAATAATACATATTTCTATTTTCGTGAATATCTATCTATCTTGGGAGTTATTTTTAATGACCTTGACAAATTACGTACACATCGAATGAATTAGATAGATAAAAACAAATTTGGCCGCCGCTATACTATATGTATTTTTTTTTAGAGTTTCCTTTTGAACGCGTTATCTTTTTATCTGGATCTTGAGAACATGAGATCGGATCGCTCCGGTTGCTGGCGTCCGTGTCCACTCACTTGGAGTAAATAACCCACGCATCATACATATATTGTTTTATAAGCAGATGGGTTTGTGCGTGCTATTAACCAAGCCGGCATAATGGAAGCGAGTGTTGCTTGCACATACAGAGTAAACTTAATATAACGAATTTTTCCAAATCCCCTAGAACTGCCCGTAAGAGCTAATGCAAAATATACCTTTATATTACGAATATAAAAATAAAGTATTATTTACCTCTATTTAATGAAATCGTTCGCTATAACAGGGAAAGCAGATTAGTAGACGTAAAGCTGAGATTAATATTTTTTTAAAACCTTGTTAAAACGAATCGTAGACCAACCTAACCTCATTGTAACAAATAACTTGATATAACGAATTATTTTCTGATTCCCTTCAGTTATATCAAGGTTGCACTGATTACTTAATTAATTAATTAAAATAAATAAAATTGATTCTAATAGTCGGAATAGAACCGAACCCGCTTACTCCCTATTATATCTACCACAAGTGCGCTTTGATATATCTCTGAAACTAAGCCGTATCAATCAAACAGCATATCATTAACATGATCAATCAAACCTACAAACTCTGCATCTAAAACGTAAAACAAAGTTAAAATTTGCAATAATAAAACACAGTTCTGTTCATAGTGGCCCCGCCTGTTGCGCATTGCATCGTACTACAAAGGAATGCCACAATATAACTGAGTGTCTGGTTGCGCGGGCGCAGGAAACGAGGTCGGCGATCGCGCGCACACTTACACACACACACACACATTCTCTTACACGAACATAACAACTTTTGAATTTCAAGTATTTACCTAGTTGTTATTTAAATTATATACGCAGTTGAATCATATTAGAATTATTATATTTTTGGTTAATAGATATTTTTAACTACCCCCATTCCAACTGATATAACAAAATTATATGTGACTAAATTTAGTGATAGGTGACTATTTAGGTATGGGAAGATAGATGTCCGCTGACTAAATTAAACCTAATACACTAATGCGCTTATAAGCCAAAAAATATTTCCTACTCTCTGACTTTAAGGAGAGACGCAGTTAAAAGATAGACGTTTCGATAGCTTTGCAGCCATCATGGACTGGTTTGCTTATGAAATTCGACGTGACTGCCCTTAATAGATTACATCTAATTTTAAACCACTCAAAGCCTGACGGACATCATGCCCCACGCAATTACATATATATCCACCTACATCCTATAGTTATCGATTCAACTCACACCACGCCCGGGCCTCGCTTTTTGGGGAGCCGTAAACCCCGCCCGGGTGGAAATGGATATAAATCCCCTCTCGAGCCGCAGAGGGGCAAATTCGAGGACCTTGAAAAGGGATGTAGATGCGTTGTGGGTGTATCAGCTGTTTTGGAGGGTACGTACAACTTTTTGAATAATATTCAAGGGATGAAAAGTTCTCTGCCTAATATATAGATACCTAGTGTGTTCTACTGCCGTTTTTAAGATATTTAATAGAGAAGCGTACTTAATGATTCCAAATAATGGGGATGGTATGGTATATACTGCATATGGCTTGGAGTATGTACCAACCCAGTCAGTGGCAATCATTTCTACCCATCTCTAATCTCTTTACAAAACTATTGTCATTTCCTAAATCGTAAATAACATCAATCCTAAATTTTTTTCATACGAGTGAACTCATTTTTAAATGATTTTTTTATTCCGAGCGCGCGAATGTATGTCGTCAGAGAACACGAATCACACAGGAATCGCAAGTAGCGTAAGTGTGGCAACGTGGCATCTTACTATATATCTTATCTTTTATCGAACGGTAATATATTTTTTTGTTCGATAACACAACATATACAGGATGTATGGGAATAACGAATTTATAATATTATTATATTAGAATTAAAAATAAAACAAGCTTTGATATATAACAAAAAAACACATTTGATATTTATCACTCGAGAATTCCACTGAGATAAATATTCTAGAGAAGATAGACAAGGTATGTATGTATATATAGCAAATATATATTTTCTATATTCAAATTAAAATTCTATGGCTTCTCAAAACCCACATCAGCGTCCCATCGCAGTGATTGCATTAAACATGACCAACCAGTTAGAGACGAGAAGAAGCCGCACCGATACGCCGACATCGCGCAAGACGGGAAGCCACCAAGGATTTTACTTTCAAAATGGCTGACAACCGAGCGAATTAGAGATATAATAACATCTCGTGAACTACGTATACATCCAACGAATACAATCCGATTATTACTACTACATTAAACTCTGATCAAGGTCTCGCACATGTACTAGCGTTTACCCGCGGTTTCGCTCGCATTTAAGTCATTAAATAAACACCAGAGATGAATTCAATAGAAATTAATCAATGTGATAACTATATTTTCTTGCTTGGCTGGGATTATCAATTTTTAAAATTACTATTATACATACAATGATGTTTCCTAACCTCAAAAATTCAAATGGTTTTATATTGCATATATATAAATGACAGGTGGAAATAAAAATAAATATAGAAAAATTCCAAACAGCTGAAACTATAGTCAATTGGAAAGTATAGTTTAAAATATATATTTTTTTAAACAAAAAGTATCCTATGTTACTTCTAGTACCTCCAAAAATATGTGTACAAAGTTTCATGATGATCGGTTAAGTAGTTGTTGCGTGAAAACGTAACAAACAAACTCACATTCACATTTATAATATTAGTAGGGATGTATATCGTCTACATATATGTTTAATATGTCGTCTAAGTGCGTTACACACCCGCCCCACTAACAAACACTTGTTGGAGAGCTGAAGTTTAATATAATAAAGCTAAATTTAAATCAGCGGTTCTCAAACTTTTTTGGCGAAGGAAAAAGCCTTAATATAATTATAAAAAATTGATTTATATGTATCTCTGAATAATCATATTGCAACGTAATATTGGAATATTTAGATGTAACCTTATAATCTCCCTTTGGTAGGTATTTTTTGCAGTATTTTAGCCCTAGGGTTCCGCGGAACACCACTTTGAGAATGGCTGATTTAAATAATATAAATAGAATCATGTAAAAAAGAAATACCATCCTAGAATATTAATTCACTTCTATCGCGAGGAGAATGTTTCAACATCTCCCATAAAGTTATAATAACAATAATAATACAATTAAAAGAAAAAAAGACAACAGCAAACAACAGCTACTACAACAAAAAAAGAACGAATATAATTTTCAAAATGGCCGCCTTCATTACGCGAATCATATTTTCATTGTTGTATTATTCACACGGCGGTGGTTCACGACATAGCTACACACACAATACACGAAGATAGATACCATCATTATTATCCACAAGAATACCAGCAGCATTTACGTCTAATTTCTGCTAACCCACGACCAGTGGCGGCCTTTGGGGGTGGCGAACGGGGCAATCGCCCGGGGCCTCGCGCAACAACCCAAGCAAGTTTAAAAAAATATAAATATATAGAATATATACTATGTGATATTGATAAACATGTAAAAACAAAAATTTTATTTAATTGTATAACTTCAGCATTTCTTCTCAAATATGACAAACACCTAAATCAAACAACCAGATCTATTTTCGCACAGATAGGTACTTTGCAAGGACATAGGGCCTCACAATCGCTAAGGCCGCCCCTGCCCACGACATACTCCCAGGTCTAAGACTAAACTTGGGCTAAGCTGTCCGAAGATATCACTAAAACTGCAAAGCCAATAGACAATTGCCAACGAACAAGGCAAAATTGAATTTCATAATATTTTTAAATAGGTCAAAAGACCGACTATGAAGAGCACATTTACACTTATGAATGAATATCTAATATCTATAACAACGCAAATAACTGTATCATTAATAACTAAATGTTATTACACAATAGTAGGTATTTATAATAATAATCACGCGAATAGAACATTGTTTAAAATGTATACAAGAAGCCCAGTAAATGTTAAATGTCGCACGCTAATGGAATGAACGGGTTTTACGGTTGCCAACAGCGGCAACGTGGCTTGGCCGGGCGCCTGCTGTGCACGAGCTGGCAACGCCGCCAGCGTAGTCCGCCGTCTGTAGATAACAGACAGAGCGGCAACGTCGCGGCTGATTCAGCACATCGCATTCAACCGTAATAATAAGAATTATGGAACACGACAGTTGGAATTTGTCCCTGGATTGTATTTATTTTTGTGACAATTATAATCCAGGGATAGTCTAAAATCAAGTTGTAAGTTATATTAGTGAATAAAAAAGCGGTAAAATTAAGTTAGGTTAAGTTTTCGACGCATTTGAGAGCAATAGTTAGTCACGTTTCAGAGATTACACATTTTAATAGATATTAAAGTTATTATCACGACTGTCAATTGTCAATGCGGATAGTACGACATTAATGACCAGCAAAAATCAGAAACAACGCTCGAGCGTACTTTTGATCGTTACTCGAGTAGCTACAGAATGTGTTCTTATTACGAAACAAAAGAAAAATAAATCTATACTGGGATAAACACTCCACTAAAATCCCGTTTCAGTAACTTCATTCTGACATGACTGAACATTGCCGAGAAGTGCCGAACAGTGAACTTCCTTCTAAAACAGTGGTTCTTAACCTTTTAATGAAGATTTTGATTTGACAAAACTTCTATCTAGCCATGGACCATCAACTGTTTCATGATAATATACAATAAATGTAAATATAAAAAACACATAAAATTGTTTAAAATCATACTTATTAACGGAAGTGTTAAATCATTATAGAAGAAATTATGAACTATAAGTACAGTACTACTAGCTTTTACCCGCGATTTGAAAAATTCTTTTACCATTAGAATCGTACATTATCCCTGATGAACATAGGCTATAGAATATTTTCAAAAACGTTAGGGATTCGTGTGAAAACTTCAATAATGTAACTCAAAGTGTGAAAAAAAATCATTATATTGCGTAAGCTGCGAAAATTATTGACAATAGAGCAAAATGATGTACTATAGTTTTATACAGAACATCAATATCTACAAAAAAGTCTGTGATACTATATGTCTAACTATTACAGTCACAATAACTACTTTTTCATGTTAAAATTTAAACTTCATAGTGCTTTATATCTTCATTACTACACGAACGAAGTCGCTGGCAACAGCTAGTTTACTATAAAAAGCGTATCGCACATACATTGTAAGGTGCTCTGAAGTCCGAGGCGAGCTGTTCTGCAAATAGTATAGCATAATAGGAAACCCAGAACACAATAAGCCATTCACGCAGCTCTCGGTACCGGATGTACATTGTGCCAACTAGACAGTGAAACGTGCCCTGAACATTACTCTCCACGCGATACTCGTAAACATATACTGAAACGTCGGCTATATTATATGCATATATATAATAAACCGATGACATTCTTGGACATTCTTAACCTTTAACTGTGGACGTTCTTTTTTTGTTACACTTCCATGTACACACGGTCCCACAGACTGCCATATTTCAAGGTTAAATTTATGATTTTGTAATGATTATGACTTTTATTAGTATCTAAAGGTATCAGATTTAACGACTTAGTATATATTTAATCATACTTATTTATTTCTTAATATATCTTAAGCAATTTAAGGCACGAAATAAACACAAAAATTACAAACCGCTAGCGGTCTGAGAGACCACGCGTCCACGTTACAGGTTAACTCGAATCTTTCAACTTACAAAGCAATATAATTAACGGCATATTGATTGTTTTGCTATTATTATAAGTCCCAATTGTTTTATTTCCTGAATTCATTTGTTTTTTATTGAATTATTATTTCATATAAAATGATGTGTGATAAATAAATAATACACGAAACACATGAATCTAACTTATATATCCAGATGGCTGCCAAAATTCCATTTGGAATAAAAAATATCAATTCAACTATTGCATAGTTTAGGTTAAGTTTTTATACAGTATAAATAAAGGTACTAAAATTATTAACATATAAGTAAACAAGCACCGCGTATGTACTGAGCGAGTTTCGTAAACATAATTTAGACATAACCTAAACAAAGGATATCGAAATACATTTAAAGAGTTAAGGTCACACGACGAGACCTTGCTGCGTCCTTCCACAGAGATTAGATTACAAGCAAACACTATATATTAGCACGCCAATAGGCGTATATCAACCAACTAAATAACGTAAAGTATTTCACAGACATGCATCGTCATCGTACTGCGAAAACGACAACAATATGCATGTCTCGCAAGGCTGAAGCCACCTAAACAGATAAATGGTCATTTGCAATATAGGCAAAAAAACACGGACAATTTTGCGGAGGCAAAAAAATGCGGTTGCCGAGCGGCCGCTTAGTTGGAAGTGGGTCGAATTGGCAACGCAGCGCCTAGCGGTACAGTCGGCAGTGCGGCAACAGCGCGCCCGCCCCCGCGGCCACTCCAGCAGACCGCGGTCAACTTAAAACTCGGAATTAGCAAATATTTAAATAAAAGATGATAAGTGATATAATAAAAACGAGGAAAATTGCAAGAAAAATAAATTCTCGTTAGTCATGTTTTGTTGGCCAATTTTCCTGTAAAATGTCAATATTTTTGCTATAGTTGTTCATTTATCGGTCTAATTTAATTTGATGACAGATTTGATTTTATGATTTCGTTTTGTAACAAATTACGATTGGCAATTTTTTATTTTGAAAGAGTTGAAAAAAATTGGCACAAATACAGACCACACTGTATTTCAATTGAAGGAACAACATGTAATCAGCTTTAATTGTACACAAATCCGAAGTAAATAAATAACATTAATAATAACTCGACCTATATTCATATACCTATATGTATACATATTACGCGTGTCAGCAGTCCGACTCAGCCCGACACAACCAGACACGGGAGGGCGTGTCGCCACGCAAGCGAATTGTGTGTGGTTCCGTCTCGCTCCGACAAAATCAAGTCGCGCGCCAGTCGCACCGAGGGCCGCGTGACGACGTGGCTGTGTCGCACCGAGCTGCGCTTTACTTGCAGAGATCGTAACTAATGTCGGCTCTGATGCAGGCCGTGGACGCGGGACGGTTAATAGACGAGGTAAAGAAGCGTCCCGGCTTATACGACAAGGTTATCGATATCGATAAAGATGAAAAGATGACACTTTGGAAGGAAGTCGGCGCTATTGTTTATAAGGATTGGAGTAGTCTAACGAAAGCTGAGGCATATGACAGAGGTGAGAACAGCACGTGCGTTTTGTTTCTTGTTTCGCTCGCATTCACCCGCACTGTGACGTCACGTTGACAACATATTCTTTACACGGAAGTCATTTAAAACAGACAGAAAATATGGAACATCCACTTAACATATATTCCTTTGTATATAATATTATTTATTTGTCAGAATAAACCAACTAAATATAACTATATTTTGTACGAATAAACAAAAATAACCGCTTATGATGATTCTTAAGAGCTTCAATGATGCCATTAATAATAATAATAATAAATAACCACAAGTCCTGCCAACTGGACGTCCACGTCGGTATTGAAGTGCATTTCTGAAAACGAATACTGACTGACAGGTTCGCGTGCGTCACGCTAGCTGGACTATAGAACTTAATTAGGCATTACAAATTATCAAATTACAACGAACGCACACGTCTCGACTGAATATTTACAATGTAAACATCATTTCGATGTTTTATTACATTTGCTATAAAGTTTTCGATTATTATATAAATACAACACAAGCATTCTTATAAGAAAATCAATCAAAGAAATACAAAAGTTAAATTTGACAAAAAAAAAACGTAAAAAAGATCAGTGGACTTATCACGAATTTTAGTCTGGCTTTCGAACAGAGTTCGCTTCAAGCGATTTGTATGGAAATTTGAGCAGCGCCACCGCGTGCGGATTTGGAACTACAATATTTTAGATACTTTTTGTTAATTTTCGAACGTCTCGATCTTTCGTTCATTTGATAGATTGCTGGTGCTCGTTAGTCGTTAGTAAAAATTCATGATCCCGATTGCTAACGGATCCGTTTTCCTTGTGACAGCTCGATTCGAAAGCCAGACTAAATTCGTGATAAGCCCACAGATAAAAATCCTGGAAGCCAGAACTAGCTATGGAAAAGGAAGTGTTATGGTGAAAGGAACGCAGGTCTATAATGATTATTGTAACTAATAATAAAAATTTAAATATGAATTGAAGAAACATATAATAGGTTCTGAGTGCCTTGTAATGGTGTTGTAATAATTCTAGTATAATACGATTCTAGTCTATATACGTTATGTTTATTTATAATTTTTTTCTCAATTGAGTAAATAAATATCTTAAACCAGCCATTCTCAAAGTGTGTTCCGCAGAACACGGGGTTAAAATACTGCAAAAAGTATTTACCAAAGGGAGATTATAAGGTTACATCTAAATATTCCAACTAAATATTACGTAATATTACATTGCAAATACATATAAATCAGTTTTTTGTAATTATATTAAGGCTTTTTTCTTCGCCAAAAAAGTTTGAGAACCGCTGTCTTAAACCTTAACTGTAGCTTAATTTATAATAACCACCCGCAGTATTAGAGCTCCAAAGGAAATGGCGCTCGGTACGGGACGCCTTGAACAGAGAATTGAGAATGAGAAAGGCCTCGAACAAGAGGCACCGGAAAGTGTACAAGTACTATCATAAACTGAGGTTCCTCGTCAAAGACGATAAGCACGCCGACGAAGGTGACGCGAACGATGATAATGACGATGAAGACAATTGTTACGAGAATGAGTGAGTGTCTTATAACTAACTATATGACCAGTGGTTGAGTGGGTCCCAAAATGCATGCGTTAATAGAACTGTCCTTCATTCTTATTGGTAATGTATTTTCATTTCTTTCATTCCAATTAGAACAAATAAGACGACATTAAGTAGGTCCACGACTCACTAGTAGGGAATCTCTGAGTATTACCAATATTTGTACCCCTATATTTTAAAGACAAGTGGTTGGTTCAAAAATTGGAAATTTTTGTTAGATCGGTCGGAGCAAAGTCAATTTTGGGAACTGCGAGAGTAGGGAGAACCTTAAATCCCTCAAAACTTACGATTATTACTTCTCAGCGACAACTCCAGATTAGAGGCCAGCCAGAATGAGGACCAGGAGGACGAGTCCGACCCACTCCACAATCATGGGAAGATCAGTGTCAGAAAGAAGCTGAAGCAGCGCGACAGCAGCCCGGAGCGACAGCTGTTGCCTATACATTTCCAAAACGACGACATTGACAGCGACCGGTTGTTTTTAATGTCATTCGTGCCCGTAAGATTTACGCATATTAATCTTTTTTTGACATAAGGCTTTATGTGTGAATTAAAATTTTGCAATCTCTTATTGGGTTTAACCCGAATACTCGACATTGGCAGAGTTACCTTCCTTAGACATCTGAAGCCTTTAATAAAACAAAAAATCCTTATAATACATGTCACTGTATCCCATTAACATGGTAGGACCTACCAGAATCAAATTTCACAGGAGAACGATTTAAAATTGTGCACAGTTTGTTTGTCGCATGGAGTATCTCAGAAACGCGAATACAATTGGTGGATAACATTGCAGGAGTTGTCGAAGCTGCCCCCGCACATAAACATGTGGGCGAGGGCCGAGATAGCGAACGTGATGCAGCAGGCCGTGAGCTGCTACTACAACAACAGCGTGCCGGAAGCCAACTACGCCGGAGCAGAGTTGAAAAGGCAGAAGATCAACGACGAAAGCATTTTATAACCCACTTCAGCATTGTATCAGGTCAGTCCAAAAGTTCGTACGCATTTTGGCGAAATTTTTGAATGGCGTAATGCGCACGAACCTTTGGACTGACCTAATAATACCATATACCAGGAGTGGCCAACTTGTGGCTCTTTGAAGGATTATTTGTGGCTCTCCGAGTTCCATTCAGAAATTCATTTTTGTGTTATCATATTTAAAAAAATATCATCGTTCCGTATGTGTTTCAAATTACTGACAACAAATATGAAAGATTAAGTACAATGTTTTTTTTAATACTTTTTACTATCTATCTAGGAGCTTGGCCACCCCTGGCACATACAGTCAAACCTGCATAGACGAGAATTCAAGGGATCCGAATAGAGTGTTCTAACTTATCCAGGTTCGACTGTAGCACTATAAACTTTATATTTGAACCAAACATTTCAATCATAAAATATATATACGCACTTTGTAATACATAAATTAGTCAGTAATAAACGTGAATTATCTAAAAATAATCTATCTCATAAATAAATATTACAGTTATTAATGATTTTAAAAGATTTTTATAATTTCTCTTTTAATTTCTGCATCAGCGGCTCCCTCTCCTTTAATTATTATTTTAATAGATTTAGGTAAGGCTCTATGAGGCTGATATATCTTGACAGATAAAAGCCTCAAATTAAAATAAATATTATTTCTATTAACTATAAAATCCACCCTTCGGACTAATTACTCGCCAATCCCTCTCTGGTGTTACCAATGTTGTCATTTAGAAATAAAAATAACCAATCAACATAATAATACAACTTAAAATATATTCAATAAATGAAGGTCGGCTGGTAGATATTGCCGATGCACCAATATTGTGTGCAATAAAAAATTTATCTATACTAATATAATAAAGAGGAAACATTTGATTGTTTGTTTGTATGTATTGAATAAGCTCCGAAACTACTGGACCGATTTGAAAAATTCTTTTACCATTAGAATCGTACATTATCCCTGATGAACATAGGCTATAGAATATTTTCAAAAACCCGTATGAACATTTCTATAATGTAACTCAAAGTGTGAAAAAAACATTATATTGCGTACGTTGCGGAAATTATTGACAATAGAGCAAAGTGATGTACTACAGTTTTATAGAGGACATCAATATCTACAAAAAAGTCTGTAACACCATATGTCTAACTATTACAGTTATGTCACAATAACTACTTTTTCAAGTTAAAATTTAAACTTCATAGTATTTTATATCTTCATTAGTACGCGAACGAAGTCGCTGGCAGCAGCTACTTATATATAAAAAAAATACTGAATTAACAATTTTAAAAAATAAGTATAAATGTACATAAATATAATAATAACCTTAAAAACAAAAAAAAAAGTAGAACATTAAAGAAACTCGACAAATAAGATTAACATAATTTTAATCAATAATAAACAAAAAAAAACGTCCAAAACTATTCTAATGGAAAATTGGCAAAACCCTTATGTATCCACTATCCTAGCCCTTAATCTATATATATAAAACTCAAAGGTGACTGACTGACTTAGTGATCTATCAACGCACAGCCCAAACCACTGGACGGATCGGGCTGAAATTTGGCATGCAGGTAGATGTTATGACGTAGGCATCCGCTAAGAAAGGATTTTGATCAATTCCACCCCTAAGAGGATAAAATAAGAGATGAAAGTTTATATAAATCTTATTAGATTTTCGACTGATTGAACTGAAATTAAAGATGAGAGCTACTATGATGAAGACGTTTTTACACATGCTAAACAAAAATAAAGCCGCAAAAACTATACCTAATTAATAATAATACTTCTTAACGGGAGCGAAGCCGCGGGCAACAGCTAGTATAATATATTGTGAAATAGCAGCAATATTTGGTGTCAGAAGTGAACAACAATGATTACAAGGAGCAAGGCAAAGAGGAGCCCGTCTCCATCAAGAGGTGTGATCTCGCCGCCGGAGTCAGTCGCCAACAGATCGACACAAGACTCCGGCTCCTCCTCACGTTCGTGGTAGCTCAAAAGCTCACAATCAAGGCGACGCACGCTTGGCAAGGCCGCTGCGAAGAGTGATCGTGCTGTCGCAGAATTGGAGGTCCAGGCCGAATATGCCACTGTCGAGTCGAGGCGGCCACCTGCAGTACCAGGGGTTCGAGATCAGACGTGGACATATAGTTGGCGGACCAAGAGTTGCAACGTGTTAGTACCCTCTTTAGAGTCCGTTAACCGTGCTCACACCGGGGCCCGCCATGTTGGCGATCGCAACCTCCTTTTGATTTTTATAAATTATATTAAGTTTTATAAAAAATACAAAGCAGTCCCAATAAAAACTGAAAAGCAAAAAGTGGATTTTTCTTTTGCACGGACTCAAATCTTATCTATACAATCTACACTAATATAATAAAGAGGAAACATTTGATTGTTTTTTGTTTGTATGTATTGAATAGGCTCAGAAACTACTGGACCGATTTGAAAAATTCTTTCACCATTAAAATCCTACATTATCCCTGATGAACATAGGCTATAGAATATTTTCAAAAACATTTGGGATCCGTATGAAAACTTCAATAATGTAACCCAAAGTGTGAAAAAAAAATCATTATATTGCGTACGCTGCGGAAATTATTGACAATAGAGCAAAGTGATGTACTACAGTTTTATAGAGGACATCAATATATACAAAAAAGTCTGCGACACCATATGTCTAACTATTACAGTTATGTCACAATAACTGCTTTTTCATGTTAAAATATGCAATAGTAAATTTATGCTATAAAAATCTCGAAAATCGCTTGATGTACAAAGATGAAATTTGGCAGTAGCTAAGAACGGATTTTGCGACAGATGTGTGATAGGCATTTTCTGTTGACTGAAATATGAAACATCATTAAACTTCATAGTACTTTATATCTTCATTATTACGCAGACATAGTCGCGGGCAACTGCTAGTAATATATAAACTTAAAGTAAATAAATAAAAAATAATAATAATAAGCACGTTTCATTTCAATAGTACTGGAAACTTACCGAAAAACGAAAAAAAAACACCTAATTTCCAAACCATTTAAATGAATTTGCAAATTCAACCCCTATAAAACAACAAGTATAGTACCTGAAACAAGTATAAATAATATATTGAAGGTTAATGTCGCATGGAAGAGAAAATACCACCGTCTCTTATATACCGGGTGATTCAGACGAACGTTTGGAGCTGGTATTAGGGCATATTGATGGACTACACGTTTTGATTTTACAAGACTGGATATATGCCCCAGATCTTAGCGTACACCAGATTTGCGAGAAGACTAATTTAAATCTCTCAAAGAAGGGGGGGGGGCCGACTTATTTATATGCAAAAAAACATAGCGTCATATCACATAGACTACCAGTACAAGTAGCAGTGACTGACTAACCCGCATAAGTCCATTGGACTAATAGCATAATAACATTACGTCTTTTGTTTTTTCTAGCATATTCCATACTACCCTCCAGTACTCAAAGTGCTGGCACCAGAGCTAATATAAAATTAAAAATAATTTTCAAACTTTCTGGCAACAATGATCTACAACGTTTCTGCCAAAAAAATACCCACTCCGTTTCCCTTACAACTGCACTTCCTGGCCGAGTTTCTCTACATTATTTTTGCAACGATAAATTTTACGAAGCTACTAACGGTGGTGCAGAAAAGGAATAAACTTATATAAATAGTACAAGTCCAGCGTCTAACCGCACTCTCGGCTGATGATAAAACTTTAGTTAACCTTTAACCGTGGACGTACAGTCTCAAAGACCGCTCTCAGTTTTTAATTTTCATGTTTATTTAAAACAAAATGTGCCACAAAAGTGTCTAATTATAATCTGATAATAATAATCATTACAAAATCTTAAAATTTCGTAATTAATTTGACCTTCACAATATAACGGTCTGTGGGACCGCGCGTTCATGGGGGTGTGACTAAAAAAGAACGTCCATAATTAAAGGTTAAGACACCTACCCCAGAACAGAAGTATTATTTAAAGATAACGTATTCTTATTACATATATTACCGATTGTATCAACAAAACGAGATTTCTTTTAAATAACCATGTTGTCGCGAGGGAAAGGTGGCGATGCAAATTTAGAATTCATAATAATAAACATAAATAAGTCTATATATTATTATATAGAGAAAACAACAATGACATAGATCTAATGTCATTGCTGTACCAACCTATGGAGAATAAACATACTTAATTTCAAAATATAGATAATAACTTTCCTACTAGCTAAATTAGCAGACAAAATGCGAAAACAACCGACCCGTACGAAAGCAGTAATAAATAATAATTCTAAAAACAAAACGCAAATGAAAATAAACGCTCAACTATTTATATTGTACATAATATGCGGATCTAGGCGGGCATGTGAAAACAACATGCACGAAGCGGCAACACCGCAAAGCGAAAGTAGTTGGCAACGCCGCGCGCCGGATCGATACAGCCGGGTTCTCTGGGATCGCTGGGGACGTCGGCCGCTAGGGTTGCCATTGGCGACGTACAAATTTGACTATACAAGCAAATTACGTAGTACTATAGATGACTCGTTTTATTTTTTGCCTATTTATATAATAATTTCTTATTGGGCTGCTGCCCGAATACTTGATACTGAAGCCATTAATAAAAGAAGATGAATGACCTATCTGCATATACCTACACCATACTAAGCATCTATCTACTTTTATACCGAGCGAAGTAATGAAGTAAAAAAAAACTATTAATATTTTCAAACAAATATAGTACCTGCACACATGGTAATGGCAACCCTAAAAACAGAGAAGGGTGTGAGGGAGCTGCAAATGGAATGGGTGGGGTGACAGGTAGGTAGGGGTAGGTAGGCCAGAGCCGTTGTAACTTTAGATAAAGTTAGTATCGCACGTGACTGAAGTTGTACAGCGAGACAAGACCTGTCGCTCGCCGGTGAATGACGCTTCCTCAATGACATTGCACTTTGGTCCTTTGATATCTACACATGTACATCCATACATACAGATTCATCTCGTCATACCCACCCACTGTCACTCTAATTACAAAATACGACTTACTATTGAATATTAATACAACTTTTTTTATATATAGTGACCACACTCCGCTCGATTTTAAGCTAGATTAACATAATTATATATCTAAAATTTGGCGGCACACAAGTGGTTGAAAATCACTGAGCTAGATATACTCATACACTTTTGCGTACAACGATCGCCTTCACTATGCCAGCTAGAGGAAATAAATGTGCTACATCAAAATATGTATTGTTTAAATTAATCAAATCACCCTCATCCTTTTAAAACACATAATAAAGTTACATTACTCCATCTAAAATATAATTGTGAATTTTCCAATTGTATTTCTTGTAATAACAATAATAATAGAAAAAAACGCATTTAACGTGCGGTCACAATTCACAATCCCCACATTGCAACCCGCACTGCAAATGGCACACTTTTGTTCCACTAATTAAACCGTCAGAATTGTATGGAGGTCTCCGAGAAGCGGGAACAAACACCAATTTATTTACAACGTTGAAAGAAATAACTAATTTTACAAACATTATAAATATGAGTGGTAAAGGTAGGTCTCTGCCTATCCCGGTAGGCGTATAGACACGAGCTAAGGAAAATAACTCCGATATTTTCCATAATAATTGCAATTAATTTAATTCAACAATCGAGATCTTTTCCTCTTCCTCAGATATTCCACATCCAGGATCTCACAGTGTCCCAATAGCATACAGGCCCAATCTAATAAATGTGGTCCTATCATTTTTAGAATATATTATAAAATGGAACAAGTATAGTATAACTCTGCACATTCATGTGATTACTACCTAGATACATTTTTCTGGAATAAAATTTTAACCAGTCCTTGTACAGTAGTACATCTTAAAGTTTCAATGGAGATAGCGTCGCTGGTCCAACTGAGACCAGATTCTGAGAACCACCAGAACAGTGCACGTTCTTCCTATGTTTGTACCAGTTGTCATAACACAAAGCGACACACATTAAGGTTCAAGTAAAAGAACCTTTGAGCCGGAATCAAAGCATTAACCTAACGCAGCAGTTCTCAAACTTTTTTGGCGAAGGAAAAAGCCTTAATATAATTATAAAAAACTGATTTATATGTATTTATGAATAATCATATTGCAATGTAATATTTAGATGTAACTCTTTGGTAGGTATTTTTTGCAGTATTTTAGCCCTAGGGTTCCGCGGAACACACTTTGAGAATGGCTGACCTAACGAATGGTAGGAGGCAGACAGGATTTGTCAATAAACTACCTAACATCGTTAGTAACAAACAACCTTCAATCCGGCTAGAAGGACCATTCGAACAGAATGTTGTTTTAACATTTTCTATGTATCTATCTACCTACATATCAATAAAATGTGGTTGGTTAGCCTTCTAGGTCAAAGAGGACAAAATAAAATACGTTCTAGCAAATCAGGTGTGTCTACAGAACGGACGAATCGCGTGACGATGCCCAATACGTTGTTACATAAACACAACAATCTTCGGTATTTACGCCGTTCCGTTTGTAATTTAGAAACGACGAAGTAATCTCTGGATTATGTTTATCTATTTATTTCTCATGACATTTCTACATACACACCAGCTGTAAGTTTATTCTCGAATGACAGTGAAGTAATATTTACATTTATTTATAGAATATTAACTTTGCGCCGTATTTTTTGGCGCCACAACGAAACAAAAACAATAATCAACGACTGATCATCGGTCGCCCACGCGAGATCATTCATCCATCATGGCGCTCCGACTATGATTGATGGTGAAGAGCTGTGTGCACGGAGCGGCAACGTTGTAACAACTTCGTAAATTAATGAGTTTTCGCAACAACTTGGAAAATGTACTCGTATCAAACTAACATTAGCTAAATAATACATGTCCCCGCTAATACGTACGTACGTACAGCTGACTAATATAGTAAATAAGTAGATACTAGTTTCATGTTTAACGTTTCATTATCATACAACAATAATGACAAAGAAAAAACAAATCAGCTCTTACTAAAAACATTGTCAAATCCGAAGGTCAGACTGACGTTATCCGACAAATTTAAATAACAAACACCTTTAAAAACACACCAGACAATCCTATTCATCTTAATTTAGTCGCGCCATACAAAAGTGGTTCGAAATTCGAAAACAATAGCCCCGAAAAACTATTGCACGAACTGGCAACGCTGACGCAAGTGGCGCGGTTTGTACTACCATAAATAATAATAGGCGCTAAGTGCGGCAACGTCGCGAACACCGACCGCTGGGTTGGTGCGAAACGGCAACGCTGCACGATCAATGCCGCCACATGCCACGGACATTACGGCTATAAAAAAATATTATAACGTAATATCTATTATATTTGCAGTGTATGTATGTATGTATGTATGTATGTATGTATGTATGCACCAACCAATATATCATAGACATTACAACATGGCAATAACAAGCAACGTTTTAAACTGCTATGTTAATAACGACCCTGTTATTTACATCTTCTCTTGTTTATCAATATTTATATATAGGTATAAAATCTATTAGCTATTCTTAAAGTTTGCTCCGCAGCAGCCTAGAGCGAAAATACTGCAAAAAATACTATAAAAATATATTGCCACATAAAATTTAAAAACAGTAATACGTACATAACTATATGTATAAATATTACGTAAAAAATACATATAAGACAGTTTAAAAAAAATATATATTATCAAAAAAGTTTGAAAACCGCTAATTCTATAACGATATAAAGTGACCAAAAATTAATTTTCCAATACTCTACTACATATACATTAGTTCTATTGGTATTTTCATATACACTATAACCAATCAAGTTTGTACCTAACACAATTCTCGAACACCAAACGAGCGAAACATTCTCCCGTTTGATTGCTCGACGTATAGAAAACAAAGCACAATCGACGAATAGTGTCTGTCGCTCCAATAACGACCCAACTACTCTATTTAGCATAATACAAAACACGTACTCAAGGCCCTGAACCACATGTCCGTCCTATTTGCTAAGAAATTAGATATAAAATGTGTTTTTTCATTTGAATCACAATTCCCACCAGTTTTATTCATGCATACGTAGAGCAACGTGCATAGAAACAGCCCCAGACACACGTACGTGCAACTAAACAAAGGCAACTAGATATGTGTTGGTTCAAACCAAATGAATTCTCATGCAAATTAAGCACAAATAATGACCGCGAGCCGTAATGCGTTTTGGTCTTTGGCTCCCATTCGTTGGTCCTTCGTACCGGTTCAATAACAAAGATAAAATAGATAAAAGTACCGGTAGAGCTGTGAAAAAGAAAATACGTTGTTTTTTCAGGAAATAAAACGAAAACACGAAATAAGGCAACAACACGGTGCGCGTGCTGGAATAAAAACAGTTTTCTGTATTGAGTGTGGCGAGGTAGGTGCGGCAACGTAGCGGTTTGAAAGTCTTTTGAGCGCACGAACCGGCAACGTAGCGTTTATTCCACGACCCCTTATATTTATTTGGAGATCAGCTGGGTACGTACGAACAGTGCAACTTTTATGTATGTATATTTATTTGACACGTACATCGTACAACGTACATTTTAGTACACTTTCTGTCTTTTAAAATCCGCACGTGACCTGCGACAGCCAAGTATCACGACTTCAATATAAAATAAATCAATATAAAGCGATAGAAATAGAATTTGAATGTAGGAATTCCGCAAATACTAGGAATTAGGTCATCGTGCACTTCTAGTCTAGTCTAGACTTCGAATAGGTTATCGGTCAGGTCACGCGATATTTATAAAACTAGAATTAAAACTATAAACATTTATAACTTGTTTTCACCGACAATAATTACGCACTAATAAATCAGACTACTTATAAACTAACTTCAAAACACTACTAGGTTACCTAGAAAGGTCATCAGTCCGTCTAGAACACTTAAATTTAACGACAAACTCTTTAAAACGTCAAAATTGCTTTGATTGGTTTGTTATCCATACAATTATACACTGCTTAGCATAGCATCACACCCACTCTAAATAACGACAACAATACGTCATTATTAAGCAACAAACAGTACTTTCTATTTATTGAACAACAACTCTCAATAACGCCAAAACGCCTACTCCCCTAGAACATAAAAGTCACATAGTAAATATAAAATCATTCAATTAAATAAGTTGTCGATTCACAAAATTCCTCCACGCATCCAAAAATCGGCAAACAGACCTTGACAATCGCTCGTACACAAGCGTGCGGGGGAGGGGAGAGGGGCGAGAGGGGAGGGGAGAGAGGGTCAAACGAATATAGAAAACAAAACATTCATCAAGCGTGCGCGATAAGGCGCAGTGACGATTATTGATTGCATAATTGCATTTGGGGAACCGTGAGAGTTCAGGGAGACGATATCACAAACACACTACGGTCGGACCTGTATGAGCGAGAATTTTCAGGTCCCTCGAACTCTCTCACTCATAGAGGTTCGACTGTATTATCCATATGTACAAATTGCTATAAGCATTCGTCCTATGTGATTCTTTTTTGAAATCATACCCATCATATGTAGAGAAGACTATCGCTGCCTACGTATAATACATTTGTCTTTTGTCTACCAAACCAGATAGTACAATGACATCTATGTAGAGTAGGGCTTCCAATCCCTCATGCTGCGGGATTACGGGTGCGTTATTTGCGGGATTGCCGGATTGGAAATAAACATGCACACGACCTCTCGCGTCGTAACTAACATCATTAAAACTGTCAACATACAGTTTTTTTTTTCGGTATTGTTTCTGTATCCTGTAATAAATAGACAGTGTAATTTGATTTATTGATTTCATGCGAATAGTACAAATAAATAGGGAGTTATGTTGATTAATTTTATACACTATATATTAATATTTTCTATTATATGCGGAATCCTGCGGGTCTGAAAATTCCTAGTCCCGTAAACACCGAGATTGACCTGAGTCCGTACGTGGCTAAAACACGTTAGAGACGTAATTCATAACTTTGTGAAAGGAAGTGCACAGAGACGCGAGCTTAAGTATGTATGTATTTATGTAAATAACCCATCGCCGCGTCGTCAGAGATCAGGTTGGCGCGACAAATTGGCGCCGCAGACGATCCATCCAACTCACTATACAAGCCAATGAGTTGTTTTTTGCCATAAAAATTGCCTCACACACTGGAGGCGTGTTTAAAGAAATGTGTTCATAAAGTTGCGCCTAAATCAGCTGAAACCCAATATAATAAATACTAGATATTTTACAGGTAACCTAATTCAATACTTAAAGTTAATACTATCGTACATAGTACATTATGTTTAGCATTGAGCTAGCCGCAGTGTTTGTTATGATGGTTTTTAAACATTGTGGAATACTTTATAGCAGTGATTTTCAACCACCGTGCCACGAAATTCCAAAAGTGTGCCGCCAACTTTATATATATACCTAATAATAATATTATTAAATAATATGATGTTAAAAAACTTATTTTTTCTTTGTGCGCAGCCAAATTTTGAAATCGTTAAAAGCGTTAACACTAGGTTTACGGGACGCGTCAATTTGACGCATTTTGACTTTTATCAGAAAATTACCAAAAACTGTTTAAATTTTTATTTTATCTCTTTGTATGACTTTTATTCATTGATCGAGGGAAATATATATTGAAGTCTATTTTCTTTAAAAGTGTTGAATTACTGAACTTGTCTATGTGGTATACCTATCGCTACGATATGCGTCAAATTGACGCGTTTTAGTAGAAGTAGGCATATAGAAAACGTCCGTAAACCTAGTGTTAAAAGATACTCGAATAAAACTAAATACATATAAACAACAATAATATTTTTTACGCGAGTTAAATTGAAGACACTGACAGATGTATTTTTAAAAAGAACTTTATTTATCAGTAATACTAACTTATGTCTAAGAGTACTACCAACTAAGCTAACCAACAAGTGAACACTGATGCTCATCCCTACTTGTCTTATATACTAGTATGAATACCATTATGATCCCTCCATACGATCTCCTGGGAAGAAATCCTAATAGTATTCTCTTATGTTACACTATTATCATTAATATCCTATGTTCTCTGCTTACGTAACTCGCGTCTAAGATTCGGTCTTGAGTAGAATTACAAAATACAATTAAAATCGACTAGACTAAACAATATAATTGATTACATAATTACGTACGTTTAAAATGCCTTCAATTAGACATATACAGCGTTCGATGAATGAGGTATGTCTTTAGCGACCAAGGCATACCCACCAAAGATCTATATTCCAAGTATGGATTTTAAAAAACATGGAAAAGTGCAACTTTATATGGTCTCTGTAGACAAAAGCCCAAAAAAAAAAAGAATAAATTTTATTTCATACTAGCTTTTACCTGCGTCTTCGCTCGCATTTAAGTCATTAAATAAGTATCAGAGATCATTTCAATTGGAATGAATCAATATGATTGTAAACAGCTGAAACTATAGTCAATTGGAAACTAAGTATAGTAAAAAATAATTTATTTATTTTTTAATAAAAAGCATACTATGTTACTTCTAGTATCTCCAAAAATATGTGTACAAAGTTTCATGATGAGCGGTTAAGTAGTTGTTGCGTGAAAACGTAACAAACAAACTCACATTCACATTTATAATATTAGTAGGGATTTATTTAATTGACGAGTTTCTTGTAGTCTTCCCGTCATACGCCTTTCCGAAGTCATGGTAGAGTGACGATGAGCAAGCGTACGCCTTTAGTGCCTATGCTAATAAACTATTTTCATTTCCTTTATATGAAACGTTTTTAATTCTGCTTCTCACCTATAGGTTCGCATTGATACAATAAAAACTACAGACGCTGAACTGAAAATAATTAAACGTGTCCCGTTATAGTGGACTAACAACATAGATGCTAATAAGATTTTTCCTACAACAAATCGGAATACAAGAAACATCTGAACTACTAAATCTATCTACACTATCTTTACTAAATAATTGTTATTTTTTTCTTATATGTTTATTTGGTTCTTGTTTTATTTTCATTATTGTGTAACATCTAAAGCAGGGGTTGGCAACCTGTTTGTCCTCGAGGGCGCAATACTCAATTTGAAAATCACCGAGAGCGCATATTTTACAAATCCGTCCACATGCCTATTCTAAACTCAACTGACTACTTGCTGTATATCGCCGTTGACAAGAGTAAGTAAATCGCTCTGGCTATCATACATTTACATTAGTCCAGCGAGGGCGCATTAAAAATCGATCGGGGGCGCTATGGATTAGATTCTAAAATATATATTTTTGTAATTTTATTAGAAGTGTTATCTATCCCTTTATCACATTGAGCATGCCGTCCTATCCTATAATTAAAATTTCATTTAGTTTGTATAATAGTACTCCTTTTTATAATACGTAGTCCTAATGTAAATTTGTAGGTAGGTTAAATAAATAAATAATTGTTTACAAGCGTAAGAAGTTATATCATATAAATTAATTAAATATCAAATTAATTAACAATCACTAATAAAGTGTCATTATAATTATATTAGGACCATAGGTCATTAACCTTGGACAAATACAACAGCCGGTGACGTCATCACACTAATAGAAAATTAAAAATATAAACAATGTATCTATATATATAATACAATCAGTGTTATATACAAGAATGTGTTTATTTAGATACATTGTATGAAAAAGCTACTTTTATCTCTGACGCCTGGCCCATATGGCGCTAGTCTATGACGAGTTTCTTGTGGTCTTCTTCTCGTCACACGCCTTTCCGAAGCCATCATTGCCTATGCTAATAAACTAATTTAATTTCATTAATATAAATTTGAAGGTAGTCTAAAAAAACAAATAAATAGAACTAGAGAGTCACGTGGTTGCACTACCCCTTGCTAATCCATTCACATTCTGTGTCAGCGTTGTTTTTTTAAAGCCAGTGACGTCGTCAGTTCGACACCCACTCGCGCCGACATTCCTACGTCCCGCACTGACGACCTACGTTAGTTTGTTGAATGTTAAACACTTCCGGTTTATCTTTATGTTATTATTAGAGATGTGCCGATTGTTACTTTGGCCGACTAGCCGACTAGCCGATTAGTCGGTTGTAAATAAGCCGACTAGTCGGCCGACTAACCGGCCAAGCCGACTACGGTTTAGGGGATTTCCGTGACGCTTCGTTTACAGCTGATTCGCTGCAATTTCAGTCGCTACTGACATGTGGACAAATGTAAATAACAAAAAAAGTTTTTTGAGTTTTACAGTTCACTAGTTTGACGATAGTTTCAAATATCATCACGCAGAATCGCAATATATGTCATTAAATATTATGTTGATTTGCTTTTTAATTAAGATACTAATTTTGTTTGATAAATGTCATCAATATATTTTCTTTACAAGGAAGTAACACATACATTTTATTGAGAAATAGGCACAAAGTAACAAGTCGGATAGTCGGCGCTTTTTACCGATTAGTCGCCGACTACGATAGTGGCCGGATAGTCGGCTTTACCGACTAGTGGCCGACTAGTCGGAACATCTCTAGTTATTATTTTACATCTACAGGTTAAATGCAGTTAAATAGTACAAAAAAAAAACATAATATAACTAATAAATATTCAGCACGTGACTGAACGATAACTAAACAAAGGAAATAATATATAACTTTACATGCGAGAACACAAATTATAAAAAGTAGCTCCCACTATACCGTCTGATATCTATCAATATTTAGACCGAATATTAGAAAGAACAATGAGCGTGAAAAACAAAAAAAAAATTATTAACACTAGATTTACCAGCTTAAATATACCTATTTTTTCCAAAACCAAAAAAGTATATATTTGTTACAAATATATATAAAATAATATAAAATTCATAAAACTAATTCTTCTGTTATAAATTAAAGAAGATTAGAAGAATTAAAGAAAATGTTACACGCAGTAGGAATTTTAATTTGATCTTGCAAGACCAGCCGTTTTGACTGGTCTGCTAAATCTAGTGTTAATATCGAATAGGTACTTTCCGAAAAATCTATCTAAATGATCAATATAATTAATGACACTTAAATTTTAAAATAAAATAAAAAATCCTATAACAAAACAAACAAAAAAACAACAATTTATTCACAAGTGTCATCGTCCTCTCTAAGGTAGGTAAATAAATGGCTGAACATGCGATAAACAATAATTTTCGTATAATGTTTACAAAATAATTTATCACAACAATGTTGGGTTAATATGATCATGTTATTACGTCACCCGGTCCAATTATGAGATAGCACGCCCATTATCAACACACAATATCATATGGAATTATCAACATATATAACCTATATGTATATATCAGTGGCGAAGCGTGAAATTACACTAAAGGGAAACTCATACATACATAAGTACAATATAAATGCGTCTAATACACTGGTTCCCAAACTTTTTTTTAAAATTATTGGACACGACATGTGACCTCTAGTGGCCTGATATAAAGCTGCACCAAGTATTTCCAGTCGTAGTCACAGTCGCTTCGCTTGAAGGATCCTAAATTATAGGATTGACTTAGCTGAGATCCGACCCACAGAACAAAAATTTACAATCTGGATAATCATGGTCTGATATGAATGAATATTCTAATTAACACATTCTACATTGGCAATCTCTGGAGTAATATATGACGGGTCCGATTTGTTACTATGTAACTAATGCTTAATTCGATGTAAACCAACACATAGATAGAAGCCAAAAATTCCATCTCCCTTCCTATCGCTTACCTATATACCTACAAAAACTGTATCCATTTGAAAGTCTCCATGTATACATCAAAAATAATCATTATCAAGTGTCATAGGTAAGCCTTATATTTAAATTCGTATATAAAACATTTAAAATATGAAATCAAATCTGATTATGCCTCCGTATGCCCCATGTTTTAATTTTGAAAATCATATTACACGTTAGATGAATATCTTACTGATAATAAAGCTTGGACATAATCTATGTCATTTTATGTTTACCCTTAGGTATACAATAGGATGACAATGCCCCTATACAGCAGCTATTCTTCTACGTCATAGTAGATTTATTATATATTATTATGATATGACATTAGTATGCAAGTGGAAAATGCTAGTATACAGCAGCTAAATCAAATTGATAATTAATAAATTTATTTCATTTATATTTGTATTTGTATTGACGAGTAAAAGCGCTCTATTGGAGCCCAATTACTAAAAGTAAAAAAAAAACGGCAACACTGATATTATTATTATTTGTATGTAATTTTTACTTTCCAATCAAACTTAGTGAATGCCTAATTACGCAAATGTTTAGTACCAGCTCTATGCTTGGACTGCCAGGGCTAGAACCCACGACATTCTCTCGTCCGAAGCCAGCGAATCCAGTTAAGGTGCGTCGTCTCGAGATCAGGTTCTTTCGACCGTTCAATGTCCAGACTATGGGAAATCGTCTGCCTACTAGTTTTTTACAAGCGCGCACAAATACAAGTTTCATACAACTTTCCGAGCTCATAAAGAAGCCCTGCTTGCTACACACGAGACCGCATAACCGACGACGCGTCGCACGATATCCTTTATTTAGATACAGGGGGGCTACTCAAGCGCACTTCAGACGAAAATTTCACGAAAGTACAAATTTGACAGCAACGTCACGACGGATGTGTTACACAACGCTTATTTTACGGACATTTGACAGGACTTATAAATCAACATTCACGTAAGCTACAGAGGTGACATGACGGCCGTATCACGAAACTTCAGATATGCCTGAGTAGCCCCCCAGGTGACAAAGTATGAAATTGTATATTTTTCTTTTTTCTATTGGATTTTTTAATATTGAAATTACACAACTATCAAGTTTGCGTAATTTTTTTTTTGTTATAAATCTCTTTTACCACATTAAAGGCGGGGGAATCTTGACGAAAGCATGCCAGGTAACGCGGCAACCGCCCCGCCTCGTTATTCGTCCTAGAGCGGGCTCTTTATTTAAACTCTTAAAACTACAAGAAATATTTTTAAAAAAAGAACTAACAGTCGAGATAAATCGTAGTACTACGACTCCCGCCTTTAATATGTTTATACAGAATCCCATGTCGCTAATAATAATAAGGAAGTACTGTCAAATTGGAGTATTGTGTATTGTTGAGAAGCGATGACAATTGCTACCAGAGTCGCAGCATAGAAGGCGAGTGAACCCAACGTCTGTAGTGGCAGCGGGTACAAACCTGTGCATTGGCTGGGAGCGATGCGTATACTGGGCCATAACCGCTGTGCTACCCTCTGCATGGCTGAGTGCGCATGCCAGCCGCGCGCACTCGTCGCTAGCTGCTCATAATACCACAACACACACTAATCACAAAGCACACGGACAACCTGCGAACAAACAAACATACACATATTAATATTACCCAAATACACACATCTCAAGTCCAACTGACTCGAGATGAGTCAACGAAATCAAATCAAAAATGCTTATTTCGCATAGATGCTTTAGGCCGGCGGTTCTCAAACTTTTTTGGTGAAGGAAAAAGCCTTAATATAATTATAAAAAACTGATTTATATGTATTTATGAATAATCATATTGCAATGTAATATTTAGTTGGAATATTTAGATGTAACCTTATAATCTCCCTTTGGTAGGTATTTTTTGCAGTATTTTAACCCTAGGGTTCCGCGGAACACACTTTGAGAACAGACTGCTTTAGGCGTATAGCTTAGAATTCACGAGATTTCGAAAAGGCATATGACGAGATGAAATCTTCTTCTTTTATTAATGGCCTCAGATATCTATTAAAGACAATTCTGCCAATGTCCAGTATTCAATAAGAAACTATAAAATTTTAATTCACACGTAAATCCTCATGTCAAAGAAAAAAAAACGAGAAGAAATCACAAGAAACTGACTAATCAGAGCCTGATGCAAAAAATTTTTTTTTTCAACAAATTTTCTGATACAATACGATAGAATTTGGTCACATATGTGGACGTTTAGTTTTTTTTTATAACTATTCGGAAAATTCAATGTCTGTGCCTAATTTTAGCTGTCAAACGTTATGTCATTGTCAAATTTTTTTTTTTCTAATTTTACGTTTTATTTTAAAGTCCGATCCATGTTTCTCATTGTAAGCGGATTGAAGAGTTTTTAATTTGTTATTACGTCACCAATAATTATATTTATACTAGCTTTTACCCGCGGCTTCGCTTGCATTTAAGTCATTAAATAAGTATCAGATATAATTTCAATCAATATATATTCAATAATAAGTATCTTATGTTACTTCTAGTACCTCCAAAAATATGTGTACAAAGTTTCATGATGATCGGTTAAGTAGTTGTTGCGTGAAAACGTAACAAACAAACTCACATTCACATTTATAATATTATAAGTAGGGATTAATAATAAATAGGACAAAAATTTGATAACAATTTATTCACTACCGAATCCCTCAATAAGAGTTGCTTTGACTGCATTAGTTGATGCTTATACCATTAAAAATATATATTTATTTTTGTCTCTACAAAAAAATAATATCGACACCGGAGAGTTCAAGTTACTTCATAACACAGTCTATATTTGCCAAGGTTTCTTATTGAGCTAAATAAAAAATAAATAATCAATAAAGCTTACTTCTACGTTTATTTTGATTAAATCAAACCCCAATCGGGTATTTTTTACTTCAAAAGAACAACCATTGTTTATCAAATTAAATGAAATGAAAATAGTTTATTAGCATAGGCACTAAAGGCGTGCGCTTGCTCATCGTCAGACTCTACCGTGACTTCGGAAAGGCGTATGACGAGAAGAATACCACAAGAAACTCGTCATATAAAATCATTGAAGGTAGTTTTATTATAATTAATTTTTAAAAAATAACAAACGGTCAGAACATGCTGAATTACAAAAATAAATAAAATAATAATACATTTACTATTTAATACTCAAGCTAAATATATATTCCACATAAATAATTAACTTTTATCAATACTAATATAATAAAGAGCAAACATTTGATTGTTTGTATGTATTGAATAGGCTCCGAAACTACTGGACCGATTTGAAAAATTCTTTCACCAGTAGAATCCTACATTATCCCTGATGAACATAGGCTATAGAATATTTTCAAAAACGTTAGGGATCCATATGAAAACTTCAATAATGTGAAAAAAAAAACATTATTTTGCGTACGCTGCGGAAATTATTAACAATAGAGCAAAGTGATGTTTATTCTCTGAACCCACATCTATACAGACATAAAAATACAGTCCTCGGATTAGTTCTGTAAATAGAGATATTATAAATGTGAATGTGAGTTTGTTTGTTACGTTTTCACGCAACAACTACTTAACCGATCATCATGAAACTTTGTACACATATTTTTGGAGGCACTAGAAGTAACATAGGATACTTTTTATTAATTACTATAGTTTCCAATTGACTATAGTTTCAGCTGTTTGGAATCATATTGATTCATTTCTATTGAAATGATCTCTAATACTTATTTAATGACTTAAATGCGAGCGAAGCTAGTATTGGACATAGGGCTGTTGTATTTAATCAAATAAAAAATATTATTATTATAATCTACCCTTAAGAACCACATTGCTGAGAATTCTGTAACTACAATACATATATCAATCAATCAATCAAAAGAAGTTGTTTAATTAATTAATTATAATTTCAGTTAAAAAAGAAATAATAATAATAATAATAAATACGACCCACCACCACCAATCCCCTTCCAATTAAACAAAGTGGTAGGACAGACTTCGCAGGAAAAATATAGCATAACATAAAATTAGTAGTACATGAATGTAGGTCATAGCTAGGAGCATAACCTCGATCTAGGGCATGCGAGGGCGATGCACTTTGACACAAATAACGCGACCCCAGCTATAAATAAATACAGACTTTATAAACAACTAGCTGTTGCCCCCGACTTCGATCGCGTAATAATGATGTTTCACATTTCAGTCAACAGAAAATGCCTATCGCAAAATTCTTTCTTACAGGATGTCTACTAACTACCTCTCTGCCAAATTTTCCTGTAATTTATATAGCCTATATTAATCAGTGATAATGTAGCATGATGGTGAAAGAACTATTGAAATCGGTCCAATAGTTTTTGAGCCAATTCGTTACGAACATACAAAAATACAAATCTTTCCTCTTTATAATATTCGTATAGGTTTAGAAACTAAGCTGGAGTATGGACCCATGAGCAGAAGCAGCCGCTGCCAGCTTGACTTTATTCAAATTCTTTATAGCTTTAAAAGTAGGTATTACAATTTAACACATACAAAAATCTTTATCACCATATATTACACCAATATTACATCTTTTAGAAAATCAATTATCATAGGAGAGACAGTGTTAGTAGCTGGTAACACAAATTAAGATTATGTATAATTAGTTGTTTCAGGCGTTACTTTGCGGAAATCCATATTAAAGGAAATTATTTTGCTTATAATTCCCGCTACAACATTCAATAACTTGTCTTGACGCGTTTCGCCACTTCACGTGGCATCATCAGGATTATATATGTTTTTTTTTGAGTGTTTACGTGTGAACTAAAATTCGACATTAGCAGAATTGTCTTTAATAGATATCTGAGGTCATTAATAAAAGAAGAAGAAGATTATACATAAATATAGATATATAAATTTCAGCAGGAGAGAGATATAGTGACTTAAGTTTCAAGATAGGGAGAGATGGTGCCGTTTCAATAATAAAGATTGAATGAACAAGCCTGCCCACTACCATTTCAATGTGACAACAATCATATTTACTATTCATACTAAAATGAAACTACGAAATTAGGGCTTATTAACACTAGATTTACCAGATCAGTCAAAATGACTGGTCCTGCAAGATCAAATTAAAATTCCTACTGCATGTAACATTTTCTTTATAACAGAAGAATTAGTTTTATGAATTTCATATATATTTGTAACAAATATATACTTTTTTGGTTTTGGTAGAAATAGGCATATTTAAGCTGGTAAATCTAGTGTTAAATAAATTCAATATATAAAGAAAATAACTTCCCTACATCAATTTGGTACTTGTATTTTTGTAATTTTATTAGAAGTGTAGTATCTATCCCTTTATCACCTCGAGCATGCCGCCCTATCCTATAATTAAAATTTCATTTAGTTTATATAATAGTAGTCCTTTTTATAATATGTAGTTTAAATGTAATTTTGTAGGTAGGCGAAATAAATAAATTAAATAATACCAAACTAAACCCGAGACTGTGAAATAAAAGTTATCACACGAGTTAGCAGTTGCCTTTATTCGATCGATGACGGCGACGCACGGGCGCGGTCCTACAACGCTATTCGGTGCTTTTGCACTCAATAACTTTAGCAGCTCCAGTACGAAATAATTTTACGTTCTATACAACTCACATAAAAAATGCAGTAGATTTATGTCGAATACTGATTTTTTAAGACAGATTAAATTTATTTATTTATTTTTTGCAGTACGTATATATATGTATGAATTGTTATTTACTTATTTTTCTCTAAATTATTTCATATACAGGCTATGATTGACGAGTTTTTTGTGGTCTTCTCGTCATACGCCTTTCCAAAGCCATTGTAGTCTAGCGATGAGCAAGCATACGCCTTTAGTGTCTATACTAATAAACTATTTTCATTTCATTTCATTTCAATCATGTGAATTTTTATTAACTAAATAATTCTAGAAGTACCTACGTATTTAATATGTTTAACCCTATGTCTCAGAGTCATATCATCATAGTACGTGAAGTGATGAAGGTTGTTTTTACATAGCAACACGATTATAATTAGACGGCCTTAGATCTAACACCTGTCAGTCTGACTTGAGCCCTGACTGTATTTTGTGATAGCTTTTCCGACATTGGATAGAAAATAGGTACTTAGAGATATATATAGATCGCATACTATAAAAAATGTTTTATGTGATGGTTTCTATTCCAGCTTGAGTAGTTATTTTATATACCTAATTTTTTATTTAATATATAATAGGATTTGAAATATTTTATCATTGCAATTATTGTTTTTTTTAACAGCTGTGCTATGGCGTATTATTGAAGTTATTTTTGATAGAAATTAAAATTATTCTCCAGTATTAATTTCACTTTATAACTTTTATGATATTTATAAGTTGTTATTCGAGTGCAACAAACGAGAAACAGGTTTGAGTCCCGGTGCAGATGGCGTGTGTGGCAGGCTGGGTTTTTTCCTAACAATTACGACCAGAGATAGTGTGTTTCACTGAGTTTCCAGTGTACATTAACTTCTGAACTAATTTACATCTAATAAGAACTTTTCACAGGCTTAGTAAAAGTGGAAAATAAGTGACGGGCATATCGATTCATTCCTCGTGGCATGCAGTTGCAAGACCACCCGGTCTCGTCTGGGGTAAATTTAGAATACGCCAGTCGGCGCAAAGGGCAACACGACTATACTTAGTTACAACACCAGACTCTGACCACCATATTTTACAATAATGACAAACATTTCTTTATCTCTTATGTAATCCTTGGCCACCTACATCACCACGTGCATCGTTCATGATGGGACAGTCACGAGTTGACCACGTTATCTGGCTGTTTTAACAGTGGAATTGATCTTTTACGCAGTTAGTTGGTTCTAGTTAGTGTGGTATGCGTTCGATGTGGCATCATCTGGTGACACGTGTAATGTATGAAGTGGGGCACCTACCTTATTCTTGTTAACAAATGCACAAATATTCACTGATCACCAACACGACACGACACGTTGAACAAATTACACTTTGGATAAACACTTTTATACGATTTTTACTATGAACGACGCGAATTTTCACCACAAACCTTATTCTCAACGATTGCACTTAACTTAAACAATATGTATTTATACGCATTTATAGTTATTGGAAAGTCCATTGAACTGTTTCGTTATTATATTGAGCGAAAAGATACGGAGTGGCAACGCTGTTCGGAGCGACGCATTGCCGATAGCGGCCGACAGTTGGCGCGTGTGGTGGCTAGGCGGGGGTCGAGAGGGGCGCGTCGACAGAGAGAGACGCAACGCCCGCCTCGCCCGTTCTACTATTTTTTACGGTGTTTATGATTTTCTACAACGTAAAATGTAATTTAGAGAATTATATTGTAGATTATTGACGAATGGACGGGTTCGCGTCGACAGATGACCTTTTCCTGGTTGTATCTGTCGTTTGATAAGCGAGGTCGTCGGTGAAGTGCGCGACGTTGCCAAACCTCACGTTTCCCCAGATTAGGAAAGTGTGGGCTAACCCCCTTGGCCCTTTGACGTTATAGTACATTCACGACGAACGTGGCACTGTTCCAGATTTTTATCATTATAGATAAAATAGTAAATAACAAAAAAGTTTTACTGTTGTTTACAGCAAACTTGCCAAAATGCTCGTTATGTAAGTTTGAAGAAGATCTGACGTGAAGTGGCGCCGCGTCTCTAATGGAAACTACACTTTTTGTTTACTCCATTCAACATACACTTTGGCATGGATCTCCAATTTGAACCGTTTCACTCAGGTACCATCCCGTCCTTAATTCTAAGAACTGTTTACCCGAAATGATAGAAATGTAAAAATATTATTTAACTTTAGCTTATGCAAAATATAAACGCCGAAATATAAAGAAAGATTCCTTTTCTGAATTCCAGTAATTATTTTATACATTCTTTTCGGTTGTACCTTTGCTAACGTTTCGTACTATGAAGCATAGCCTGGTGTGCGTGTCGGGTATAGTACATGGGTATAGTGTAGCGAAATACAGTACAATACAACACAATTTACTGTTTTATTTCTTACGATATTCAAGTAAAAACAAACAATAAATTATGAATAAACAACATAATATTGCGAAATTGTCATCATAATTATTAATTATATGATTATTTATATATAAATAATATATTTACAAAAGATAAGACGTCCGGATGGTAGTTTTAACTACTCAATTTAGATTTATTGTAAATATTTTGTTGCCATCTGCAGAGATAAGGTAGCTGTGATGCTGGGAAAATATTAAAAGGAAGAAATTGTTGAAGTCTCTTTTTAAGTTAGTTAAAATTAAGGTCACCTTATAATTAATTAGACTTTGATTCAAGTACATGGAACTATCTCCAAAGTTCAAAGGTTGGATGCAAAATTATCTAATTAATTTTATTGCATTACTGTGTTATGTGATGCTGTGACACGTACGGAACGGATCGAGGGACCTCAACGAAGGTCGCATACCCCACAGTAATGGGGGAGATACCCCAACCTCCATCGGGTGAATGTAGACCCCACGTTTGTAAGGGGATGAGTATTCCCCCGTGATACTCTGCAAACGGGAATTATTTCGAATGGGCTTTTTAGGTTTTATTTTCTAGGTATTCTAGGAAGCCAGTAAACGTCTATAGTTAGTTGGAGTTTATATAATAGTGTCAAGTTTTGGTCTAATTTTAATTGTACTACATAATATATACTAGTAGGTACTAGTATTTTAAGCTGTTAAGCTGGAGTGTGGCAACAGTCACTCCTTCAACACCGCTATGCCGGCTTTGGGATATTCATGTATGCAAGTAACTATCTTTTTAGGTAAAAATAAATAGATAAATATCAGTTTATCTGAAAATTGACGCCTGAAGAAGACTTATCACAGTTGAAAGTAATAAATTAATAATATAGGATAGGATTATGCTATTGCTGTCAGGACAAGGACGAGGACATAAGCACAAGACAGGAATGACATAACAAAGGACAATCGCGATGGATTGTCTTACACACGCACAGAGTTCAGACTTCAGTCCGAGGCGTGTCAGACGTCAGTGCTGGTTCCGTTATCGGAACGGGTGGGTGTACTGTTGTCCGTTTGAAGTTCGAACTGCATTTACGAATTTCAAAATTCGATACGCGTTCGAAAATTTCGTCTTCTTCTTTCTTTATTAATGGCCTCAGATGTCTAATAAAGACAATTCTGCCAATGTCAAGTATTCGGGCAACAGCCCAAAAAGAAATTATAAAATTTTAATATGCAAGTAAACCCCCATGTCAAAAAACTCCTAATAAAACTAATCGTTTTGAATTTGCTTCGAAAATTTCAAAACACACTCCTAAAGTGACAATAAAAAAATCATTTAAAAAGGTTTAGTATATTTTATTTTAATAAATAACCCAAATAATAAAACTTTATTTTTGCTTAATTGAACAGTTTTTTATTAACATCGCAGTTTCCATTATTGTTTACGACGCCATTTTCGGCTGCTATGACGAAGTTCCTATTATATCTATCAATGTCAATAAAGGTTGGCTTATGCGTACTAACAATGAAATTGCACAAAATTATCTAACAGAAGGATATTTACTAGAAATCGACATATTAGGCCTACATATAAAATTAAATGCCTGTCTGCCTACTAAAGGTTACTTCTTCTTCTTCTTTATTAATGACTTCAAATCTATACTAATACAATAAAGAGGAAACATCTGATTGTTTGTATGTATTGAATAGGCTATAGAATATTTTCAAAAACCCGGATGTTATATTGCGTACGCTGCGGAAATTATTGACAATAGAGCAAAGTGATGTACTACAGTTTTATAGAGGACATCAATATCTACAAAAAAGTCAGCGACATCATATGTTTAACTATTACAGTTAATACAATAACTACTTTTTCATGTTAAAATTCATAGTACTTTATATCTTCATTCATCTTCATTTGGCAACAGCTATATCAAATAAAGACAGTTCTGCCAATGTCTATCTAGTATTCGCGCAACAGCCTAACGAGAAATTACAAAATTTTAATACACAAGTAACAAAATACCAAATGCATCTTCACATGATGACCTGACGACCTATACAAGCTTAAACAAGTTCAAACACAAACGTAATTACAATAACATTGGCAGTGATGATTTACGTCACTAGACCAGTGATCCTCAACCACTGTGCCGCGGCACTTTTGTGTGCCACAAAATTCTTAAAGTGTGCCTCAACAAAAAAAAAGTTGAGAATCACTGGCACTATACTGAAACTAGTCTTAAATTTACTTAAGTCCAGTGATTATGTCTTACAGGTATACAATATTCTGGACCAATACAGGAAGAGTTTAATGAGAACCGCAACGAATGAAAAGCCAAGAGTTCCTCAAACCTTACTATCGTAACTGAATAGAGCTGCTGGCGATGATGATGATGATGATGGTGGAATGTACGATGAGAATGAAGAAGAACAGAGTGACAAAGAATCTAAAGGTGATAAAAAAACGCCGAATAGCGAAGTAACACAGACAAACAGTTACTTTACAAACAATAATGAATGAATAGCGCCCATATTAATGCGACTGCCTCCTATTTATCAAAATCAAGCTAAATCGGAAATATTTGACGTGGTACAAAAATTTGAGATGAAAGTGTATAGGGATAAGCGCGAAGGGACTTCGATGGGTATTAAAGAAGAAGGTGAAGCTTAGAAATGAAACCGCCTTTAGATACATTTTATATTATTTTTAATGCTTCAATTTCTTAATTGAAATATTTATATAAAAATATGGTCTATAAAAACTTGCATCATAAGAGAATACAGCTAAAATACTAAGACAATGTGCATTTGCAAAATTACGATGCGTTAGAGAAAGTCGGGGAGCACCGTGTGCGTTCAGACTGTGGCATGACTGACGCCTTGCCCGAGCCCGTCCGTTCAATCTGTTGTATTACACGTTGACACGAATGAAGTGCGGCAACGTCGCTTTTTCTTTCTGTGATAAAAATAAACTTATGTTTTCAATAACAGTCCACGTATTTTAATTACATGCAGTTTATTACTTAATTGTGAATGTATACCTAATATTTTTTTTACATATATTTACCAAACTAAACTAAGGCATTTTAAAACGATTTCTTCTTAAATAGGTCAAATAGTATTTGTTATTCATTAAGAGAATTTAACTGAATGTCATTTTATATAGCAGCATCATCTTCATCCACAACTTCAGATTTAATCTTAACGTTTTCGGTAATAAAATGATTATCATTAGTTGAGAGTTCGGCCATTACAGCTTCGTAGAATTTAATCCGTAACCTAAACTTCTGTGTCGGGTTCAACTTCTCCATATGTGGTAATAGACTCATCAGAAAATGGTAGTCGTCTGGTCCTTTGGACTTCATTTCCTCGGCGTCTCCGTTTCCAATTTCAATTTCTATTAACTTAGGCTTTTTCTTCGCGTCTGACGCGTCCGAATCCACATCATCTGTGAGCAGTCGTTTCTTTAATATGTCCGCATTATTTGCTGGATGATCAACGATTGTTGGATCGTATGGGAAATCATGCAGAGAGAAGTATCCGTTTTGTGACACCTCCACATATAAGAATGACAACAGATTGAAATACTGCCATGACGAGTCGTAATATTCGATGGTTGTTTTCATACGCTCCATCTTTCTAACTTCTTTTCTGTAATTGTCTTTTGCATTTTTCCATTTCTTCTTTAGTTCGGAAACTGTAACAATGTAAATCTTACGTCAGCTTGTATTGTACACCTTTTATAACAAAGATTCAGGTACAAATCCAACAGCAGGGTTGGAACCCACACTCCCTTTCCAAACGCGAGACATGAGTCACTAATTTTATTTTATTAACGTAATATTATTTTTGTATTTAAATTAGAATTGTAGGTAGTTTGATATACAATTTTTTTTTTAAATTAGTGTTTGTTATATTCTCTGTGGAGGGCAAGGCACGAGAGTAGTTGACCTTAAAATAAATGAAAACATATTACCTCCATATTCGGGCACCAACGCCTGTATTTGTTGCCATAGTGCCGATGTCACGTTCACATTCTTGTGGTGCGGATGTCTGGAGCACCATATGGCCGGCCTGTTGTGCACGGCGTTTATTATGAGCTCCAGAGACGCCATGGCCCGCCCAGCCCGCCGCTCGACACTGAATGAAGCCGCTCCGACCGCTCTCCCCGCCGCTCTACCGCGTTTGCCGCGCACTACGGAAAAATGACCCTTATTCTACGCGCGCTTGTGATGCACTTTTTTGTCCGTGTTTGGTTTTTAAATTGGAACGAGGTCGCTTTTGTTTTTAGCTTTATTAAATTTAAATATTACATTTACTTGTTTGTTACTTACTGCTCATTAGTAATTTTATTATTAGTAATATAGTCGAAATAGTTTCTAAAAGCAATTATGATCGTTTATACATAAATAAAGCATTAAGCAGTAAATTATTTGAATACAATAATATTTCCAAATGAGGATATTTTATTGATAAAAATAAGTGATATAATAATTTTTATCCAAATTTCCTTTATTTACAATATAAACAAACAAAAGTGGGTTAACGAACGATGAATGGAATTTATTTTTAACTTGTTTTTATTTTTATGAACAATTATTTATTTATTTAATAATCGGCTTATTTGCAGACTTTTGCTGACTGGGCTTAGTTACAATCAGTATTTTATTTATAATATTATATTGTTCTGGCATCGCTGCTAGCAAGGGGAGGCGAACGTGGCTTGTGAATCGATATGCGATGTTGCCAGCTCGTGCAGTCATGGCTGCCCGGACGAGGCTCATTTTTATTTGTTGCCATTCAATTATGAAGGAAATAATGACACCTGCCGCGTCATACTTCTCAATAGTTTGCATTTTGTTTATGACGAAAACTCATTCTTTACGGCGAATACAGTTCTCAGTGTTTTACACAAGCTTGATTCGTTATTTTGTTGAATTTAATAATTTGAATCTGGCATCGTACACTGCTTGCTAAATAAAACTTTTTCACATAAAAGGTGGCAACATAAAAAAGTACTAAAGGCATTCATTTTATGTTATATTACGTTTCATTCCAGAGTAGTACCTATCAGATATATTTATCGTGTTATCCAGCCTAAAAAAAAGATTTTAAAATTTCAATCTATGCATATGAGATTGTAGTATAAGTAAAAGTCAGTTGGAGTAAAAATATATCAACTAGTCATTCAACTGTTATATACCGTAAAAAAGCAATTAAAATAACTTTATTACTACATATTTTCCAAGGAATTTCCCCACGACACGCTTCCTTTCATCCTACGGCTTGTTCTATAGATGCCTACATAAATATATTACGCCATTCTTTTAAGACACCTAGTACTTTATTATTAGTCTTAATAATTACGCCTTTAGGCACAACAACGCTAAATACGTTTTTAATATACTGATGAATATTTTTAATCACTCAACACTTTCAAATTCCAATATGTACACAAAATTGTATAGCGACATCTAGTGGCTGAGCAGGTGTAGTTCCATGTTTGTAATTATGCATTTAGGGCTTAGTAAATAGTTCCAGTTATTTTGTATAGATGGCGTTGAAAAATTTCTTCGAACGATCGGGAGTGGGAGGCTAATAAAACAAATATTTCATCATAAACCCAATTTATTTAGAATCCAAAACACCTTTTATATAATAATAATAAAATAGCTGTCAATAATATTAATAAAACTAACCAACACACAAAAAATAAATGACGAACCATTTCTGATAATATTGCATGTAATTATTACTATTTTTAACTTTAATTGATACATTTAATTCAAGATATTTTATTTATTGATTTATTTCATGATATCTGAGGACGTAATGACGAATTTAAAGCTAAAAATATACATTTTTAGCATGTCTGTTTATCGATCGTTTTTAGTTCAATATGTCACCGATAGGTTCGCAAGATTAAATCTACGACGCAATAGTTGTGTATTTTTAACATAAAAAATTCTTCTGGACTCTTTACTATTATGATGTTTAACGAATCATTCTACCATCAATGGACGAATTCAATTTATATAACCTCGCAATTGCTTCTTTGACCTTAGACTTGTCCAAGCTCAGTTCTTGGTTTATAATATCGGAACAAGTCAAATCATACGGAGCCGCCAAATGGTCCGCAGCCAAATTATAAACGGTGACTGGTTTTCTAGAAAGTTCGTCCAAGCCATAATCTCCAATCGAATTGGACGCCTTTAAAAGAACTATTTCAGAATTTAATTGTATTTTAGTTTCGTAATTAACGGCTTGTTTTAGCTTGTTATAAGCCGATTCAATTATTAATTTTTGATATTCGAACGGCTCCTCGATGTTGTATTTTAATTTTTTAAGACAATAATCGATTTTTTCGTCCCATTCCTTAAAATTTTCAAGTTCATTCGATATAGTTTCTTGTGATTTGCTCATCAATTTGTACATATGGTTTAGTAATTGATTTTGTGTGACTTCTTCTGACACGTTGGATGTGTATTCTTGAAGAATTGTTTGCAGGGATTTTGGACTTCCATCGAGGCAGAACACTTTACCTTTCATACCTGTGAAAGAATTTTTATATAGCACACAATCACGACCACAGACAGAGTAATACCCATAGCCAGTAGTTGCAGTATGCATTGTCAACTGGTATAATAAATATATATTCTATAACCAACCATTATTTTCAAATATTGCCGCCATTTCCAAAGCAACGAGAGCACCGAACGAGTACCCCAATATGTAGAATTTGGAACCGATGCCGATTTTCGATTTTATTTTCTGTAAAATTAAAAAATTAATTTTATATGTTCTTTTATATATATATTTTTTTTACTTACAAGCAATAATTATTTCTTTGAAAAAAAAAAAAAGCTATAGCACTAGTTGAAATAATATTTTATTTAATGTAATTTAGAATTATTTAAACAAGTATTTGAATTAATTCTAAAATTATTTATTTAATTATTATTACAATAAAATAATCTCCTAATAAAAGCCACGTTTTTTTCATTAACTTTCAGTATGAAAAAAAAAACTCGAAATAGATAAAAACCTGAGCAAAGTGCGCGGCTAATTCCTGTACAGTTTCACTTTTAACTTCAACCGGATACTGACATAGTATAGCTCTGAGCCGCAAACGACGACAGAGTCTATACATCAGGGTCCTATGTCCGTCCATTCCCGGAACCACGATCAGGTAATCCTCGCCTTTGTAGAAATCTACCCGCTGAAATTAATTAACCTTTAACTATTGAGGCGGATTTAATTTCACGTAAACACTGACGTGGGGGCCTCAGAGAACCGTATATATATACGTGCTTGTATTAAAAAATCTTTAGGGTTTTAAATGTATTTAAATAAAATAAAATATTTGATGATTTCAAAAACACTTTGGAAAAACATTTTGGAAAAAATCAGCAAGAATTAATAAAATTATTTTAAAAAATCAACAAATTAACTAATTAGAGTAATTCGACAATTTTTTTTTTTCTCAAAACCTGAGAGGCCCCCACCGCAGCAGGTTAAATGTTAATTGGTCGTGCGATATAAAAATAAATTGCAAAAAATAATAATTTCTAAATGTTTTAGAAATAGCTGAAAATTTCAATGATTTAAAATAATAAATTATAATTATGTAAGCAATATTTTTGTTTATTTTATTTATTTATTTATTACTTAATAATACAGAGTAAGCGAGTAAGGAGATGACGGCCTTGATGCTAAGAAGCGATCTCTTCAGGCAACCGACTTTGAGATGTAGAGCAATGCAGAAGAGAAATAGCAGGAGGTATAAACACCGTTATGACGTGACAACGTCTTATAATTCGATTGAGCCGGCTGCACGCACGAAAAAACATGACTCATGCGGCGTTACCTCGCTCTGAGGCGTTCCATGTAAGGCTTAAAGTGATCTTGATCAATTTCATTGTGATTTCCAATTACCTCCTTCTCTATATACATACAAATCTATTAAACAAATGAAATTAAAATTTTCTTTTGAAAAATGCTACCATTCCATCAGTATTTTCTTAAGACGTTGTCACGTTCAACTATCGTCAGTAAACCGACTTTACAGACAACCGATTTTTTTTTTTATTTAATTACAATACATTAAACAGAAGAACAAAAAATAAAACCAAAGGTGTTTTATTATCCTTCATCACTGTCAGAAATTACTCTCATTCTTTTTTTCGGAATCGAAGGTTCGAATTCACTTTCATCACTCGAAGTTATTTGTGCCGATTCGATGTTTGAAGCAGAAATATTTACATGTGTACACAGCGCACGTGTTCCTGTTCAATCACAGTAGTATTTAGTAGAGTGCGATAAAAACAAAAAAAAAACTTATTTGGAAAACCGTGTAAAAGCGAAAACGTGTAAAACAAGTACCGTGTAAATCGGGGGATAGGTAGATACAAATACAAATATAGTTTTGTATTGATAATTGTCGCATTGATTGTGATAATATTCAATTTAAAATGTAATAAGTTACAGTTATAATTACAGTTTTAACTAGTACGGAGTACATTATGTTTAGCATTAAGTTAGCCGCAGTGTTTTGTTATTACGTTTCTTTAAATATTGTTTAATACTTTATAGTGTTTATATAAAGCTATCTTAAATATTATATTATTGTAATAGGCTAAGTTTAAATAAATGAATAAATAAATTTAAAAAAAATAAACATTAATTTCGGTCAGCATTCGAAACGTACATTATCTCCATCGCTGATAACAGTTGGCATCCAAATTAGAGGCTCAGTAACAAACAAATTCTCATTTTCGTAATGCCTGAAAAATAAACTGAAAACGCTTGTTGTGTTTTCTTTACCACCTTTCTGTCTGTTATCTAGTTCATGGACTCTGAAATATTTATACATACATTTATAAAACAAGTGAAGACGATCTATATTATTATAAAAAATCTCGATCGATATCAATGTAAATGTAGATGTCATTAATAGTATAAAAAATAGCCAATTAAAACATCTATTACGTGCTTATGTACTATTTGTGAGTGCCTAGCTCAGTATAGACATAATAATAAATTAAACCAATGGTTCTCAAACTTATATAGAAGTATAAATCGTCGTTTTCAAAGCTGTCTTATTACTGTAACGGAACGTGTTATATTACATAAGTAACACGTGTAACGGAACGCAACTAATGCCACGTAACCAGCGAATGAATAAAGGCACCTAAGTTTAACAATATTAGTGTTTTATTTAACTACACTACAATTACAAAACTAAGTATAGAAGTGATTGGAAAATGAACCTTCCAAAATAAACGAGCAAATCTTACTCTTTCAAAGTCATCGACAGAATCTCTTCAACATCAGAAGTCTTTTGACAAATCCCAACAAGTACATCACATAACTCATTCAAATAACATTGTTGTATACCCAATTCTCTAACAGTCAAATCAACATCGAGTTCATCTATTGATTGCAAATCTATAAAATAATATGAAACAAAAATAAGCGCCTGAAAAATATAAATAACAATGATTTACTGAAACTTACTTAAAGCTTCAGCGAGGATATCACTGACAGTCTTCTCTTTTCCATCATCAGCTCCAATATGGTATACGCCTGGTTTCCTTGCCAACACCTGGTTTAGATATTTAGCCGTACGGTCAAGGGTTATTGAAATTGGGGTGTTGGTTTCCATCTGCTAAAACATTATTATAAACCTGGGTGGGATAATATGGACTGAGTCACATAAACTACCATTGATATATTACAATTACATATATCGCAGTAGGAATCACAAATCTCCGCTGAATCGAGCTTTGGACTCTCCTGGATATTTGGATGTTTTTGCTGACAAACTTAGTGCTATAAGTAATGCATGTCTGGCCTTCTGCGAGAAGGTCGATGTATAACACAGGCCCACAAAAAAAAAAAGTGGTGTGTGCTGGGTGTCGGACCCACATAGTCTGGCGTATTTTTCCCGCTGAACACGAATCTGTAGTTCAAATTGGGGGTTAAACTGCAAAAAATGGAGAAAAACCAAAAAAACCGATAAAAATCACGATCTCGTATTTTTTTCCGTCCTGGTTCGACACCCAGCACACACCACTTTTTTTTTGTGGGCCTGTATAATTGTTTCAGGCGTTATCTTGTGGAAATCCATATTAAAGGAAATTATTGTAAAATGTGAGTTTGTTTTGAGACTGTTTTTGTTTAGTTATTTAGTTATTGACATTGATTGGTTATTATTATTATTATTATTTTTATGCTATTTTATTTTTTGACATTTTATTATTAATATTATTGTGTATCTTTTGAATTTGACTCCTCCTTGCATGGCGTATTGGAATTGACTGTAAGACCATGCAAAAGACTGCGCTTAAATAAGTAAAATCAATCGTAAAGCGTGAGATGCTTTTTAAGACGTATCCAGTTATATTCAACTAGTTACTAGTTCCTTAACATAATTATAAATCAAAATTAAATAATAGTTGGCAAAACCTAACTATGAATAATAGGTTAGGTTTTTTTTTGACGTGAGTATTTACGTGTGAATTAAAATTTTGTAATCTCTTATTGGGTTTTTGCCCAAATACTCGACATTTGAGAATTGTCTTCATTAGACATCTGGGGCCATTAATAAAGAAGAAGAAGAAGAATAGGTAGATTTTTAAATATGTTTTGAGTATGTTAACGCGATAGTTTTTTTTATATAAAGGTATAATATTGTGGCGGTCGATTCTACAAGCCGAAAATACTTATTTAAGAAGATTTGAGGTTTTGACGTTTAGTCTGTCAGTGTCATCTTTCTTGTTTTCTTCTGGTCTTTCTATTACCACAATGCATTATGATAAATATATTTTAATCCATTTTAATCTATTTTATTATTTTACACAAGTATCTCTAAAATATAATATTAATAGTTTTTAAAAAGGACAGTGTGAATTTCTTGTTATGATTATCGAGATGTGCTATACACATAGCTGGGCACCGTTAATCAAATAGTTAACTTCGTTAATCGCTAATCCGTTACTGAAAAAGTTAACTTCGTTAAAAGTTAAAGCGTTACATTTCAGAAAATTTAACGCAAGTTAACGTTAACGTTACCGTTAACATCTTAACACGTGATAAAAATTGCATCTTCTTATAAAAACTGTTTGTTCTGGAAATTAACAGGTTAGAAACAAAAAAAAAGGACGGGTATAATTATTAGAGTATATACCTATACGCATGTTGACAAACAATGTTTTTTCATTCATTTGGATTATGATTTAGAATTTATTTTAATAAGTTAGACTAGTTGCGTTCTAGACGAAACACTAATTAGACGAGCTAATTTTAAGTCGATTTGATAGTCATGTAATGACCAATTGCTATTTAGACGAATTGCTACATAGACCACTTATATCTTTAACTAAATGATACGATACTAACGCGTCCAATATATCTGTCAGTTTAGTCATGATATTATGGTTTTATTATGCACAGAACACTCTTTCTTTATAAATACACACATTGTACAGATGCAAACTATCACTGACAGTATACAAAGTACTAAAAGTATGTAGTGTATTTCGCGGCGGGGCGCGGTGTGTGCGGTACCTGTGCTGGATTAACGATTAACGGACTTTGGGAAATTTAACGGAAGTTAACGAGTCCGTTAACAAATTTTTAAGTTAACTTAAAAGTTAATCCGTTACTCGAAATGTTAACTTCGTTAATTAACGATTAACGGATTAACGAGTTAATGCCCAGCTATGGCTATACACAATTGATTATTGTATTCAATTGCGTATAGCACACATCCCTAGTGCCTCATAACCTGCTCCTGATTGGTCAATACGTCTGTCACTTGTCGTCGGTCAGTCCGTGCAACGCGCATGAGTGAAGTAATGAATAAATAAATATTGAAGCAGTCAAGAGGTCGTTTCACTAAAATACACCACCCAACCAATAATTAGAAATTAATCACCATTTTTTGTGTCGAATCTCGTATTACAGTAATTGGTAATCCATTTTTCATTCTGTCTTCAAATACATCGTGGGTCACTTGGTCCAGAACACCTCTTTTATCATCTATGGTTATCACGACGAATTTTCTGCAAAAAGTTGACAACTAAACAAAATGTTCTTTTTTCATGGAATGGTTTTAAACTATTTCTTCATAAACGAAGTGTTTAGAAAATAAAAGAATGTCTAGACCCGTCTATAAATACATTATTTATAATCTTTATTCTATTTAAGGATTGAAATACAAACCAGTTATTAAAACCAAAGTTTTGATGTACAATCTATAAACTTTCTTGTGGTCTTCTTCTCGTCATACGCCTTTCCAAAGCTATTATAGAGTCTAACGATGAGCAAGCGCACGCCTTTAGTTTCAAAAACATTTCAAAAATTTTTAATACCTCAAATTAACATATGTTCTAGAGACTTCATCCAGTGATTTCATAATTTTATCATCTTTGTTTGTAGTTTTTATAAAAAATATGCTAGCTAACGGGCCCATGTCTGATGCCGTAGTTAGAAGCGATGACACGCTCTCTGACGATGACAAATCATCTGATGATACAGATGTAGAAACATTGTTTGAAGTCCATTTCCTGGAATTACATGATAGAACACTTAAAATCCAGAAATAAACGTATACCTACGTGCAAATATGTCTCACTAACCACTCCACTACGAAAGCCTAAGTGTTTTTTTTTATTTATTTTTAAATTGAGGCTTTTATCTGACAAGACATATCAGCTTCAAGCCTAAGTGGTAAGAAAATATTTATAAGGTAAAAATATTTATGTGTAAAAGTTTGAGAAAGTTCGTCTTTGCATTATTAATCGTAAAACTTGATAGTTTTGGCGTGTTTTTCGGATTAGTTGATTATAAATTTATTTATAACTCGACTAGGATTCCAAATACAACAATATTTATTTTAACACTTATTATGTCCTGGTTGGGGCAGCCGGTGTTATTAAAAAAAGAGACACAAGTTAATCGTAGGAAGTCGTGATATTCATTGAGATTGTTTATTTTGATTTTGACTTATATCCTAAATTTACAAGGTTAATACTCTAATACAGCGGTTCTCAAACATTTTTGGCGAAGGAAAAAGCCTTAATATAATTATAAAACACTGATTTATATGTATTTATGAATTATCATATTGCAATGTAATATTACGTAATATTTAGTTGGAATATTTAGATGTAACCTTATAATCTCCTTTTGGTAGGTATTTTCTGCAGTATTTTAGCCCTAGGGTTCCGCGGAACACACTTTGAGAATGGCTGGTCTAATATTTAACTGTTATCGTCTTAGATATATGATTTCGGAGCTCATTATCGACTAAGATTTCATAGTAACGATCCTAAGAGTAGTGTTACGTTCTGTTGATATATATCACTAACAAATGTTAATACGAATAATGATCTATATGAAAATGTCACGGATCTTGATTTGTTCCATTTGAAGCCTAAGAAGCTCAAGTCTATTTTGCACTTGGCTTTCCTATAACACTCTATGTTCGAGCAGCAGACTGGCATTCGTATTTAATCATAATGTATATAGTTTTCTTCAGATGTCTAACACAACTATTAGGTTAACAAACTTAGCTTTATTTCTCTAGTCTAGTGTAGTTGTTACTTTCATGTGTTGGTTTGTTAACTGTTTGTTTGTGTGTGTCTAAATGAATAAATAAACTTACTTGATATTAAACTTCAAATAACCATCAACATCTGCAGCTTGAATAACTAGTCTCCTAGCGCCAAGTGTCACCAAACGATCAGCCACTTCCACACCCTGAGCGTTGTCTCCACAAACTACCACATGAGCGACATGTCCTTCGCATTTCCATGTTGGCATAACCTCAAAACCTGATGCTGAGGAGCTTCTGATTTTCAGAAGTACAGCTCCATGGTTCCTTCTGCCAGCTAAGAACCTGAACGCTTTAGCAGCTTGTTGGCTGTCAAAGACAACATGACTCAGCGGCCTGATCCAACCTTCTAGGATTCCATCGTAAATTGTTTTTCTTAATGTCTTTAAAAAATTAATTAACTCTGAATTATTTTGAAATGTTAAAGTGAATTCCATTTAGTATACCTTACCTTTCTCAATGGAGATTCATCAGGTCTAAAGACACCGGCAAAGTTAGAAGCTAAATAGGCTCTACTAGCACTCAAGAAGAACATGCCGAAGTCTGCATTATCTGCCATATCACTGACTCCTATATCTATGAAGTGGCTGAAAGGTGCTAGACAATTCATGGTCTCCTGGAAAGCATCATGGTTTTTTATAAACAAGATTAAGTAATATTTCAAACTATACCTAGCTCTGTCTATTGATCTAGCAATTGTGATACTTTTTGTTTTTGAATGAAAATTCGGGTTTTTTTTGTTAACCCCCACTAATATTATAAATGTTAATGTGAGTTTGTTTGTTAAGTTTTCACGCAACAACTACTTAACCGATCATCATGAAACTTTGTACACATAGTTTTGGAGGTTCTAGAAGTAACATAGGATACTTTTTATTTTAAAAAAATATTATTTTTTACTATAGTTTCCAATTGACTATAGTTTCAGCTGTTTGGAATTATATTGATTCATTTCTATTGAAATGATCTCTGATACTTATTTAATGACTTAAATGCGAGCGAAGTCGCGGGTAAAAGCTGGTTATTTCATATACAGGCTATGACTGACGAGTTTCTTATGGTCTTCTTCTCGTCATACGCCTTTGTAGAGTCACCAGCATTCTAGTTCACCAAGTTGACTATAAAAAAACAGTATATCGTACCAATCTCTTCCCACCATTAACAGAGCTGATGATGAGATCACATCCTTGTCCATTTGTACCTTCCGATATCATTTGCAGAAGTGCTGTGTCTTCAGATGCGCAGATGTTGTTCTCTTAAATCAGAAATCGTATGATAAGTTAAGGTTTAAGGTATTTATTCACTCAAAAATAATTACATAAATTCACTTAATTGAGATATTTATTGTTACATATGACATATCTTCGCATTCAGTGCCGATATAATTTTATGAATACAACTGTCAATTGGCAGTACGCGCCAAAACGCCTGGTGTGTGTGTCTTTGCTTTGTTATCTCATTATTAAAACACATTTATAAGTAAAATTAGTGTTTTACTATAACAGTTATATAAAATTTATAAATAAACATAACGTGCATAGACTATATCGTATTATACTAGAATATTTACAACACCATTACAAGACACTCAGACCCGTTATACGTTTCTTTAATTTATATTTAAATTTGGAAATATTTTTATTATTAGTTATAATAATCGGCAATTCATTATAGATCTGCGCTCCTTCCACCATTACACTTCCTTTTCCATAGGTAGTTCTAGCCTCAAGGATTTTTATCTAATCTTTATTTCGTGTGATAAATTTACGTGTAGTTTAGGTTTTCTACTTATTTGATTGTCTATGATTTTTCTTATAAAAAAAATAAAAAAAGGTTCTAGAAATGTATCATTTGATAGTCTAAATTAAATTAAAAGCAGAGACAACTTCTGTCATAGACAAGTTATAGGACCTAAAAGTAGCAGTTAATTAACCTAATTCTTCTTAAACCTTCGTCTGTTAAGTCTAAACCCTTACCATTAATTTGAGGAAACATTTTAAGTAACAGCAGCTTCTTTCTTCTATCACCAACTGTAGTGAACACTTTACATCCAGAAGCCAGACATGTGCTGATGATAGCTTGGCCCAACGCACCTGATCCGTTGGTGACTAACACAGACATGTTTTGTGGTAGACTATTTGATTTATAATACTGAAAATAATTGGGTTATTTCAAACCATTTGAACCTTAGGATACTCCAGATCCAGGTTTTTTATAAAATTAACATATGACTTACTAGATAGTATAGTGCTTGCACATAAGCTCTAGGCACTGTGGCTGCTTCTTTTAGCGTCCAATATTCGGGCACAGGCCATAAAAGCTCTGGGTCCGCTTCAACTATGCTTGATATTGTGTTGTTTTTTAATAACCCCATTACGCGTTCACCACTGAAATTAATTGCGAGTGAATTGTCAACCGATATTACCTTTTTTACCCATTCCAAATTACTCCCTGTCCCTACATCATACCTTTTAGTAACCCCAGAATAGCTGACACCAAATGTTCTATCCAGGATAGCATCATAAGCCATCTCTTTGCATTTCCTTACATTTATTAAATCGCTGCATGAGATCCTTATGTAGTGAACCTGAAACGAAAACTCATAATTGTCTGTTTGACCTACTAGCACTAACCCAGGTCTTACCTTTACCAAAATCCTGTTACTTTCCTTTGGTGGTGTAGCCGATACCCAAGTTAAGCTATCCAGATCACCAGGTCTAACAATGTCCAGTTTTGTATTATCAGCCCCGTCTACAGCTTCTTTTAAATCTACATATCTATAGTTACCCCATACACCCTGGAAAATAGATGAATTCAAATTGCTTATGTCAATTTGAAAAATAACCTTATCTAAACTTCAAGGGGAAGAAATTGCATTATGGATTTAATATATATGGTGTACATTCATCTTAACAAATATACATTTTCTGTGACAATAGATTCACTAATATACCGCACATTAAATATAAATTATAAATATTTTTTATGTATTCTATTTCTATCTTTATTATCTTTCTATCATACATCTAGTTCAGTAACTGGGGTACCCAGTAGCTCAGGTTTTCGAACTTAGTACAGGGGCGCTTGGTATTTTTATGCACCAAAATTCTTTACTAATAAACTATTTTTTTATTATTTTTTAGTTCGCATAGGCTTTTTAGGCTGTATGAAGATAAGAAATCACAAGAAATTCTCCAATCATGTAATTTCATCATATAATTTTAGTAATAGTAGTCAGAACATTCTTACTTATCTTTAAATTAAGCATTTTAAAAAATACATTACAATTAATGTATATAAGCACACCAACATACACACAATCATCTCAGTCTTACTAGGTAATCATCGAAACAGTCATTTATTTTATAATAAACCTTTTTTATGAGCGTTTGTTTAATACGCTCCTTAAATAAAGGCGTCGACAGAGTTGTAAGTTGACGAGGTAATTTACTATATGTAACGTATGGCACGTATCTGGACCACGCACAGAACGTGCTGAAACGCTACATTCTTCCATATCACTCGAGGTATATATAAACACGCCAATCAACATATAACACCATAGCATAATGTAACAAATAAATAATATTTAAAGCTCAACACTCTTTGGCTCTGAATCCTGTGCACCCAATGAAATGACTTTAACATTGGTGACCCCGAAGTGATTTGTACATCTAGGCCTTCCAGGGATTTTCTAATGTTTGCCAGACAAGTACCTTAACCTAACCTTAGGTTTTAACTCTAGTTCTTTATGCTCCAATATCATACTTACATTCTTGTATATGTTTACAACCAATCCCTTCTTAATTTGATCTTCATAAACAGACACTTTATGATCAAAATTAGGCGCATCATCGTCCGTAATTATTAGTACTTGCATTTTCAATTTAACACTCGAATCTTTCTTAATCTTCTGTAATTTCCCTAAAAGGACACAATATTTAGTGAAGTTAACTTTTTTGTTTAAATTTAGATGTAGTTTTTCTAACTCACCAATCAGTTTGTTCCCTTGATTTCTTGACACAAAAACAACTGTATTTGTGGTGTTTTGTAAAATGTGTTCCAAATCAACATTTCCATCAACTGCTATTACATTTAAAGCGTTTTGTATTGGTTTTCTCAATAGAGATAAACAATTATTTGACGTTACAATTTGTGATACTATTGTTAGACCGTTGATTTCCACTTTCCCCTTTTCTATGTTCAATATTATAGTACTTTCCTTTATATTTGATAAATTAATTTTCTAAAGAAAAAAAACAAATAATTAAATGGGTTTAATGATCACGGATTTACTGAAGTCCCAACTGCCATCACCAGTTTCAAGTCCGTAAAGAAACTGGAAATTAGCCAAAATATAATAAGAAGAATATCATCTGACTTCTTATGAGTAAAGCACCAGCAACAGCTGGATCTAAATTTCTTTTGGTAAAAATTTTCTTTGCTAAAACCAAAATAATTACCTCTGCAAGCTTTTTTAGTCCACGGCTTATTATTAAGTCAGCACTATATAAAACATCAGACGTTTCTATTTCTTGTTCAGAAATTATTTTATAATCTATTTCTATTTCGTGACTTCTCAACCCGTCGATTGAAGTTTTAATGATTTCTTTCAAAGATTTATTGTCAGTTATATCAATGATATGAATTTTATTTTCATTATTTTCCAATATTGTTTGCAAATGTAGTTTGATTGCATCCAAATCCTGAAAGTAATTTTAGTAATTATTTGAACTGAGCTTTAGATTACAAACTGTTTTTTATTAATTTCAGTTTTGGAGACAGAATTGAGACGTCGGCAACTGGTTTAGAACTATCAGACTTCTCAAGAGCACTCACTTCAACAGTTTCAGTAATAAAAGGTACAAATTCATATTTTTGTATCTTCGTATTATTTAAATGTGTTACGTTAAAGTCTTCTGTCACAAATTCTTTTAACATCACTCCTGCGCATCTGAAAAATATATTTAGAATTTTATCATCAGTACGATTAATTTCATCTATCACTTCCTTCTGAATTGTTTATGCCAATTTATTAATCTTCTTTTTCTTAAAATTAATATGGGATTTAAATAATAAATATTTAGCTCTGATTCTGCATAAATTACCAGTCTCATAAATTAGTATACCTAGTTTAACCTAATAACCTATTTACAAATTAAACTCGAAATTGCAATAAATGTTAATCATTGCGGTTTTCTTAATGCTAGATTGTATATTGCGATACAATTTCTGATAAAATCATGTAAAAACATTTTTAGTATCAGAGTTTCAGAGTATAGAATCTATTACCTAGTAACTCCATGTCTTTTAAATTTAACAGCTTCTAATTCTTGGATGCCATTAAATTTATGTATATCAATATCCAAAGCCTGAATCCGTCTAGGTCTAGACACGCCAGTATTATTCTTGTCGAGTATAGAAAATTGCATTAGACCATCCAAAAATGTAACCCAGTTCTTGAAGTCAATCGTAGCTGAGTTGAAAATGCCGTTCACAGATTTTATCGAGCGGAAATCACCACTGAAAGTTTGAAAATCTTTGATATACATCCTGAACCTAAAGGTATTTACCAAATATATCAACCACAAATAGAACTGGGGTGTTGAAGCCTTAACCTGTAGGTACTACTTTATCTAATTAGTTGTTTCAGGCGTTACTTTGCGGAAATCCATATTAAAGGAAATTATTTAAAATTATTTTGCTTATAATTCCCGCTACAACATTCAGTAATTTGTCTCGACGCGTTTCGCCACTTCACGTGGATCAGGATACGTGCGGTCGCTTCGGCTTCGCTTCAACGACGGATGAATGTTGTAGCGGGAATTATAAGCAAAATAATTTTAAATAATTTCCTTTACTACTTTATCTTATTTCATAACCAACTTTGATAGCTTTTGGTAGAACTGTAATCCTTGAAACGTTTTATTTCTGTTGGGTTACAAAATTATCAGTTGTAGTTACGTCAAATCTTATTAATTCACCATCCTAGATCTATAGCACTCCAGCGACAATAATTAATTCCTGTATTCGAATCTCACATTTAGTTTTTGTATGTACTTTTGTACCTAATTTAACTAGCCACTGAATCAATGTAATATCCAAATTTGTAGTCCTCAAGTGACCCCTGGAAACACTCGAAGTGGTCCATGAAGCCATTTTAGATTTATTTATGTAACTATAGTTAATAATTTCTTATACAATGAAGTAATAGTTCCATTAAAATTATACTATTTCCATTATTTCGTTAATAAGTATGATTTTAAACAATTTTATATGTGTTTTATTTACAATTGGTGATCTATGGCAAGACAGAAATTTTGTCATCACAAAAAGATTAAGAACCACTGATCTAAATAGCAAGTGAAGCCAAAGTCCACCTTACTTGTAATCATAACCGCGTACAGCAAGTATCCTGTATACATCCTTCGCTTTCAAAATCATCTCATCAGCTTCGAGCGGTTCCAATGTATTTTCAACAAAACTTTTGCAAGGTTTTATTTGTCCTGAAGCAACTGCTATACCATGTTTTGTGATCTGTAAAGAAGAAGAATCTGAAGCCTCTTGATCATTGACTACTTCATTTAAACCTGAAATGTCTAGTTTTCTTAATGGGTGTTAATTTAGATAGATTACAAGTGGTGTCACTTCTGAACACCTTGTAACTAGCAGAAGGAATCTAGAATACCAGAACAATGAACACTGGAAAAACCTCAAAGTTTCCGCTCTGTTGTAAATAAACTGTCAATTCCAAAGGTTCATCTTTAGGTATTATAACTTCGGCGTTGAATCTGATATTTTCGAAATGCACCGCCAGCTCCGTGTATGGAACTCCTTGGACCATGCCCAAAGTTTCCCAGATCAGTACCAATTGGGCTGCTGCTGGATATATGTTGGCTCCTGAAATGTAATGATGACCTTTGTGACTCCATGTTCTTGGATATGGTGGAGTATTTAATGATATTAATCCAGATTTTAAAATAAATCTTCTATTGCAGTTCTACCATTGATAAAGTGGCCAGTGAGGTAAGCGTGATCACAATCCTTAGTTGATAACACGTAGTGATATTTTCCAGTGTTTTCAGGAGCTGGTCTTCTACCACAACCTACAGGCCTGCAACAACATCAAAATCGAATTTTATCGAAACAAAACTGCAGTAGGCAAATATATTAATTTACTTTTCTATACATTTACCAAACTTCATCATGCATCCATGCAAGAGTATGCGACAAGAGTGGTGTGTCTGCAGCTACTGGAAACTGTACGTTAGGATATATCTCTTCTAATTTTGGATATAGACCAGCTATATATAATCTGAAAACAAATAAATTCCCTTAATTAAGATACTGAATTTATAAACATAAATATAACGTATGTAACGTAACGTACGTAAATGTGAATGTGAGTTTGTTTGTTACGTTTTCACGCAACAACTACTTAACCGATCATCATGAAACTTTGTACACATATTTTTGGAGGTACTAGAAGTAACATAGGATACTTTTTATTAAAAAATAATAATTTATTTTTTACTATAGTTTCCAATTGACTATAGTAAAATATTGAAATGATCTCTGATACTTATTTAATGACTTAAATGCGAGCGAAACCGCGGGTAAAAGCTAGTAGACTACATTATACTACAATATTTACAACACCATCACAAGGAACTCAGACCCATTGTATGTCTTTTCAATTCATATTTAAATTTGGATTTTTTTTTAATTATTTGTTATATTAATCGGCAATTCATTATAGACCTGTGCTCTCCTTCCACCATAACACTTTTTTAAATAAAATTGGTTGTTTCAGGCGTTACTTTGCAGAAATCCATATTAAAGGAAATTATTTAAAATTATTTTGCTTATAATTCCCGCTACAATATTCAATAACTTGTCTCGACGCGTTTCGCCACTTCACGTGGTATTATCTGGATACGTGTGGTCGCTTCGGCTTCGCTTCGACGACGATTTTTTAAATATTAAATTCATACTTCTCCACTGTCTGCAATGGCGTTGATCATGTCGAAATATAACGTGTAATGCATCATACCTTCCAACAGCATTCAAGAGATAAAGCACGTTATCCTTGTGACCTCTCCTGGTGAGCGATACATTGATGCAGTTGCTAGGTAGAGACCTGTTTAGAATAGCTTGAAGGAGACCGTGAGGGGCAATCTCTATCGTGATAGCATTATCTGGTATGAGACGGGATGATTCCTCAAATAGTACTGGGTTCTGGAAGTTAATTTATACGATGAATTATAATAATAATATTAAATCTTTTATTTTGTCCTATATATAAAATTGAAAAAACAGCAATCGGTAACCTTAACACTAAATGTCATTTCATCCAGAAAACCAATTGTCTTCGGAAAAATATGTATATATCAAGTAAAATTGACTACCATCTAACTTATTATTATTTTTTGTTTTTTTTTTTCTCTTCCTTATATTTATTTGGTTCTTGTTTTTTTTTTATTTTTATGTTCATTATTGTGTAACATCTAAACTATGTATTTTTTAAATTTTATTAGAAGTCTCGTATTCCTAGCATGCCGTCCTATTCTATAATTAAAATTTCATTTAGTTTGTATAATATTACCTAGTCCTTTTTATAATATGTAGTCCTAATGCAATTTTGTAGGTAGGCAAAATAAATAAATAAATTACCAAAAGATTGTTAGTGAGATATTTTGCTGAACAAAACTTTGCTGCAGCTTCATCCCAACGTAACTGTGGTACAGATGAGGAGATCCAACGTGGGCTGCGTTGTTTAGGATTCTTTATGACTTGAGACATGTACTTTTCTAGACCAGGACCTGAAAAGTGTAATATTAAATATCGATTATTTTTATTGTTAAATGCATCTTTTATGCCTGAACCATTAGAGGCTCCGTCGTGATGAAGAGTTTACCTGCAGCAGCGATATATCTGGAATGATAAGCAATGTTAGAACAAGCGACTTCCTTTGCAAAGACACCACGTTTCGTCAGTTCGCCAACGAATGCCTTCATTATTTCGGCTGGTCCAGACACAGTGCTTGAATCATGGCCATTGTGACATGCCACCTCTATATCAGGCGGGCAAACTGATCTTATCTGCCAAAGAAATGTCCTATTAGTTTTGGATGTAATTAATAAATTTATTTTTAGTAAACTTACAGTTTTGTACCCAAGTCCAATCGCTGCCATGGAGCCTTTAATTAGTGGTGTTTCAACTGACACAAGCCCTCTGTAATAAGCTGATAATATCATTTCTTCTGTGGATAAGCATCCATCTGCGTACGCGCATCCTAACTCACCAACACTATGGCCTGTTACAAATTAGTTTTATTATTTTATTATATTTAGAATACATACACATCTCGTTCTTATATTTTACCAATAATGTTATCTGGTGTAATGCCAAGAGAATAAAGCAGGTCAGTCAATCCAATTTGTACAGCAGCAATTGCTACGAAGGAGTGGAGAATATTCGAAAAGGTGTCTGGATCAGGATCTGTGAGGAGTTTCAGCAGATCCAAGCCTTTCTCTTCCAGAATACAGCGACATCTGCAAATTTATATTCTATCACAAGTCTGAATATTTTTTGGAGTAAAGTTAAACAATGAAATAATACCGTTCAATCGCAGCAGCAAAGACCGGGAATCTCATGAGTTGGGCTCCCATGGTTGGCCATTGTGATCCCATTCCTGAGTAGACGAACCAAACTGGTCTTTGTCTACCATCGTGATATTCCGAACCCTCAGCTAATATTTCTGGATCGATGGGGTCGTTTGCTAATTATGAAAATTAGGTTGTAAAGTTTGCAAAAAATTAAATTAAAAATACAGTAGAAATGCTTACAATAAATTTTATATCCCCTCATAAGAAACCCGACAACCTCGTTACCATAAACATTGTTGACCAGCGCCATTTGACGAGGATCCAGAGGTTTGGACTCAAGATCTTCGAAGGTACACTTCAGCGTGTCTTCATTGCGACTTGAAACGCATATTAGGTATGGTATATCAGCTCGTTTTGTTGATTGCCGCTGAAGTTTAATTTTTGTTTGGTTTAATTTTAGAAACGATGATTTCTTTATTTAGAGGTGTAGTGTGCGTAGAAGATGAAATTATTGTGGGAAAAGATCCTAAACAAAATCAGAAAACCATTGTTAGCTAGTACCTTTCCAATATCATAATTCTTGAGCAAAATATGCCCAGTAACACCATTGTAGGAATAAGTGTTGATAGCAGCATAGCCCCTGTTGAAAGCCTCATTATCTCCAAGCAACTGAATACGACCTTCCTTCACTCCAGCCACATCAGTTCTTGGGTTATCCAAGTGAAGGTTTCCTGCTATTTCTCCTGTATGGTATGCTAGACAGACCTGTGGAAGTTATTTAGGCATATACACCAGACTATAGATTTACCGTAAATCACTATCCAACAAGAGAGGCTCTTTCCAAATAGGTGTAGTTTTTCAACGCGTGGTTATTTATATTTAGGACATGAAGATTACATTGTACCTTAACAAGAGCAGCAAGTGGTGATGAAGCTTCGGAATTACCCATATTAGATTTAACGCTACCAACTTTTACTGGTCCCTTTCTGTTCTTGCAGAAAACTTCATCAATCTTCTCCAATTCTTCATAATCAGCATTGTTGACTCCTGCGCATGCATTGGGTTTATGTATGAATGTATTTAACTGAATGCTTCCACCATGGGACTATAACCCTTACCAGTTCCACAAGCCTCAACATATTCCACTTCTTCAGGTTTCACATCGGTTTCCTCGTAAAACTCATGAAGAAACTTTCCAAAGCTGTCTGGATTTAGCAGCTGAAACGTATGATCTATTTCCCTGATACCTGTGTATATCGTTTTTGTATGGAGTAATTGAGCGTAAACTCTGAAAAATATTTTAAATAATTTACGTCTGATTTCATGATGGAGAGCTTAACCGTAAAATTACCTTTTAGCATCCTTTGGTTTCTGCAAGAAGAACACGACGATGCCATCAGACCGCAGATAGCCATCTGATGTCTTGTTGAAGCTCTTGGTATTTTCACCAAGAGTTAGAAGATCCATCCTGTTTTATAACATGTCTTATACAGTTTCAATAGATATAATGTAGTAGATGTCATTTGTAGCTTCATTTAGAGTTTAAAATTCTTTGTTAACTAATATTTGTTTTATGCATGTTTTGAATTCCAAATTATTCAACACTTTACCTTCATCATATTAAATGACAGTCAAGTCATTTCTGTTATCTATGTAGGTATTCCAACATAGAAATAAAAGTCAGTCTACACCTAACCGTTGTTTCATTAAGACATATCAATTTCCTCAAGTCATAGCTTTATACAACATACCATCTAAAATGAAGATTGACACAAGGCTCCAAGCAAAGATTGGAGCTACCAACGAGAGCTGTATCACAATATCCTTGAGTCATTGCGTGATAGGCCTGCTGCAGTGCCAGAGCCCCACCACAACATGCGTTGTCACTGGAGTACGAAGGACCATGGGTTCCGAGCCAGAAGGACACACGATTCGCCATATGCGAGCGGGAAGAACTGAAATGGATTTTATTTCTCTAGAATTTTAACATAATCCTAACCTTTTAACATGGTTTATTTATTTATTGGGTCCACAAACAGTGTTTTACAACTAGACTAGGAATTAACATCGTACTAAGAATTATAATAATCAGATTGTAGGCCCTATGCATATTGTTTACTAAGTGTAGAGTCGTTTAATCTATATATATAAAACTCAAAGGTGACTGACTGACTGACTGACTTAGTGATCTATCAACGCACAGCCCAAACCACTGGACGGATCGGGCTGAAATTTGGCATGCAGGTAGATATTATGACGTAGGCATCCGCTAAGAAAGGATTTTGATCAATTCTGCCCCCAAGGGGATAAAATAGGGGATGAAAGTTTGTATAAATCTTATTAGATTTATTTCATTCATTATTACGCAGACATAGTTGCGGGCAACAGCTAGTCAAATATAATATCCACCAAACAACTTGAACAATAAATGCGTGGAGGGGGTAAGCTTGAGCAGTGTACTGTCGTTCAAAATAATCGTAATATTTTATTTTTGGTGGAAAATGTAAATATCTAAGTTTTTTTAAAGCGGTAATGTTTTAGTTGAGGACCCCAGGAATTATTAAATGTAAAATAAGTTTGACATATGGATTTTTATACCAAATGAACATATTATTTCTAAAAGTTAAGGAAAAAGACAAGCTATATCGGCTGCCTCCGCGGCCGTCGTACTTAATTCACACGCAATCTCGAACCTAACCTTTTTTCTCTTTTTTATTTTTTTTTTCCAAATTTTTGTAGTTTTAAAAGTAATAATATATTTATTTGAACAAAATCACATATATTAAAAAATATAAACGTATATTTGTTTACATTTAGTAATTCCTGAGGTCCTCAACTGAAGCCAAGCTCTCGAGAGAACTAAATAATATTCAATAAAGGTTAAGTAATAAATAATATTCAATTGGTTGCCTGGAAGAGATCGCTTCTTAGCGATAAGGCCGCCATCTCTTTACTCACTTACTTGTATTATTTTTTTCTGTTTTACTAAGCAATAAATAAATAAAGAAACTCTAAGACCAATAACAATGAACGTAAGTGTAAAGCGCGCCCCTCACTCCACCAAAGATATCTAAAAGTTGTCTTCTATAGATTTTCCAAGTTATTTGACGGGGACTATAGACGTAGTTGCCAGTTGGCAGTTTATTGTACCCAGTATAGAGCTAAAACATACCCGGTTAGACCATATCCGCTAATAGTAGACGAATCATAATTCAGATTCTTCTCGGACTCGGATATTGAAGCGGCCATAAATACCCCAGTATTACCATTTCTAAGAGACTTTGGATTTATTCCTGGAAAAAACAATATTAAGTTAAATTCCTCTTATGGGAGTAATTTAACACTAGAACTACTAACCGGTCAATATGACCGGTTTCAAAAATTCTTCACAAGACTTTTATATACAACCCTACTCGTTATTTTTTGTAAACGATTCTATTATTTACAATTCTACAATCAATTTATTGAATTATATTTAATACTTTGCATGCACAAGTCATCCGGTCATTTTGAAGTAAATATATTTGGTCTATTTACCAGCATCAATAACCGCTTCGCAAGCACATTCTAGGAGTTTCCTGATCGTGGGATCCATGGACGTTGATTGCTTGTAATGAATGGCAAAGAACTGGGCGTCGAAGGTCTCCATATCAGGGCAAATACCAAGACGAGGAGGCATCTCGGGATGAGAGAACTCCCATCGATCAGTCGGAGCTTCCATCATATCCACCTGTGTCAAATCAATCAATGTTTATTCCGGAGTGGTTATTGTGGCGGAGTTGTTAGGCTATTGAATTGTTATTGAATAGGCTCCGAAACTACTGGACCGATTTGAAAAAATCTTTTACCATTAGAATCCTACGTTATCCCCGATGAACATAGGCTATAAAATATTTTCAAAAACCCGAATGAAAATTTCAATAATGTAACTCAAAATGTGAAAAAAATACAAAAAAAATCATTATATTGCGTACGCTGCGGAAATTATTGACAATAGAGCAAAGTGATGTACTACAGTTTTATAGAGAACATCAATATCTACAAAAAAGTCTGCGATACCATATGTCTAACTATTACAGTTATGTCACAATAACTACTTTTTCATGTCAAAATTTAAACTTCATAGTACTTTATATCTTCATTATTACGCGAACGAAGTCGCTGGCAACAGCTAGTATTAAGTAATCTCACCCTATTGTAAAGATTATCTTGAAACGCCTTAATGCTATTCGATTTGGGGAACCTCCCTGACATTCCCGTTATCAGAACCTCAGGCTTGGGTTGCTCCATATCAGCCATAGCGGGAGTCGGTGTCATTATTGAAAGCTGAAATACGCAATAAATAGACTTCTAGAATTTATTTTCTTGTGGTCTTCTTCTCGTTATACGATGAGCGAATGCGCGCTTTTAGTGCCAATGCTAATTAATTATTTGCATATCATAGGTAATAATAATAATTTATTTATGTATTATCTACTAGCTAACCTTAGTTGGTGTGAGCAGTGATATTTGGTGTAATGCGAAAAAAATAATGACTAAATATACACAATACATATAGGTATATATTTATGAAGAAAAGTTATAAGTGAATTAAATAAATAGTAGAATTAAGAGATATTTTGTTTTGAGATAAAATGACTTTTAAAAATGCAATACGATGGAATCAGATGCTGAGTGGTAGCACGTTTGTACGTTACACAAAAAAACATGTACAATACTTTATACTATAATGTACTTACTTACCTGCGCAGATGACAACCCAAACAACAAACAAATGACTAATGTAAATCTAGACTCGATTAGACGTCTTTTATGTACTATTTAAATTTCCATTTACATTAATATATTCAAGGTGAAGTTCAATGCACTTGAGGTAGGTTCAGACCTCACAATAATATGTTTCACATTAATAAGATACTACGATTTGGTTTATTCGAGCATCTGTCATATATCTATTAATTAAAATGCAATTTTTATAGTTTATTATTTATCGAAAATTAATTATATTCAATAATTAATATTATTACACTTATTGTTGAAGTGAACAAGACGCTATTACAGTTGCTGTATATTTTATTATTAAGTATAATTGTATTTTTGACAAGTATTTTTGTTCTAATAGGCACACTTTTAATGATTTCAAAATTTGGCGGCACACTTTTAGAATTTCGTAGCAACTTAGCAGACTTTGACGATCTGAACACTATACGTTCATATCCTAAAATTATTGTAGCTGCCTATACACAGTCATGTATCGCGTTCTTGTTTATTAAAAAAAAAACAGTGTTTTTAATAAAACAATTACCATTATCAGGCGTTTTGCAACTAAATTCAATTGAAAATAAACCGCAAAACTATTTTAAATTACGTTCGTTAATAATTCAAGATAAGACATTGTTTACAGATTCCAAGCGTTATTTCTTTTGCGTTATCAGACTGCATACCGGCCAATAAACCTTTACCCTATAAATATACCCGACAATTAGATGACCTACGGATCGATACAGATAACACAGAGCATCCTCTTTACACTCTTAGTTTGTAAGGAATAATAACGATTGTTTTTATATCCTTTGGTCAGCGGTTCTCAAACTTTTTTGGCGAAGAAAAAAGCCTTAATATAATTATAAAAAACTGATTTATATGTATTTATGAATAATCATATTGCAATGTAATATTTAGTTGGAATATTTAGATGTAACCTTATAATCTCCCTTTGGTAGGTATTTTTTGCAGTATTTTAGCCCTAGGATTCCGCGGAACACACTTTGAGAATGGCTGATATAGATAAACATAGTACGTATTAATATATTATATATATTTATTAACTTGGTAGTATCTACAAAATCGTAATTTTACAGAGCGATTTAAAATTGTCATTGTGCTTAGTTTGTTTGTGTAGATTCTTCGTTGTTGTATTGAGTATCGCAAGGCGCGTCTCCTGCGGGAGAATATTTCTGTGTTTTTGTTTTAAAAGTCATCATGAGTTCTGACGATTTTTAGCTATTGTAGATGCATCTAAAGCAGAAAACATCGATTTCGGGTTAGGCCATATTTAAGGCCTCGTAATTTTAAGAAAGTCGTCAAGAAATGAAACAAACCCTTCCCCTCTCTACCCGCGCGGGGAATGTTTTCCGTCGGCCACGGAAAACAAAACCATTGTGTATGAATACAAAAATGTGTACGGCCACGCCCCAATGTTTCGATGTTTTTGTCTAATGTTTCGAATAAACACGCGCAGGAGACGCGGCTTCAGAAAACATCGATAACATGATAGGCTTGACTATGTTACCAGGAAATATGCTCATAAGTTTTAATTGCAAATGTATAAACTCTATAACGCTACTCGATTTAACGACATACTCCTTAAAACATCGAAATATTACTAAATTTTATTTTGGTTTGAGGGTTTATATGTGTATCAAAATTTAATAATTTCTTATTGGGCTGCTGCTCCAATACTCGACATTGGCAGAATTGTCTTTAATAGACTTCTGAGGGTAGTAATAAAAGAAGAAATAAAACACAAAATATAGTTGTATTAAGTATTTGTTGTGATGACTTTTGGATCAGTATTCATGTACGCAGCTGGATGATCATGCGGTGGTCTTTGTATACGTCCTTGTGCTGGTGGCAGAGGGACCCGAACTTTTGGCGGCAAAGTTACATCTGATCCTTGATGAGG
>JAPWLS010000421.1:0-100505 GCA_028551675.1 Tineola bisselliella | reverse complement strand
TCATTATTGTTTAATTAACGGTAGTGTCCGTGTTTTTTATATACTAACCTGGCTGATGTTTAACGAAATTGTAATCCACGAAATAAATAAAAATACTAATGCTAATTCAAGGGCTCTGAGGGACTTCTATCTATCCTGCTCTAATGAATGGATATTAATTACATGAAGCAAATTAAAATACAGCCTGTGGCTTCACAAAAAGTCAGTGTAAACTTTTTAAAAACCTTTTTCAAAGAGCTACATGAAAGAATTTACATATAAATGAATTTTGCATTGAAGATTGCATACAAAAGTTAATTATTTTGTTTGAAGAGTCAAAGGGTAACTCTACAGTTTATTAATATGGCCCTGATGTAAAAGGGAATATGTCTAGTGATTTATTATAAAATTGTTAATAAAAAATTTGTTTGTATTAGGCCGCACATTTTTTTCCTTAAGCCAGTAAAGTTGAGGCAACTTTTGCATGCAAACATTTAGGGGCATGGGCGTAACCAACCATGGGCTCAGGGTGGAGCAGCAGTCTAAAATAATATGTAACTATCAAACTATTTACCCGGGTTAATTTTTTTTGTGTCGACTGACGACTGTCGAGTGTGAACTTTCTTACGGATATTAAGTATTGTAGTTAGTACCTAGATAATTAAGGTTTTTTAGGTTTGATTAGGTACCTTACTATAACCATACGGGGTTAAAGACATGGCAACAAAATAATCATTATTAATTTTAAAAAAATACTGTTATATATGTATATATACATCTACTTTGGATGCAAAATCGCTATATTTTTTAACACTAGAAGTGTCGGGCTGCATAGTATACCTTTAAAGACCGCAGCCGTCAATTTTGTTTACTATAAGAATATCGCTGCCGTCACATTGACGTAAAGAAATCTCATATACCACAAATATAATAATGGTTTTTTACATGGATTTAAGCTGACAATAACAAATTAGGAAAAGTAGTAAAATACGAAAAGAAACAAAAACATAGTTTGTAAAATATTTAAGAATGAAATCGCCGTGCCGTCAATTTGACGGCGTTGGTCTTTCTAGTGATTTATTTATTAGTGCACAATAGTTACTATGTTCACTGATTAATTTGAATCTTTGCATACGTATTAAGGATCGATGACAATGCAATAATTTAATAACAGTTTCCCATTATCCTTATTAGGACCGCCAGGATTTATAAATTCTTTTATAGATCCTGTGTAGTGGAGTAAAAGAGATAAAGCTAGCGCGCGTGTTTTTTTAGTTTTGGAAACTATTTAATTATTTCATCACTAGATGGAGCTAGTCCTACCTAGCAACGTTTGTATTTTTGGTTTGCAACAACTACATATGTCAGTATACCATACGTATAAATGGTTAGTAATGCATGCCTGGCCTTCTGCGAGAAGGCCAGTATATTGTAAAATTGCTTTGAGATTATTTTTGTTTAATTGTTAAGTTTTTTGACATTGTTAAGTTATTGTTTTTATTTTATTTTTAGTTTTTGACATTTTATTATTATTTTTTGTATTTGACTCCATGCATGGTGTATTGGAACTGACTGTAAGACCATGCAAGTGACTATGCTTAAATAAATAAATAAATAAATATTGGTATACTGTGAGCGAATACGTTATAATACTAGGGAATACGTACAAGTGAAATGCGGCCACATAGTAACAAATAATAGCTTAAGCCTTATTGGTAAGCTGCGCTTAGTTAAGTCATGTGACGCAGATTCTAGCCTCGTTCTATGTAGCTATAGTATATGTCAGCGGTTCTCAAACTTTTTTGGCGAAGGAAAAAGCCTTAATATAATTATAAAAAACTGATTTATATGCATTTATGAATAATCATATTGCAATGTAATATTACGTAATATTTAGTTGGAATATTTAGATGTAACCTTATAATCTCCCTTTGGTAGGTATTTTTTGCAGTATTTTAGCCCTAAGGTTCCGCGGAACACACTTTGAGGATGGCTGGTATATGTAAAAATTATATACTATCTAACCTGGTATCCAAAGCTATAGTTTATAAGATTTCGGATTAATTTAAACAAAATAATCTTGTTTGTGAGCCGCTTAAAGTCTAGTCTAGTCTAGTCTAGTCTAGTCTAATATATAATCTAGCCCAATTTAAATAATATAGACTACTTTTAAAATCAAAATAGCGTATAATACATGTGTCTAACACTGTGGAACTATAATGATAATATTTCTAAAACTCAGAGCACCTTTATTTATTATATTTAAAATTTATTTGCTTTCATTATAGAAGAGTCTTTCCCCCACCTGGAGTTCTAAACCATTGTTTTAATCAACTTCACTTCATTTGAATTTCGAACGAAAAACCAATTCAATTTGAAAAGTATGCATTTATCCCAGCTTCAGGAGGACAACACAAACATGTAACAACCAGACCTGAAACAAATATTTATGTTTCTATTTATTTATAAATACTATATAAACAGTCTTCGGTTTTACGTCATATTAGGTACCAGATAATAGTGACGCAAAACGAAACGCCGTAAAACGAGGACTACCTGTATATAATATTTGTTTGGACCGGGAATCGAATCTATAACTACTGCTTTGCAGAAGCCGTCAATATATAAAAGTTTAATCAAAGCCACAAGTAATATTTAAGCTTATTATTGACTGGTACTCATATTTTTACTCCAAACTTCAGTCGTTTTGAATTTACAATACCTAAAAAATATCCCGCGTTTTAACCTAAACCATGGACATCAAGAGTTAGTGGTATTATAAATTGAAGTTTTTAGCAAAATAATAAAAATACTGCCGTACAATTTCAATGTCAAACAAAAGCCGTCGGCAAACTGCTATATTTCGCATCTACTAGATCACTAACTTTATATGTAAAGAGCAATGGACCATGAGAAATGGAGTAACAATACTCAATACCATATTTTCGTCTCCAAACGTCCAACACAATCACTCTGTACTTAATGAAGACACATACAACTGTTGGCATACGTTGAATGCATTGGAAACAGAAGTATTGAAATGTTTCAAAGGTTTTTATCTTGTTATAATACAGTCGCGTGCGGTACAAGATATAAACTTCTGTCTCCTTTGTCATTCATTAGGGTTGTGTTTCAGTCAATCACAATCATCATGCTGACTTCACAAATACATATTATATAAAGGTGAGGCATGGGAAACTCCCACATTTAAAAAGGCTGGTAAAAGAAAACTATGAGATACCAAAAAAAATACATTCACGTTTAACGTAGATCCTGTTGCCCTAAATATGCACACCAAACACAAAATTGTTTAAAATATGAGAGGTTCCCATGCCCCACTCTGTACATAGACATAGTTGTATGATCCTAAACTAGGGATACCATGTGTTATGATTTCGACCGGGAATTGTAGATTGCTAAGTGCCAACCCTAATTTCATACACAGCATAAATTGTGCCAAGTGACATGCACGAGAAAGACCCAACAAAGCACGAGGACTACAATAGGCTGCTCTATTGATACACCGACGACACGACACGTGCTGGGGTTACATTCATCACACACGATATTACCATACGCTGAAATGAAATGAAAACAGTTTATTAGCATAGGCACTAAAGGCGTGCGCTTTCGGAAAGGCGTATGACGAGAAGAAGACTACAAGAAACTCGTTAATCATAGAAAATAACCTTCATATATCCCAATTTCATATAGTCTTTAATTGCTAATTAATACATTTTAGTTAATCAGTGACGCCATCTGTAGGCGAAATAAAGTATTACTAGGTTTATCAAATAGTTTTAAAACGCAGTAGCAGTTGTCTTCGTTCATAAAGCGCGCTCTAACACATGACGTAAAACTGCTGTAAAACTAAGTGATAGCAATCTACTGTCCCTGCCTACCCATATTAATCAAGTAAATACAGTTACTCCTTGTATATACAAGAATAACTAATATTTGATATGCTCTGTTAATACAATCAGTGATGTGGAAATAATAATAAATTCACTTACTTACTTACTAGATTATATTAACAGGCACTGACGCGTGTATGACCCACGGAAATTAACTTGGCGCCTCAGCCTAATTTATTTTAAAATATAACATGTTTTAAATCAGCGGTTCTCAAACTGTTTTTGGCGAAGGAAAAGCCTTAATATAATTATAAAAAACTGATTTATATGTATTTATGAATAATCATATTGCAATGTAATATTACGTAATATTTAGATGTAACCTTATAATCTCCCTTTGGTAGGTATTTTTTGCAGTATTTTAGCCCTAAAATTCATCGTTCATATTCATACGATACGTCAAAATTACCGTGTCGTATTACAGTGAAAACAGCTCTAGTACACTGAGCTTAGTATTTAATATGTAGAAGTATACATTGTCAGCGTGCATGTGTAGGGCTCTTTTTATAGGTTATGTTTGGTGTGCTGTAAGTAACACTTTTTTACGTTATATTGTCTCATTTTGAAATTAGTCTATAAAGTAATATATAAAGAGGAAACATTTGATTGTTTGTATGTATTGAATAGGCTTCGAAACTAATGGACCGATTTGAAAAATTCTGTTACTATTATAATCCCACATTATCCATGATGAACATAGGCTATAGAATATTTTCAAAAACTTTAAGGATCCGTACGAAAACTTCAATAATGTAACTCAAAATGTGTATAAAATACAAAAAAAAATCATTATATTGCGTACGCTGCGGAAATTATTGACAATAGAGCAAAGTGATGTACTACAGTTTTATAGAGGACATCAATATCTACAAAAAAGTCAGCAACACCATATGTCTAACTATTACAGTTATGTCACAATAACTACTTTATATCTTCATTACTACGCGAACGAAGTCGCTGGCAACAGCTAGTCTTAAATATACAGAGATTAAACTATGAACACTAATGTATGTATATTCATTTAAATTCTAATTAGTATTGGTATTTAACAAGATATATACTTTAACAAGCTATAGCTAAACTATAGCTAGTACAAGTTTTATCCGTACCTACCCACGTATAACTCAGATATAACGCTTAGACGTATTTTGATCTGTGATCACCTGATCATTACTTTGGTTCATTTTATTACATTTTATGCAATAATAATTATTTACTAATAAATAATAAACCTTTAAACATGGCTACCATTAGACAGTAATCAAAATAAAATATTCATTTTTTTCTTTCTTTTATTTGTATAGTAATAAGTAACGATTGAAACCATTACTTCTTCTTTTATTAATGGCCTCAGATATCTATTAAACATAATTTTGCCAATGTCGAGTGTTCGGGCAATAGCCCAATAAGAGATTATAAAATTTCAATTCACACGTAAACCCTCATGTCAAAAAAATCATCGATATTATTGAAACGATTTCTTATAAATGCGTGTAACAGAACGTAATGACAGCTATGTGACAGTAGACAGTTCCAATGGGTTATTATCATTGGTCAAAAATCACGTGACCACAAAAGTCGTAAAAATTTCAACTACTATACTGGTGCTAAGAAATGAACTAATTTTCAAGTGCCTATAGTGTTTTGTTTTAACAATAGTTTTCAAAGCAGTCTGAACTCAATCCATAATAAAGTCATGGCAGCTCATCTCTTTTTTTCTAATAGAAAGCGTGAGATAAATAGACTCGGAACATAATGTTAATTAGATGCAAATTGTTACTTACACGTTTCTTCGGTTTTACCGTCGCTGTATAGGATAGTATTCCAGTGTGAAGCGACACTCAACTTCGTCGGGCGGTTTTTAATACAACAGATTGGGTGCGCGTTTTAAAAATAGAACGGTAATTCTTTTTTTAAATTTTGAATAATACGACGGAAATTTAGATTTGATTTATTTTAAGCGCGGGAATTTCGAAAATTGTGTTAATTTAATTTTTGTTTTTTTTTTTTAAATTATTTTTGTTACTAAGTGTGTTCTTTATGTGATTGTTTGTTATTTATTGTCACGACAAATTCTAATAAATAACAATTACCTATTAGTTATTTAAAAAAAAATAGATTAAATCAAATTAATGTGAATCAATGAACGGTAGCTCAAATGATTCAAAAAGAATAACTCGATTTTTTAATGACTCAATTTGTATCCATTTGTCACGTGACTATGTATCTGTGTGTTTGTGTGTTACAGAGATAGGAAAAGCCATTTGAACATTCATATATGTTTATATAGTTAAAATTGATATAACGATATCAACTAGAAACAATTAAGAAAAAACATTTGAAAGTGCTGATTTTAGCAATAATTTATAATAGTGTCTACAATATTTAACCGCATTCAAACTTAATCATAATGCTATAAACTAAAGCCAGTATTCAAGCATAGACTCGCTGAGTAGAGTTCAAAAGTTGAAATGTCGACACATATCACATGCTCGGAAAATTGTTAACATGATTTTTGACCAATGGTAATAATCCATTGCAACTGTCCACTGTCACCTAGCTGTCATTACGTTCTGTTACACGCATTTATGAGAAATTGTTTCAATCTTTACTAAAATGCAAATTAATGTTTAAATTGAATATTTATCAAACATATATTTATCAAGCACATAAAACATATTACTATTTTATTTTGATTACTATCTAATGGTTAAAGATTTATTATTTATTAGTAAATAATTCATTTAAGTAATGATTAGGAGACCATAAATCAAATTATACTCAAGCACCCTCTCTGAATATGTACCTAAATTATGAGCGGTCAAACGATTGCTTGACAGCTGTATCTACTATATCTATGCTTGTGTGCGATGTATACAGAGCGATGGATTATTGTGGTAATTTGATTAGACATAATTAAATTAGTTCGGCCGACATGGAATGTTGAGACGTGCTGCTAAATTTGAGCGTCAGTGTATTGTGTTTTTATAGTTCGAAAAAGTTTATTGGGATTTTTAGTGCTTGTAAGTTAATCTTAATTGTTTATTTTACTGAGAATCGTGACTTATTGTGGCTGAATTAGTTGTGATACGTCTGTCTTAGTCAGTCTATTTTACTCCAATCAATTGTTTCCCTTGTTAAAATACGGAACAAAGTGATCAATTTTAAACTAATTAATTGATACAAATTAGAAGTAGGTAATAATAAAAAATAGTAAATAAAATTCTTATTAGATAATTAGGTCAAGTTAAAAATATAATCGATGCTCATAAAATATTCTGAAAAATAATTGTATGTTTATTGATTTTTATACAAGTTTATTATTTTCAGGTACGAAATCTTTTAATTAGAGGAAGTTTGTTTTTTGTTGTGTGCAGACGTCGGAAATAAAGGTGAGTTATTTATTTATGTATAAATAATTTTAAATCGATTAGAAGCAAATAAAAAAAATTAACATCAACCTCCATTCTTACAGAGTCTTCACATAGAATAATTAAATAAACATAAACGAAACTAGTTTTTAAAACAATCATAATTATTATTATATTTATTTAAAATAATTTATACGGTTTACTATCGCGTTTATTTTGATTAATATCCAATTTTACGAAAGTTCATCATACATCGTAGTAGCAGTCGACTCAATCACTGTAAATCGTTCGAAATTTCTTATTAGATTAATCAACAAAAACATGCTTTATTTTATATACATACCTAACTTAAATGAAATGAAATGAAATGAAAATCGTTTATTAGCATAGGCACTAAAGGCGTGCACTTGCTCATCGTTAGACTCTATCGTGACTTCGGGAAGGCGTATGGCGAGAAGAATATCACAAGAAACTCGTCAATCATAGCCTGTACATAAAGTAATAATAATAAAAAAAAACTGAATTTTAATTCAGAAAAAAAGTGAATAACAATTTATAAATCATATTACACAGTGGTTACAATAAATGTCAAATTAATAACATATATGTATATATGTAAAATACACGTATATGTCCTATAATATGTATATAAAATAAAAAAATATATAGCTACCTGTTCAATAAGATGTATATAAAAATATTTTTAAAAAAATTAAAAAAAAAAATATATAGCTACCTATACAAAATTAAAAAAAAAAAAACAAAAATACAGTAAAAAAAAAATAATAATAATCCTTCTAGTAAGCCAACAGTAAGTCAAGCTCAAACACTAGTTTAACCACGCATTTCCATCGCTCATATAATCAATAATTCTGTAATAAGCCTTTTTAATTAGCGTCTGCTTTACAAAACTATATTATATAAATAAATATTTGTTACAAATACTGCCAACCCTCATACATATATGTAAAACAATAAATTACAAATACCTACATTTTGTTCACTACACTATTCTATTGAAATTTAAAACAAATGAAAGAGAAAAAAAAACAAATGTCAATTGAATAGAGTCATCCGTGCGTTAATAAATGCAATATTTAACGAACCGCAGCGGATTCGCTTTTCAAATTTACATTTCGTGTTTCAGTTGAAATCCGTAAAAAATTACGTAACACAATAATACCTGAAATAACATTGGTAAGCTGAAAACTGAGTTTTTGTTATGAGAATTAAATTGAAACACAATATTTTTATGAATTGTTATTTGTTTTTTTCTGAATTAAAATTCGTTTTTTTTTTGTTAATTATTTTATGTACTATGATTGACGAGTTTCTTGTGTTCTTCTCGTCGTACGCCTTTCCGAAGTCATGGTAGAGTCTAACGATAAGCAAGCGCACGCCTTTAGTGGCTATGCTAATAAACGATTTTCATTTCATTTCATATTAGTTAAACCTATGTATGATAATATTATTCGACAAAATTGAATTTATTAAAACTTTTTTCTTTATTTTTAATTAGGTATTATTATTTTTATTTTAAGCGAAAGCTTGTATAGATTCCCTCTGTAAGCTCACAGATTAAGTGTCGATTGAGAAGGTCATTATCCTTATAAAATTTTAATTACTTCATCATGGCTTTACTATATTTAGTACCGTAAAAAGCTCGCTCTTGAACTTTTGATGTTAAACACATGTTTTTAGTTTTTTATACTACGACTATATGTTCACGTATTATTCGAACTTGGGGATAGACAGGGCCTTTGTTTATTATTCTAAAGTCAAGGTTTGAGGTTTTCAGCTTCATTACCAAATCATATGTTTTTAATTTTTAATTTTATTTGCTGGCATATGACCACACTCCGCCTTATTTTAAGCTAAAATGCGGTTTTAATATTCACTATGCCGATTTATGATGGTTTTATAGCTTAAATGGATTAACTAATTAAGATAATTTTCGAAAATTTCGTAGGTTTTACAACTAAGTCTATTCGTTATAGTCAGTAGCTAAGTCATTTAAATTATTTGTTCGCGCCAAATGCACCTTTAAATTTCCTCTCCCGCTCCCCGCTGTCCTCTCCTCACCTGCTCCCTGCGCCAATCAAATTAAAGGCAATTTTTAAAATACTCGACAAAAATACAGTCCACTTGTTCTTCTACATTATTTATACTATAGTCTGCGCTAGAATGACGAACAAATTGAAAAACTTGAAACTTTGAAGCGAGTTTCATAAGCAGAAGATATGAAATGTTAATTGAAATAGTGTAACATAAGAGAAAACCATTAGGATTCATTCCCAGGAAGTCGGATAAACGAATTATAATGACATTTAAGTTAGTATATAAGACCAGTGGGCTTATCACGAATTTAGTCTGGCTTTCGAATCGAGTTGTCACAAGTAAAATGGATCCGTTAGCAATTGGGATCATGAATTTTTACTAACGACTAGCGAGCACCAGCAATCTATCAAATGAACGAAAGATCGAGACGTTCGAAAATTAACAAAAAGTATCTAAAATATTGTAGTTTCAAATCCGCACGCGAACTCGGTTCGAAAGCCAGACTAAAATTCGTGATAAGCCCACTCTAGGGAAAAGATTGATTGTTCACTTAGTTGGTAATACTCTTAGAGTAAAGTCAGTACTGCTTGTAAATCAATTTCTTTTTAAAAACACTTCTGCACGTGTCTTCAATTTAACTAGCGTCTATTTCAAAAATTAAGCTGTTATATAACTGTAGTTATAGGCATATAGTTGCTAAACAGATGGGTATAATCCAGTGATTTATAAATTCAATATTTCGATACAGAGGCCAGCCAAGTGGAGCGAGAGATCTAATTTGAAGCGTTACATTGAATCCATGCTGGTTCATAATCCGTGAAAATATTGCTCGCCACTGGATCAAATCCGATGGTTTTTGAGGCTTCCTACTCATAATGTCCGAGTAGCAATTTCTTTTGAGGTGAATAATATGAGTTCTTTAGTACCAGCAGTTGAAGGTGATATTAAATAAAAACAAGGTTCTCGTGTGAGGTCGTGAGGTCATTGATATTGTTTGTTTTGATTTTGCTTATAGGTATACTAAAATTACAAGGCGAACACTATTAAATTTGACTGTTATTGTCTTAGTTCTAATGTTTCGTTAATTATTATACTTTATTGTTATTGTTTTTTTTTATTTAGTAGCGTAGTAATCTTTTCTATATATATAAAACTCAAAGGTGACTGACTGACTGACTGACTTAGTGATCTATCAACGCACAGCCCAAACCACTGGACGGATCGGGCTGAAATTTGGCATGCAGGTAGATGTTATGACGTAGGCATCCGCTAAGAAAGGATTTTGATCAATTCCACCCCTAAAGGGATAAAATAGGGGATGAAAATTTGTATAAATCTTATTAGATTTTCGATTGATTGAACTGAAATTAAAAATTGACAGATATGTGGTTAATAACTGGAGCAATTTGGAACAATCTGGAACAATTATGACCCACGACAGGAATGGTGATAACTACTTAACACACGTTAAACAAAAGTAAAGCCACACAAACTAAACCTAATTAATAATAATACTTCTTAACGCGAGCGAAGCCGCTGGCAAAAGCTAGTGAAGATATAAAGTACTATGAAGTTTAAATGTTAACATGAAAATTATCTCACAAATATTGATGTCCTCTATAAAACTGTAGTACATCACTTTGCTCTATTGTCAATAATTTCCGCAGCGTACGCAATATAATGATTTTTTTTTCACACTTTGGGTTACATTATTGAAGTTTTCATATGGATCCCCAACGTTTTTGAAAATATTCTATAGCCTATGTTCATCAGGGATAATGTAGGATTCTAATGGTGAAAGAATTTTTCAGTTTAGTCCAGTAGTTTCTGAGCCTATTCAATACATACAAACAATCAAATGTTTCCTCTTTATTATATTAGTATAGATAATAAGTTTATTTTTCAATTGATTCATTTAAGTAAATTTCGTCACAACTTATAGTCTACAATTTTGCATTAATTTAAATGATGGACTCCAAACCCTGGTCTTTTCAGTTCAAGTATTACCAAGGGTTATTAGAGTAGACCCACGGAATAGAAGTGGTAACTCCAGCTCTACATTTTGCAGCAAGATATTTGATGTTTATTGGATATTTGCACTAGTTTTAGGTTCGTGATTGGATTTTTTGTTTACTTTGCAGAATTCCGATTTTATATTATTAAAACAAATGCAGCTCGTGTGTCTATATTAGTCTATAAGCTTTTGCCCGCGGCTTCGCTCGCTTTAAGAAGTATTATTAGTTAGGTATAGTTTTTGCGATTTTATATTATTAAAACAAATGCAGCTCGTGTGTCTATATTAGTCTATATTCCTGAAACTACATTCTTCATACTAAAAACTACCTTAGTTTAGTTACAATGAATTATTTTAAAACATAGAACTAACAAAAATTATCATTTAAGCGAGCGTCTCCTCAAGTCGGTATTGACCCACTCTCTAGCCCAGGCATGCTCAAAGTGTACTCCGCGGAGCCCTAGGACTCCGCAAGTATACTATGCCGATGATGATGACATAAGACTTCAACTCTCTTCGATTAAACCTAATATCGACCGATTGATGAAAAATAAGAAACAGTTTCATATATCCCCTTATGTATTTTTTCTCTTTTTTTATAGGTACTACTATAGTATACACTTACATTGTAACATAACTACCTAATATTAAACTTCAATAATAATAACTAAAGAATGGACGTAACTTTTTCTTTTGTTTTGGGGATCCGTCAAAAAAGTTTGAGAACCGCTGCTCTAGCTTAATAAAGCAGTATTAGGCCATATGCAAGGGAACTATTTAAAAAAAAAATCGGTTCATTAATTTTAGTAATTGTATGTAGATGAATGTATCTTTCTTTTTTAATTTCTAATGGCAAAGATATATGTAGGTACTAGCTGTTGCCCGCAACTACGTCTGCGTAACAATGAAGATGTTTCATATTTCAGTCAACAGATAGTGCCTATCACACTTCTGTAACCTCAAAAATTCAAATAGTATTATACTGCACAAATGCAATCCAGAATATGCCAAGAAAAGAACAGCCAAAATCGTCAAATATAATCTGCTAGAATATTAGATACGGCGGCCACTCATCATCGGGTATATGTAACTCAGTGAAAACACAACGATAGCGCGTTTTAAAATACTGCTAACGCTATCTATTGTCAACATTTAGAACTAAAAATTTTAGGTACTGATAGGTTCAAACTAATACATCCTATTTAAGCGGTTTTCAGTTCAATCAGTCGAAAATCTAATAAGATTTATACAAACTTTCATCCTTTATTTTATACCCTTAGGGGTGGAATTGATCAAAATCCTTTCTTAGCGGATGCCTACGTCATAACATCTACCTGCATGCCAAATTTCAGCCCGATCCGTCCAGTGGTTTGGGCTGTGCGTTGATAGATCACTAAGTCAGTCAGTCAGTCACCTTTGAGTTTTATATATATAGATTTATAATATTAGTTAGAAAACTATTCAGAATAATAATGCTTGAACAAACGCGCGAGATAATGTAAATTCTAATTCGATTCCTTGTCTATTAGACATAATCTGAATTAGAAATTAATCCAATTAAATTAGCTTATATTGTAATTGAATTAATTTGAATCATGTTACATTCTACATATTAATAATAAACTGCCTATTTTAACTAGACTGCAATATCAATGAGCAGGGACTACTATTACCACATTAATCGCTTCCACTATGCCGGCCGGAGGGTTAAGTTTGCACCATCCAGGTTGATAGGCTTGAAAGTGATGAACTACCCGAGACCTGTGGGCTTATCACGAATTTAGTCCGGCTTTCGAATCGAGCTGTCACAAGTAAAACGGATCCGTTAGCAATCGGGATCATGAATTTTTACTAACGACTAACGAGCACCAGCAATCTATCAAATGAACGAAAGATCGAGACGTTCGAAAATTAACAAAAAGTATCTAACATATTGTAGTTCCAAATCCGCACGAGGTGTCGCTGTTCAAATTTCCATACAAAACGCTTGAAGCGAACTCGGTTCGAAAGCCAGATTAAATTCGTGATAAGCCCACTGAATTAATAATGTTTATTATAAATAATAATTAATTTTCTTGTGTTTCTTTTAAATATTTCTATGAAATTATTTTTAATACAATTTTCAAAAGTATCACAGCCGACGTGGTTGCAGCGAGCATTGTTAAATTTGCTTAAGAAGAAGTAATTTTTAAGTAGAATTCTTCCGGAATTATGAAAACTATAGTTACATTATTGACAGCGTGAAATAATCTAAGACGTTCTCTTAAAATATCTAATAATAGACTTGAGTTATTTTTAGAGCGAAATAATTATACTCGAGTCGTTTTATAATCAAGAAAAGATCGAATTATCACTTTTAAATCCTATGTTAGAGTATTTTGAAATAATTTGTTATATATTTCTAATTTTATACATTAAAAAAACTTTATCTTCTATGACATAATAACAACAATACAAAAATAAACGAGTTTAAAGTCTAAATTCGTTCTAAAATAAGTAATTTAATTTTCCTGTGTGCGAGTACATATGTTATAATCCGCCCACCGCAAATATGTGGTTTAATAATACCGAGTTGAGTGTGTCATTCCGTCCTTTTCATTGTGGTCTCATTATCTCGCATTGCGGTCGTACAACTGTTGCGGTATGAGCTAGTTCTAACCACAATGGGTAGATGGCGCTGATATTAGTTTATTTATTCTATATTTAAAAAATTATTATTATCTAAATCAGCCGCTCTCAAAGTGTGTTCCGCGGAACCCTAGTGCTAAAATACTGCAAAAAATATCTACCAAAGTGAGATTATAAGGTTACATCTAAATATTCCAACTAAATATTACGTAATATTACATTGCAATATGATTATTCATAAATAGTAAATACATATAAATCAGTTTTTTATAATTATATTAAGGCTTTTTCCTTCGCCAAAAAAGTTTGAGAACCGCTGACATATACAACGTTAAGTCTTTCATTCAATTTCAAGTGTTAGTACAATTAATTGGAAGGAATGATAGGTAGGTAGGTACACTCAGAGAAATTACGATAATTGTTATTTTTAAGGGGAAAATTTACTTTTTTTAAATGTACTATAATTTTTTTTCTTATACTCAACCAGTGACATATAATATGTATATATTTACATAGTTTTTTTCTATATATCCTATTAACATAGTAGGATCTTTAAAATCACAATTGTATAGGAAAATTGTTTAAAGTTTTTATAGACCAAGGTAAGCGAACCTTTATGCATTAACCAATTTTTCTAAAGAAATGTTTAATAGGGTCATAGACGTGTCATCAAGTAATTTTTGACTCTGTGATTATTGGGAAAATAATAATAATAAATACTATCAACTTAAAACTTTTAATTTACTACAAAATAGGTATATTTGCAATGTTTAATTACACATATTAAATTGCTCGTTATAAAATATCGACTTCACACTTTTTTCTTAGTGCATAATGCATTTCTGATCTGTGACGTGCCTAAAATATAGTGTCATTGGTTCACCATCCCTGGTGTAGATTCTTCGTTGATGTATTGAGTATCTTAGAAACCATTATGAATTTTTTTTACGTGAGAAAATAAAAACGAAAATTGTCAAAATTTTAGTTCGGACTATATTAAAAAGACCCGGTGATATCATAATTGGATCAATTTCAATGTTAGTGCAAACCGAATAAAAATCCCTAAAGTACACACTTAGTATAAAGAAGTACTACAGCTATAAAGACCTACGTAGGTATATAAAGCACGCACTGAAAAATAACACCGATCCGCAAACAAAACCCGAAGCAAAAACAGGAAACTAATTAGAACTACATTTTTCAACAACAGAAAACAATGGAATGCTATACAATCGCGTGCGTAACACGAAATCCAAATAAAACTAACTGTTTCTTAAAGCGAAACGATACTGAAGGCAGAGTTCGTACGTTAATAAAAATAGAAAAAGACTCTATGCGAAACTTTAGCATTATGCCTAAATTCATTAATACCCCGAACGGAATTACAGAATTAAGTACATACCTATGCGAAACTAACCTTTTTTGACTTCGAAATAAAGGCTCAAATCGTGTAGCTAATAAAGAACACTTTTGTATGCATGTAAGGGGTTGTCATAGTAACTGAAATATACTGCGCGCGCATCACCCACACGAATAGAATCCACACACACTAGCGTAAAAATCGCCGCTCCCCTAGACTACCAAATGAGGGAGACGACATGTGTACAGTCGCTTGCAACTATCCTTATCTAGATTGCCTTTATTTAACATTTCCTAACGCTTATTATTTAAATAATCATAATAAATTATAAAACAATAACTAATTACTATTTTAAAACAGATTTTCGATTGAATTAAAGTAAAATTGTATTAAAATTGATCTAAAGTGAACGACTTGTGTGGACGAGTGTATTTTCAGTCTGTCTCGCTCTTTCGCACGCACACACGCGTCGGCCATAATGCGAACACTATACACAGATTTGATACGTTTCAGATCCTGCGCTATGGACCCCAGTATTCTCGCAGCCATGGACAAGGAGGCACTTAAGAAGCAGATCGAGAACATGAAGTACCAAGCTTCGATGGAACGCTGGCCATTGTCAAAAAGCATCGCAGCGTAAGTAGCATTTTATAACTGTTAAAACGATATCGTGTTTGCTTTAAAACCGCGGCAAATGTTAAGCAAAAATGTGTAATTTAGGTCGACTGGTCCCCGGGAGTGATTGAGTGAAGGAAAATTAGTGCTTATTGTTTTGTATATGGAGATTAAATTTGCGTGTGTGACCGGAGTGCAGAATACGCCATCTATTAAGTTTTTTTATTGTAAAAATTATGTAGTGTTTTGTTAATTTGATATATGTTTTTGTGTATATATATATATCAAGTTTTTATATTCGTTTAATAATTATTAGTATGTTCGCATAAATCGCTTTCTAAACGACCTTCTACAATCAATATAAATTGAGCAAATAAATTTTAATTTACACAAATGTTACTAAATTATTTACATATGTATATATTTGCAGCCATTTGCAGCTATTAAAAAGTGCTAAAACTAGTCTATTATTATTAAGAATTAGGTACTTATTTATATCTGAATTTATTTGTTTATACTGTCCCTAGAGTATTCAAGCTAAAATATATTATAATAAATTGAGTTAGGTAAGCCCATTATTAAATTAAAATTTTCAAGAGTACACGACTCAAAAGTAAATTATTCCCTGAATCAGTCCTTCCTCAATAATCCCTTCGGGAGTGAAGATCTCGGAGTCTATTAAATGGGGAACTTCGGGGCCTCAGAGCGTTTCCCGAAATTTAAGTTTATTATTACCATCTTAACCGTTTATTCATTACTTTTGCACGCAGATTTAGTTTCCATAAATTCGATTGTTCGCCAATACTTAGTAAAACTATGTATGTATTCAGACTACATTCGTCTCCTCAGGCCGGGATAGTTTAACATCAGGCGATCTATGGTCATAATCTAGACCAGCGGTTCTCAAACTGTTTTTGGCGAAGGAAAAAGCCTTAATATAATTATAAAAAACTGATTTATATGTATTTATGAATAATCATATTGCAATGTAATATTACGTAATATTTAGTTGGAATTTTTTTTGGAGTATTTTAGCCCTAGGGTTCCGCGGAACACCACTTTGAGAATGGCTGGTGTGGACGAATATATTCTTATAAAATTGCAATAATAATAACATGATAATAAATCCTTTATTAAATCCAAGTTAAGGCACAGAAAACGTAAAATATATCTGCCAAATAACCATATTGCACGCGTGAACTAATTAATTGGTAAAACAACTGGACAACAATCCCTAATTGACCTCTGATTGGCCGAAATAATCTACGGCTGAAATTATAGCCAATAAACGTTTAGATGCTCATATTTTTTATTGGCTCATAAAAAATCTATATTCAATTTCCTACATATGTTTTGACAAGTTATTTATTGCTGTTGAGTTGACTACACTAAAGAAGATAGAAATATATCGTTTGGATTAATCAAAAATTTATTAAGAAGCATTTGAACAGACATTTTTAACCTTTAACTACTGAGCCCCCCTCTCAGGTTTTGAAAAAAAAAATTTTTGAATTACTCTAATTAGTTAATTTGTTGATTTTTTTAAAATAATTTTATTTATTCTTACTGATTTATGATCTCATATGATTTTTTCCAAAAAATGCTAAGTGTTTTCTAAACTTTAAAATGTTAGTTAATTATATACAAACAAATTATAAAAAACAATATTTTATTTTATTTAAATACATCCACTGAAGCTAAATATTAAACACTAAACCCTAAAGATTTTTAAATACAAGCACATATATATACGGGGCTTTGAGGCCCCCACGTCAGTTTTTACGTGAAGTTAAATCCACCTCAGTAGTTAAAGATTAACTTTATCACCCATGAAACAATCTTATAAAATATTAATTAACGGCATATTTAAATGTATCACAAACTAGATATAAGAAACCTAACTTTGCATTTTTGACATCGTACCTGCTAACATTAATAATATATTAATAATTAATAAAACGTTTATTTTTAAAATTAATTTGTTGTAATTTGTTGCGTTGCTACCAAAAACCAGTGTTGGTTTGGCTTGACGCTTCACATTCGTTTTATATTTCTTAATATAAGTTAACTATAATATATTGTACGAGCTATGATTAACTAGTTTCTTCTGGTCATAGGGGGCTACTCAGGCGTATCCGAAGTTTCGTGATACGGTCGCCACTTCTATAGTTTATGTGAATTTTGACACATAAGCCCGTAAAAAGTCATGTCAAATATTGTGTGGCCTATCCCTCCTGACGTCGCTGTCAAATCCGTAATTTCGTGAATGATTACGTAAGTGTTCCTGAGTAGGAAACGTCCGTATTTTCGTCCGAAGTGCGCCTGAGTAGCTCCCATAAGCCTTGATATGACTATCCGTAAGAAATTAAAGGACCTACATGAAATAACGATTTTATACTTTGTTTTTGTTAAATATATAGTTTTTTGTTTTATACGTAACGTAGTGTGTTCATAGTTTTGGATCACAGCTTAATCCTATTAAACATACTCCATATCTTTCTTTTTATTTTAACTGTGTTCTTTTTTTTATACCATAAATAAATTGGTGCTATGAGCAAAAATTATGACTACTCATCGTTAGTGGTACATTTATTTTCAGATGGCGTTTCTATCCCTACTAATATTATAAATGTGAATGTGAGTTTGTTTGTTACGTTTTCACGCCACCGATCATCACGAAACTTTTTACACATATTTTTGGAGGTACTAGAGGTAACATAGGATACTTTTTATTAAAAAAAAAATAATTATTTTTTACTATAGTTTTTAACTGACTATAGTTTCAGCTGTTTGGAATCATATTGATTCATTTTTATTGAAATTATCTCTGATACTTATTTAATGACTTAAATGCGAGCGAAGCCGGGGGTAAAAGCTAGTTATATATAAGTCAATGTTTGGTCGGATGCGTCATTAAGGATGTCACTAACTATGTTATATAATAAATATGTTTAATAATAATAATTAATTATGAGGAAAAAAACACCTAGTTCTTGATAATAAAAGATGAAAACAATTTTGTCGCTGTTCATTTGTTATTATTTGAATCAAACGTTTGGAAACCACCATGATGGCTGTTAAACTTTGGAAATAATTGGTAAATAATCCTTTCTTTCCGGAAACTAAATAAATCAGTCAGTATAAAAATAACCATTTATTTACATCAAATTCGTACATGCAGTAAAGTTTTGTTCCCACTTACGCGTGAACACACAAAAAATTAATAAAGTACTTAGTACCTACTTTAAAAAAATTAGGTAGTGCCCACATTTAACAGCCTCTTTCAAACGTCACGTAGGCATAAGACCCGCGTATTCATTCATGTACTGAAAAAAAACCTGAATAAAATACAAAAGAATGAAAGGGGTCTAATAGTGGTCTATCGGAAAACTTCTTTTCATCGGGTCCTTGTACGTGTAAAGAATTTTAAATTGATTTTACGGACGTAAATGTCGTACGTTAATGTTATTTAAAAATTGTATATATAGACCGCGCGAAGATGGTTAAGATTTCGATACATACTAAGCTGTATAAATACTATGTACTAATGTAAGAACGGTTTATTACTGTTTATTTGGCGCTATTTTTTTAAAGTAATTATGTATGCGCGTATTTTATCTCCAGAATATTTAAATTACAATTGTTTTCGTAACATTGCGTACTTTTTAACAGATACCTTACCAGTCTTATATCATTTCCAACTTTGTTTAGTTATATCGTCTTGTGTGAGGAGGTGTTACGCATTTATCGATTAAAAATACTAAGAACACGTTATTGCATTGCCCGATACTAACACTGCTTCTCCTATGACAATTGGTTATCTGGAAGAAATTACTTTTAGTGATAAGATCGCCAATTGTTCTTTTGTTTCTTACGTGTTTAATTGTATTAGTATTATTACTTTTAAAACAATAAAGGATCTATTATTATTATTATTCGTAAAAAACTTTTGTATGAAGTAAAAATGAAGCGCCCTCTAAAGGAAAGTGTTGGCAACACAAACATACGTTAGTCAAAAAAAAAGACAATTGCAGAATGAAATATTTAATTTTACTCAATTCCCTACTTCCCTACTAATATTATAAATGTGAATGTGAGTTTGTTTGTTACGTTTTCACGCAACAATCATCATGAAACTTTGTACATATATTTTTGTAGGTACTAGAAGTAACATAGGATACATTTTTTTTTAATATATTATTTTTTACTATAGTTTCCAATTGATTATAGTTTCAGCTGTTTGGATTTTTTCTATATATTTTTTTATTTCCGTCTGTCATTTTTATATGACTATTTGAATTTTTGAGGTTAGGTGTCATTTTTGTGGTTAGATGCCACTTTTTTATTTTAGATCTCACTCACTGATTTTAATTCATACTCCTCTTCTTTAAAAATGCCTTGGAAGCGGAAATCTGATCTATCCAAAATGATCTCTGATACTTATTTAATGACTTAAATGCGAGCGGGCAAAAGCTAGTTGTTCTATAAATGTAATTAATAATTTGATTTATTTACGCTTTATTGATATAAATAAAATAATATAAAAAGATAGTGATTGAAAATTACACTAGTTTACAGGGTTTTTGTCCTTCAAATGAAACGTTTTTTTTCTTAACAATTGAGGTGCACTGAGTTTCAGAAAAATTATAAAAAAAATTTAACACGTCATTTTGAAATAACCACAATATGCGTCTTTAAGTGATTCCGTTATGGGATATCCTTTTTTAGATATTATAAATTCACCACACACATAACAAAAACGATCAGGATGTACTTTACACAACCTTTTTGACATTGTAAAAACAAATATTTATTTAACTAAACACTACACAGCATCAAAATTTTAAAATAAAATCGAAACCAGCTTATGGGTAGTTTGAAAATAAGATGTAATAAGAACTTGATTTATAGACGTGATAGAAATAAAATAAATATATGTTTGCGTTTAGTTATTACTACTAAATACAACGATATGGAATACATTGAAAGGACACGACTTTTATTTTAATTTGTAAACTAGTGTTATTAAAAACAATAGAATACATGAGTGCTCATTAAGGTTCTGTTTATTCGTATCCTAAATAAACGTATCTTTTGAAAAGGTCACGATTAATTTTAATTTAAAATTGATTTGAAATAAACGTGCGACCTTTATTTTAACCTGCCTTTTAATATTTCATATTTATCATACATTTATGGTACAGTCAGCATCAAAAACGTCTGGATGAATATAGACATCTATATATATAAAACTCAAATGTGACTGACTTAGTGATCTATCAACGCACAGCCCAAACCACTGGACGGATCGGGCTGAAATTTGGCATGCAGGTAGATGTTATGACGTAGGCATCCGCTAAGAAAGGATTTTGATCTATGCCACCCCTAAGGGGATAAAATAGGGGATGAAAGTTTGTATAAATCTTATTAGATTTTCGACTGATTGAACTGAAATTAAAAATTAACAGATATGTGGTTAATAACTGGAGCAAGTTTTCAATTATGACCCACGACAGGAATGGTGATAACTACTTAACACACGTTAAACAAAAGTAAAGCCACACAAACTAAATCTAATTAATAATAATACTTCTTAACGCGAGCGAAGCCGCTGGCAAAAGCTAGTTTATTTATAAAGCCTATCTACAAAATTACATTATGACTATCCTCCCTACTATATAAATGTGAATGTGAGTTTGTTTGTTACGTTTTCACGCAACAACTACTTAATCGGTCATCATGAAACTTTGTACACATATTTTTGGAAGTACTAGGAGTAACATATGATACTTTTTGTATTAAAAATATAAAAAATATTTTTTACTATAGTTTCCAACTGACTGTAGTTTCAGCTGAAACATATAAATAATAAATCAGCATGAATAAATAAAATGATTTAAAAAAAATCAACAAATTAACTTATTAGAGCAATTCAAAAATTTTATTTTCTCAAAACCTGAGAGGCCCCCTCAGTAGTTAAAGGTTAAGAAAGAAACTTCTCAAAGAAGTCATTTATATGGGATATTAAACAAAGTCTTATGTTTATAGAAACAAAAGAGGTCTCAAACATTTTTAATTTGAGCTTCTATTAATCTCAAAATTATATTTCGGTTTATATCTGAACAAACACACCACACTCCCGACTCCACACTAACAAACATAAATCAACGAACAATCTAAATTTATAGAATCCACCGACCAATCTCTTACTATCAATATTTATAATTTTTCAGAAATACAATGTATTTTTAAAATTTACCTTGAAATTATTTTGTTGAAATGTTAACCCTGATAATAAACAAAAGACTGTGTTTTCTGATATCTGCTTTTAATTAATATTGGGAATCTTGTATACAAGCCCTCTTTGTTTATTTTATACCTAAGTATATGTATGTTATGTGCGTGGAAGTTGGAACACAATATGGGTCGAACTTTCCATATGTCTGCATTGTCTTCAAAAACTGAGTAGTGTATTCTCTTCTCTTTTTTTCTTATGCGACAGCGTTCAATGTCCGAAAGAGATAATAAATCTAGTATAAATATTAAAAACATGATTTAATTAATTAAATTTAGAGTATAAGCCGCTTGTGGTTTAGTATAGGCTGTGTATTTAAAAATTAAAATGACGGTTAAAATTGTTACTGACAGGGACAATGCAATGAAGCTACCTAAGCTACAAAAATAACTGACCTGGAATCCAAGCATCCGTTGGGAACGATTCAGTGCGTCCTCGCACGACAGGGGGGATAATTGGGTCGCTTACCCCTACTCACCCCATAGGGTTAGGGGTGCGTGACTTTCATATTGTCGTTTACGAATTTCAGCAAAAGTTATTACAGATGTCAAGGTTTTACGACTTAGAATTTATCATTCAGAAAGTTAATTACTAGTTATTGGTCAGTATTCATTCATTTTTGAAACCTTTCCTTAGTGACTCGAGTAAAAACGCTTCAGTATATGATTAACTTTTACTGGACTTTACCTGGACTAATTATAGCCGCTTATGGACCACACTTTAGCTTAACACCAGTTTGTGGTCATATCTTGGTGTGCTTATACACTTAGGTACTAACTTTATTTACATTAATTGTATTATTTTTTTAAAATGCCTAATTAAAGCCAAGCAAGAATTGTACCTACTAATACTAACATTATATTGTACAGGCTATGATTGGCGAGTTTCTTGTGGTTTCTTCGCGAAATCTTGTAGATTTTGGCAATACGCAAAAGCCTAAAGCTAATCAAAATTAATAATAATAAATAATAACATCTTATTTCTTGTCTTATTAGTAATTTATTTTAATATATTCCTACTAATATTATAAATGTGAATGTGAGTTTGTTTGTTACGTTTTCACGCAACAACTACTTAACCGATCATCATGAAACTTTGTACACATATTTTTGGAGGTACTAGAAGTAACATAGGATACTTTTTGTATTAAAAAAATAAAAATTATTTTTTACTATAATTTCCAACTGACTATAGTTTCAGCTGTTTAGAATCATATTGATTCATTTCTATTGGAATGATCTCTGATAGTTATTTAATGACTTAAATGTGAGCGAAGCCGCGGGTAAAAGCTAGTTAACTATAAATCAAATAATGTTACTGAGAAGCATAATATCATGTTTGTACAATTTGTAAAGGATCGTGTCAAATAAACATTGAATGATGTTTCTCTTGTAATATCAATCGTATGTTACAAACTGTCACAAATGTCAAAAGACATGACTTTTGTTTGTCAATTTGAAATGGGTTACATGATGAAATTCAATATCGTTGAGAATTGTTTTAAGTGACAAGTAGGGTTATATTTCGTTATCAGCATCTGAATTTTATTATGTAGGCATTGATAGCCGTAGGACAAGGTATCGTAGTTTGAAGTTAGGTACTGTACATACAGTGCAACCTTGATATAGCGATACTGAAGGGAATCAGAAAATAATTCGTTATATCAAGTAATATGTTACAATGAGGTTGGTTATACAGAGGTTAGGTTGATCTACGATTCGTTCTAACAAGATTTAAAAATATATTAATCTCAGTTTTACGTAGGTACTAATCTGCTTTCCCAGGTAAATAATACTTTCTTTTTATATTTTGCAAAGATTGAAAGGTTTTTAACAAATGTATTCGTAATGTAAAGGTATATTTTGCATTAGTTCTCACGGGCAGTTCTAGGGGATTTTGGAAAATTGGTTAAATCGAGGAAATCGTTATATTGAGGGTCGTTACATTAAGGTTACTCTGTATTTATTTAAACATGATTTAAATACAAAATTTTAAAGTAATGGAAAAACCATCAAACCTGAAGTATATCTATCAAGGCATTTTCATAGTTTTAATTACGTTAAAATTTCTTACTTGATTCTTATAGGTTTTATAGTGATTAAATCAAAAACGAATACTATCATAATATTTTCATTCGTACAACTTTCTAAATTCATTCTTCATCTGTTTCGCAACATTTTCTCGGTAAAGCGCATACTGTAACGAAGAAGAGGAATAATTCGTTTTTAAAAACACATTTTGGGCAATAACCGACCCTCATTAGGTCGCGAGCTCCGACGAACTTCTCGATTTATGTTTTTTATTATTGTTTTGTGGACTTTTTTCTTTTATTATAATTAACGTACATATTTCTTCTAATAATTCATTCATGTAGACGCGAATTAATTTAAAATGCGGCTTACTATCGCGTTTATTTTATTTTTATTTTTTTAATTGATAGCCCAGCCATATACCACATTCCGTCTGATGTTAAGCTAGAGTGCGATCCATGAGTGGAGACAACTGTTACCACAGACAGATATCCGCGCGCAACAGACGACTCCACTATGCCGGCTTGAGGAGACGAATGTGCTCTGTCCAAATTAACAGGGCACATTCGTCTCGTTATCCCGGCTACTTCCAAGCTGATTAGGTCACTTCACGAGTGTTCCGCTTGAAAGTGGTGGTACTTCCCCAAGACGGCATACTGGGCTAATGCCTCCACTGCCTACCACTCTTTAAATGATCACTTTATTGCTATTGTAATCGCGGCTTTTAAAATTAATTAACGGGTGAATTGTCCTCTGATGGCTGGGTACTAGACGCAGTTATTGTTTTGCTAACCTTAGATTAATTAATATAATCCTTAAGAAACTTTACAATCAGAATAGACGTTCAAAATAAAGACTCATCTATACTTCTATACTATTGTATAAAGAGGAAACATTTGATTGTTTGTTTGTATGTATTGAATAGGCTCCGAAACTACTGGACCGATTTGAAAAATTCTTTTACCATTAGAATCGTAAAAAATCCCTGATGAACATAGGCTATAGAATATTTTCAATTGTTTTTTTAAAGAAATATTACATTTTATTTTAAGTTCACACAATTCGATGTGTATGCCTAATTTTGGCGTTCATACGTGCCGTCAGTTTTTCAATTGTTTTTTAAGATATATTTAATTTTATTTTAGGTTTACACAATTCGAAGTCTATGCCTAATTTTGGCGTTCATACGTGTCGTCAGTTTTTCAATTGTTTTTTTAAAGATATATTTAATTTTATTTTAAGTTCACATTGTAATTCATATCTAATTCATTGTGAATAATTAATAATTTTCATATTCATTAATAATTAATTGTGAGGCAGTTAGTAGATTTTGCAACAGGGGTGTGGAAGGCATTTTCTGTTGACTGAATCTTCATTATTACGCAGACGTAGTCGCGGGCAACTGCTAGTTAGACAATAAAGTTTAAACTTTTAAGTAAGTTTAATATTATGCTGGTGTTGGTCGCATTATGAGGAACATACTCACGGATGATTAGTGTGGGTGTTGTTTGTGCGTAAAAAAAAAATAACCTAAAAATACATTGTCGTTCATTTGTTTTCGTATATTTATTTTGTTAAGAGGGCGAAAGGCTATAGTGTACCTACGCATTATAACAAGACATAGGTGTTTATATCCATAAGTTAATACATATTCATTCATTCATTCATTCGAAAACGTCAATTCGAAACGAATCGAAACTCAGTTCTCTGCATATAGAGCGTTTTATGTTGTCTTTATTATGATAACTATTGCACATACATTATGGTCGCTGTTTGCGGGTTGCGACCACGGTGTCGTAGCTACAAGATCATCGTATCTGGATCATGCTGTATAAAGTGTATTAAACAATGATGTAATTTTGTAACAACCTGTATATTGTAGGTAGGAATATAAGCGTTAACAATTTATCTTATGTTTCCTCATTTCTCGGCACGGAAGCAACCGAACTCAATCCTCGCACAAAAGCTTTATTTTCATAAAAACAATGGAAAATTTACATTCCAAAATTAAATCCGTATTCGTTAATATTTTTATTGTAAATGTATTTTAATAAAATGTATTATCTTTTATTGAAATGTAGAATGCGTATTACATTTCAAATAGCGCCATCTATGCGTGGGTAGCAAAACTAAAATGGCTAACTGATGTGTATGTCGTAGTTATGGAAATAAAAGTCCTTTTTGAGTGTGATCATTTATCGAGCTTGTTAACGACTGCCAGATAATGAGGTAGTCACATACCATTATACAATTCAATAAAAAGCCTTACATAACTACCCTCTAATCATAGCTTATATATGTACACTAATAAATATATGAACAATTAAAAATATGAATAAAATTATATTTGAAAAATATATTACACACATTAATAATATAACACACAAATAAACACAATACAAATTCATATTGAATAGGCTTCGATATACCTTCGAATATTTTATCCCAAAAATACATTGTCATATGATAAAATGTAGGTACAAGTTTACGACCAATCGCACCGATATATCGTTAGATAAGCTCTTTCACGTTATTGTTACATTTATTTAAAAGAATTTCTTCTGAATTTTTTTTTTTATATACATTACATTTCTTAGTTGATTTGTTTGCATACCAACATAATTTAAAACATCTATGACCTAATGTGAATCAAGATACGAATTGACTGTAATTTTACAGTGGTAGTGAATGTCTCCATTATATTAGTAATTTTTTTAAGTGCGACTCGTACTTAGCTGTGTTTGTTATCTACAAATCTACAAAACAAATGCTTTTTAGAGTAACGAAATCGCCAGTATTAATAATTGAAAGTAAAAATTACTACAATTATATTTATATAGAAAAAAAGCCTCCTCCACACTTTCAACAACTTACGACTCTTTACATTTACGTCAATTTAGATCTCGTGCTTGATGGTCTTGGACTAACATTTCAAATAATAATAGTCACTTTCCATATTTATTCGATTGTCGATCTATTCGAATGTTTTTCGTTGAAATGAATCGATATTACGATTCTTCGATCAACATAATAACGCATAATATACATTAGATCAATACAAAAGCAAAATCAAATATCCCTTTAGGTTGAATGAATGAATGAAATGAATGAATGAATGAATGAAAATCGTTTATCAGTATAGGCACTAAAGGCGTGCACTTGCGCATAGTCAGAATCTACGAAATTTCTGAAAGGCATATGACGAAAAGAATTCACAAGATACTCGCCTGTACAATATAATGTTATAATAGTATTAGTAGGTATATTATTGCTTAGCTTTAATTAAACATCTTTAAAAAATACACACTAACATACACATAATCATCTCAGTCACACTAATTGTCAATCTATATAAAATTCAAAGATGACTGACTTAGTGATCTATCAACGCACAGCCCAAACCACTGGACGGATCGGGCTGAAATTTGGCATGCAGGTAGATGTTATGACGTAGGCATCCGCTAAGAAAGGATTTTGATTAATTCCACTCCTAAGGGGATAAAATAGGGGATGAAAGTTTGTATAAATCTTATTAGATTTTCAACTGATTGAACTGAAATTAAAAATTGACAGATATGTGGTTAATGACTGGAGCAAGTTTTCAATTATGACCCACGACAGGAATGGTGATAACTACTTAACACACGTTAAACAAAAGTAAAGCCACACAAACTAAACCTAATTAATAATAATACTTCTTAACGCGAGCGAAGCCGCTGGCAAAAGCTAGTTTATCTTATAATAATCGGCTTTTAAACTAGAATAATTACTATAGTTTTTACCTTTATCTATTAAATCTGCACCATCTCTTCCTTTCTTTAAACTTAAACTTAAATCACTATACCTATCTCCTTCTGAATAATATTTGTATATATGTGTATGTTCATTATATATTTAGTTTATTTATATTTATGTATTTTATTTATCTAAATTGCATTGCCCAATACTATTACTGCTTCTTCTATGACAATTGGTTGTCTGGAAGAAATTACTTTTAGTGATAAGATCGCCAATTGCTCTAAATCTGTTTCCTATTGTTGTTGTATTGTTATTATTATGTTTTAAAGCAATAAAGTATTTATTATTATTATTAACTCGTATACCTATATATGCCACTAATTCTAAACCGCCCACCGTTACTACACCTACAATAGGGGTACAGAATTAAAATCAAAACAGAAGAGATTAAATCCAGTGTTGAATAGCTTTGTGAGCTTTCTAATTAACTTGTCAGAAACAGGGCCACTTAACGAGCTTATGTTTGCAGTGTGTGAGTTAAAGCTCCCACTGCACCTCTTCATGTTCAATTAAGTGCATACGTTGAGATTTACTATTTGATTCAAATTAGACTTTGATGGGATTCACTTGTTAGTCCAGTTCCAGGGGGGCTATTCAGGCATATCGGAAGTTTCGCGATACGGCCGTCACCTCTGTAGTTTATGTGAATTTTGACATATAAGCCTGTAAAAAGTCCTGTCAACTATCCGTAAAATAAGCATTGAGTGGCCTATTCGTCGTGACATCGCTGTCAAAACCGTAATTTCGTGAATAATTACGTGTCCGTAAGTGTGGCCCCCCAGGTACTTCCACTGCTGCCTTTATCATATCCTGTGATGATGTCAGCAAGTATTCTTATTTCAAATTAACTGTCAGTTAACAAAAAAAACTAATGTATTTTGTTAATGCCCAGTAACGAAAGTGATATTCTATAGGTTTTTAATCAAATAACCCTATATTTATATGCGAGTTCTAAAAAAATATCCCTTAGGTTATAGCTGAGCGGGTGAAGTATATTTGTCTTATGAATAATATATTTATCTCTTTCTACAGCATGAGGGAGTACGTGGAAGAGAACGAGAAGAACGATCCACTGATACACGCGCCCGACAAGAAAAACAACCCCTGGGCTGAGAAGGGGAAATGTGTCATCATGTAGACTAATATTGAAAATTCTTTAACTATAAGAAACCCCTTGTCCTAATTCAAAGGGCAAGTTAGACTTCGAGATTCCCGCATTGAATTTATTCAATATAATTTGTAAGTTTTAAAATGTTTTGATAGAAATTATTAATATGCTCATGTACGTGGAAGCGGAAAAAGATCTGGAGGAGGTAACGCCGATGACCTGTCCTTAGGTTATTTCTGTTCGATAGTAAGCCGAATAAAGAGTTTTAAGTTAAAAACCATCATTACAACTTTCTAGTCCTTCATAATTTTATTATTACTATATAAAGTATTTGTACATTTTGACTGTTCATAAATGTACTTATGAATTTTTTGTTATCGGTTTAAAAAAAAAACGGTTGTATATACGTTAAATTTTGTATTCTTAATGTTTAGAATCCGTCGACATTACGGTCGTGGAACAAAGACGGTAGATGCTAAAACAAATGAACATCGTAATAACTAAGATTAAATTTAAAAAAAGAACGTCACCCGCTTTATTCGAATAACATTTAATTTATTATTTGTTTGTATTTAAAACAAAATTTTGCCTTACAAATATGTTTTGTTCGATTGTTTTTAATACTTCAAGAATCCATACAATTCCATACAACTAAAAGCAACTTCCTCTTCCAACATGGTTTGTATGGCTTTGTAATGGATTCTTAACTGTAGCGTTTGAATTGAACAACCAATAGAAAATGTCTCTGCCACTAATCTAGTTATATTCCCTTCTCAAGTATGTATAACACTTAAATTTATAAAACGATGGCTTTTTAAATTTAAAAATAATTTCTAATAATAATAATAATAAATTAATTGTAATAATTCTAAATGAGCTCAAAGAATTTTTACATTTAATACTATAAATATAAAGGGCATAATCGCGTATCACAACCTAACATATATTTGCATTCGCAGATGTTTACATAACGAGACGATTGTTAAAAAGAATTTGGCAATAAACTAAATTAACTAATGTGTAAATGGGAAGTTCGTATATTGCTTAGCGTAGAGTTAATTGTAAGTAATTTAAAAAAATATTAATGCAAATTTAATCTCGATGTAATTTTAGTTAGATTACTAAAGGCTTCATTTCATAGTGTCATTACTGAAATTGCTTGTAAGATTTTCAGCTAGATGTGTCTTCTTAACGCTTCTCTTTTTAGCAGCTTAAAAATAATTTTCACTACTTTCCATTAGCTTAGAATTTGTGTTTAAAAAAAATCAATCAAATTATTAAAAACTCCTTCGAGTTTATCTTAAGCATAAGAATTAATTAACAATTCTTGTAAGGAATTTAAAAAATATATGTACTTAAATAGTGGAAAATAAATAAATAGCACTGTAGATAAGTAGATTAAATTTTAATTCTTAAAAAAACGTTTCCCTTAAATCTTAATCTTAAAATTTCCTTCTTTATAGTCATATCTAGAAATTGATATTTGAAGAACAATCATTCTGGCTGTGAATTTATAAAATATTCGACATGACAATGTTCATTGCAGCTGCCATTTAGTATTCATTCAAATGTCCTAGAACTCCTAAAGTTAGTACCTAGATTTCGTAACTCATTTATGTAATTTCTAATACCGAATTCATGAACTATCGAATCTTATGCCAATCTTAACCACACACATTACAATCTTACTGTGCGTTACAAAGATAGATTACAAAGCGTATTTGAGAACCATATCTTTAATAGTTTTTCAATGACTTCAGTAAGAAAATATGTATTTTCTTATTTTATTATTATTATTTAAAATACAAAAATAAATAAAGTTTTATACATGTTTTTTATAATTTAATTAGTATATATATAGTATATATTATATATAGTATAATATCAATTTCCAATAGATTACATAATCGTTTTGTAATATCATTAGAACCTTTATCATCTCCTAAGGCTTCCTAGTTTCCAGAGTTCACCCCATTCTCACATTTATACTAGTAAAAATAGATTATTAATAATTATTGAAGATTAATTAGACATTGACTTCTAAAATTAGTCATAGATGTTAATATAGGTAAAATTGAATAAAAAAAAATGTTTGTTAATCTAAAATAATATAAAAAATTGCAATTCAGAGCATTCACCTTAGATTTAAAAAAATTATAATCGTATAATACGTTGTGGAGATTAAAAAAAATAGTATTTAAATAATTAATAGGCTGACGGTACTAGTGTACCGTTAGCAGAAAAAGCCATCGTTTTTTTTAAAATTCGAACACCTTTTTAAAAAATTTAATTATTTATAAGGCAAAATTTGGTTTTTAATAACTTTAAATTATTTTATTATTATTATTAAATTTAAATTAATACCAAAGATATTATTTAATTTGTTTTTGCAGAAATGCTAACCGAAATTAAATAGAGTGGATATTGAATGAACTTACGCCCTTCTTGTTATGAGAACAAAAACTATTTTGAAAACGAAAACTACCCAACCTTTTTACGATAACAATAAGATATAATTACAGTAACGGTCATTTATTTTATTTATTTATTTTATTACCGATAATTTTTAATAGCAAACCAATAACTAATTTACAAAAATACAATTTCAAAGCGTATTAATTGTAAAAACAACAACAACAAAAAAAGTTTAATTCAATATACCATACTAAAAATAAATAAAACTTAATTTAAAATGATTAATCAGGTTTAGTTAAGGATGATATTGGAATTTTTTAGGATCAATAGAATAAGCTAATGTTATAATTATGTAATCATTAAATTAAAACAAAAATCTGTGATATGAGTTATTTCAATTCTACCACCTCCCCCCACCCCCACCCCCACCCCCTCTCTTTGCTTTGCGCCAATTCTCCCACATAGACAGTTTATTTTACTGGTTTATACGATCGAACTTCATCCTAAGTACATTATAAAGACTAAATTGGTGATAAATAGAAAAATTTATAATAATAACTAGCGGCTCGGTACGTGCTTCGCTACGTATAAAGTGTAATATTTAAAAAAAATTAATTGGAACATCAAATTCATGCATCAAACAGCATGAATGACATTTCACAATGACAAAAGTTTCAATTACTGTCAACACTGAAAATAGTTTCAATTTGACAGCACAATCCGCCATTTATTGAATTAATTTGTTGCAAAAAATGTGATGAAGAACCGCTTTACCGATTTTGTGCAAACTTCACATAAACCATCTACTAAATAGTCCGAACAAAGCCTAAACGTTTGGTTTGGACAGGTGAGCCCGTTCTTGAGTTATAAAATTACAACGAAAAGTGCCATTGAGTTTTATTTATATAGATTATATTATTATTATTAATGGGTGTTATGTTCGTCCTGGTTCTGCTTGTCCTTGGTCAATCAATTTAAATCAAAATAATAATCTTTCTCCTTTTAGGCTCTTGCGCGTCATAATCTACGAGATTTCGGAATATATAAGAAGAAAATACTAATCATAGCCTGTACAATATCAATAGCATCATAAAAAATTTAAAACAATTAAAACCTAGCATTAAATTTCTAAATTTTTATTTATTGTTAACCCTCCGTCGGGCGCGGCCGATCTCACAGGCACAGCAATTATAGGTTCTATGAACTCTTTTATGAAGTCTTTTAGCTTTTAGTCTGATTTAAAGGGAATTTCTATAACTTCTGAATAAAATTTATTTCTAAACATTCCAATAAAAATGATCGATTTTGATTTTCATCTTAGATTTAATTAGAAAAAATTCAATTTTCTCAATTGAGCGCGTCAAGCACACCGCGCTCGATCTAAGGAGTTTTTAAGTGGGTTAACTTAACTTAACCCGAGGAAGGGTTAAGTGGACAGTTTCTTATTGAAAATCTTATTTTCGTGTATACTAACTAGCAAATAGATTATTGGGTAACGTCTAACATCTGTGAATAAATTTAAAGGGAGTATAACCTAGCGAAGGAAGTCTTGTCTTGTGGAGTCACTTTTTCAGCATACATTGTACTAAGGTAGCAGCTGTCTTCACCCATAGTACGAAATTGAAGCTAGTTCAAGCTAGAATTTTGTGTTTTCGATAACTTTTCGAAAACTTTATAGCATAAAAACAGTCGCATTATCCAGTGTTGATGGTAGGAATTGAACGCGCAACCTACACTCGAAACGACAGTTGAAATCTATTTAGAAATAAAACAGCCGAGACGATTCTCTTGTTCGGATAAATCTATCTTTATCCTCAGTCAAGTGGTAGAAGATTTATTGTTCTTCGACAGAACAATTTTGCCGGGAAGTTTTATAGGATCAATCTCATTGCTAAGGACTTTATCCCACCAATATTGATTGTTCTTATTTGTAAAGAAGGTTTAACTTCTGTAAATTGAATTGTACCGCATTTATTTGTACAATACATCCGTCTGGAGTGAAGATTCAATTTTAAAATTAATTGTAAATTTTACACGATTTTTTGGGCAATTTTTTGAAAATATTATATTATCAGTACATTGATTAAAACCTTGCATTAGATTTTTATATCTTTCTGAATAAGGGTTTTTTTTTCAGAATTATTTTTTCAGTACTAGAACACGATAGGTTACGACTTACGACACATAGGATGTCTATCCAAAAAGATTTTACACCCTATTTATACATACAACATAGTATATACCTGCTTAAATTTACCATTCACTTTTTAATAAAATAATTACTTAAAATTATTTTGCGATTACATTGCAATGACTTGTCTCGACGCGTTTCGCCACTTCACGTGGCATCTCAGGATACGTGAAGTGGTGAAACGCGTATTTTCCTTCATCGACCTAATGTAGCGGGAATTATAAGCAAAATAATTTCCTTCAATATGGATTTCCGCAAAGTAACACCTGAAACAATTAATAATAATTACTGTCCTAAGCAATTTTCACAAGTCTAACTACTTAAGAGAACCTATACAAAGAAAATATTCCCTCAATGAAAGTTAAAGCTTATATAAAGAAAATTGTGAGGTCAGTTAGAGCTGACATCGTTAACAGTAACACGATCTGTTTCGCTGTTAATTTCCCAGGTGATTTCAGTTCTCGGAGATTATGTGACAACGTATCTCACAATTCTTAGGTTCATATTTATCCCTTTGGTCTAGACTTTTTTTTTCTAAATACTAGTAAACGATATCTGAGGTTCTGAGTTTGATTCCTGGTTGAAGCAAATATATTTAGATATTTGTTTTGGGTCTACTGTTATGTTTGTGATGTCTTTGTTCTGTGGGCTTATCACGAATTTAGTCTGGCTTTCGAATCGAGCTGTCACAAGTAAAACAAGTAAACATATGTATATATATATATATATATATATATATATATATATATATATATATATATATATATATATATAAAATAAAATATTAGTACGTATTGCGTGATACGCCGGAATTATTAATGAATTATTAATCAATTTTGTGTTTATATAAATATTCAGGCGTTATATAATTTTTAGACTTTAGACCAGCGATTCCCAAACTATCAGTGGGGGTCTACGTCGGTGGAAAAAAAAATTGGGGGTTCACAAGTTGTAGGTCCATGAAAATTTCTCTGATTTCGAAAATAACGAACAAAAACGTCAGTTTAGCTTTACCTATCAATGTAGCCAGATAATATTTCAAAAAGGCGCGAGTTAAGACCCCATATCATAACACAATTCTAGTAAATGCAGGACCACCCATGGCGCCTGCATAAGCAGAACGAAATGTTATAAATAGGACCTAATTAGAAAATAAGAGCATTGTTAAATCAACCACACAAATAAACATACCTCACTAAAATAATAACGTTAGTTTTTAAAAATTAAAACTCGAGGTTCACTGTTTTAATTCGCGCGAGTTTTGGTAATATGGTAGAAATGTAGCAGCAGGGGGTTCATCGAAACTAATAAAATTTTGAAAGTGGTCCACGAGAAAAAAGTTTGGGAACCTCTGCCTTAGACGCTAATACAGTATGTTAATTAAATACTGTGAGATGTCACGTACATCCTTGATACGACGTACCTCAGGTCTGAAGACAATCATGTTAACAGTACCACTTGGGTAGATGCCAAATTATGTTTAATCCTCAATAGACAAATACTACATATCTATAATACGATACACAGTTCTAGGACTAACAGAACAAGAACAAGAAAATTAGAGAATATCAATATTACAGTGTAAAACGTCGGCTGCAAAACTTTCGAAATTGTGGATTAGTTAAGTAAACTATACAAGTCTTAATTATTGCATTAAGATTGTCTGCTATAATAAATGGCATATACGTGCGTGTGAGCAGTTTATTTATTACATTATATTATTTACTAGCTGTTGTCAGCGACTTCGTTCTCGTAATAATGAAGATATAAAGTACTATGAATTTTAACATGAAAAAGTAGTTATTGAGACATAACTGTAATAGTTAGACATATGATGTCGCTGATTTTTTTGTAGATATTGATGTCCTCTATAAAACTGTAGTACATCACTTTGCTCTATTGTCAATAATTTCCGCAGCGTACGCAATATAATGAATTTTTTTCACACCTTACATTATTGAAGTTTTCATATGGATCCCTAACGTTTTTGAAAATATTCTATAGCCTGTGTTCATCAGGGGTTCATAATGTAGGATTCTACTGGTAAAAGAATTTTTCAAGTCGGTCCAGTAATTTCGGAGCCTAATCAATACATACAAACAATCAAATGTTTCCTCTTTATTATATTAGTATTTATAACACGCCTTTATGTGGACCTCATACCTCGCAAGGCATTGGAACAAATAGCCTGATTCTTAAAATCGATATCTATATATATAAAACTCAAAGGTGACTGACTTAGTGAAAATCGGTATATTGTAATATAATTCTACCCCCAAGAGGATAAAATAGGGAATGAAAGTTTGTATAAATCTTATTAGATTTTCGACTGATTGAACTATTTGGAGCAAGTTTTCAATTATGACCCACGACAGGAATAATTTATTCCGAAACAAAAGTAATGGCCGAGGATTTTATATTCTAAATAAAATAAACAAGTTTTACATAACAAAATATATTACATTAAATTTCAGTGTATTGGACGTTTGGTTAATTTAAAATTCCATCTAGAAATGTGAGCGTCATAAATAAGAGAGCGTATCAAAAGTTTATCTTCGTATCCCTGGAATGGTCCCAAGTCCTTTCTCGGAACCATTTTGGACACGTTATTCATGAGAAACTTCAAGTTAGAAATATGAAGTTATCGATTGTACTAGAACAGCCATTCTCAAAGTGTGTTCCGCGGAACCCTAGGGCTAAAATACTGCAAAAAATACCTACCAAAGGGTGATTATAAGGTTACATCTAAATATTCCAACTAGATATTACGTAATATTACATTGCAATATGATTATTCATAAATACATATAAATCAGTTTTTTTTAATTATATTAAAGCTTTTTCCTTCGCCAAAAAAGTTTGAGAACCGCTGCTCTAGACTAAATAATTATAATTATTTCAAATTATTGTCACTCAACAATGCATCTAATTCTTTGACTACAATACAATCCAGATGCAGAAGCTGTCATTACTATGTCTACGGGTTTTATGAGAAAGACAGCAACAACCCGGCTACTTCACTAATCTCTGACTGACTGACAATAATTAATCTAGTCACCACTTTCAAGTTTAGTGCTTGTCAAAAGATATTTGATTCTTCTTCTTCTTTATTAATGGCCTCAGCTGTCTAATGAAAACATTTCTGCCAATGTCGAGTATTTGGGCAAAAAACCCAATAAGAGATTACAAAATTTTAATTCACACGTAAAACCTCATGTCAAAAAATCGGTTGTCTGTAAAGTCGGTTTACTGACGATAGTTGAACGTGACAACGTCTTAAGAAAATACTGATGGAATGGTAGCATTTTTCAAAAGAAAATTTTAATTTCATTTGTTTAATAGATTTGTATGTATATTGCTTAATATACAAGAAAACACTGACCAATGTCACGAGCCGCCTCTGAAGAGCTCACTCGAGTAGGAGAGAGACGGATGTCGAACGCTGCCGAACGCGAAGGCCGATTGTGCCTCTTTGTCGCTCGTTCCGCGCTCTCGCTTGCACTTCAAGCCTTACATGGAACGCCTCAGAGCGAGGTAACGCCGCATGAGTCATGTTTTTTCGTGCGTGCAGCCGGCTCAATCGAATTATAAGACGTTGTCACGTCAAAAAAAACATTCTAGAAACAATAATCTGATATTTGCTTAAGAGACGATGTAGAGAAATCTTTTTAATACTATTCAAAGAGAAAAAATAACTTATTTTCACATCACAAAATGCTCTAGTTAACGTAACAATATTATTTTTCTTGCTGACTGTACCACAAGCAGAACGGTCGTGTCTAAAGAAAGCCTACAGCATTTTGGGGAATTGCCAAAATCTGACGCTGTTAACATTTCTACAATTTTGTCTGAAAATATTCGTCTATGCACTCTATTTACCTGGATAGTGCATCGCTCTATAAAGTCGATATAACGAATATTAACCCATTACTTCCCAAGCGTCGAAAACATTGGATTTTTTAGTGAAATATTTAAATTAAATTCATAATACGTTAAGAAAAAATAATATGACAAAAAAAAATTCTTTAACGCTGAGACAGCTGTCCTATAATAACATATGACAGTTTTATGTATTTTGAAGTTGGTTACTGTTTCCTTTTACGGTATATAAAATCGGAACATAATGCTTTTTTTGAGGCAAGAATTAAAATTCAGTTGTTTTTGTTAATTATCTTATGTACAGGCTATGATTAACGAGTTTCTTGTGGTATTCTTCTCGCTATAGCCTTTCCGAAGCCATGTTCGAGTGTAACGATGAGCAAGTGCTTTAGTGCCTATGCTAATAAACTATTTTTATTTCATTTCATATACTACTTAATTACATTTTCAATATCCATTCGTCTTCGCTATTGAATCTTCGTGACTTCTACGAAGGTGTTTAATAGAAAATAGATTCTTTGTCTTCACCCTTATATACGAGTACCTATATTAATTTTCTACTTTAAGGGAGCTGACACAGAACGTGACGTCGCATAAGAACACCTTCTTTACTTTACACCTGTATCTTGACGAAAGATCTTAATATACACAATAAATTTACCTTAATACTGTAGATAAATTTATAAATTTGATATAGTACTTATTGATATCTAATGGTCTCGTTTATTTATTAAATTATAAAATGCTAGCTTTTACCCCCGGTTTCGCTCGCATTTAAGTCATTAAATAAGTATCAGAGATCATACTAACTATAGTCAATCGGAAACTATTATTGCTGCTATTTCGCAATATATTATATACTTGAGTCCGTGCAAAAGAAAAATCCACTTCTTGCTTTTCAATTTTTATTAGGACTGCTCGACTTTGGTAGTCGTATTTTTTATAAAACTTAACATAATGTATAAAAATCAAAAGGAGGTTGCGATCGCCAACAACTATAGTAAAATATAATTTCTTTTTTAATAAAAAGTATCCTATGTTACTTCTAGTACCTCCAAAAATATGTGTACAAAGTTTCATGATGATCGGTTAAGTGGTTGTTGTGTGACAACGTGACAAACAAACTCACATTCACATTTATATTAGTAAGAGATATAAATATTCTATCGCCTATGTTCATCAGGGATAATGTAGGATTCTAATGGTAAAATAATTTTTCAAATCGCTCCACTAGTGTCGGAGCGTATTCAATGCAAACAAATACACAATCAGATGTTTTCTCTTTATAATATTAGTATAGATATGACATTTTATTTATATAAGATAGGACGATATCACACTACTTAATTTAGTGAAAACTTAACATTTTAAGAATTAATGAAAATAATAAATAATTGTAAAACGTCTATAACTTTTAATAGCTGGTTTATTTATATAAACGTTACACCGTATGTCAGAAACCTACAATCGGTACAGCACAACTTTGGATCTGTTTGATTGCACTATGCCCACTATTAAAAAGTTAAAATGCAGTGAGGAGTGAATTTCACATATGACTAGTGGTTTAGCACTTGAACCTATATGCACGTCGTGTCTGGCACTGCTAGGCCTTACATATAATAAGTTATTTGTGTTTTTTTTTATTTTAATCTTAAGTTTGAAAGTGTAAGTGTCTGTTGCCAGACCTAATTAAATAAATAAATAAATAAAATAAATAAATAAATCATTAATATAATAAGTTATTTGAAGGCGTAGTCCCAAACGTGTCAAAGTTTTAGCAGCCATTTGTAATTCGCTTAGTTACAAGTTTTTGGTCAATTGCCAACTTCAACTTGCTTTAAACCTGGTAACCTGAGTAACCTTTCGCGTAATAATAAACTCCGTTGATGGGAAATTTAAAAGGTTCTTCATTTGTTTTATATATCTTATATATGCTTTCTATATATTAAACTAGCTTTTGCCAGCGGCTTCGCTCGCGTTAAGAAGTATTATTATTAATTAGGTATAGTTAGGTACTGATAGATTCAAACTAATACATCCTATTTAAGCGGACGTCTTCATCATAGTAGCTCCAATCTTTAATTTCAGTTCAATCAGTCGAAAATCTAATAAGATTTATACAAACTTTCATCCCCTTTTTTATCCCCTTGGGGGTAGAATTGATCAAAATCCTTTCTTAGCGGATGCCTACGTCATAACATCTACCTGTATGCCAAATTTCAGCCCGATCCGTCCAGTGGTTTGGGCTGTGCGTTGATAGATCACTAAGTTATAACCTTTGAGTTATATATATTTAGAAGATGCATCTAAAATGTATATACCTATCTCAATAATATCCTTCACTTTAAAAGCTGTCTCCTTGTGGAATAATTTACCATCTAACCTTCGCAACGCTCCTTCTCTTCCCATCTTTAAGAAATCTTTAAAAGAATATTAGCTCTCTTCCTAGTATTTATGTATAATATGTATTATAGTATTATTATTGTCATTATTATCTTATATATCTATGTAACATGGTGTGTATTGTGTGTAGTTCATATTTGTATCTATTTATAACTCCCGCTTTTTGACTGCCTCTTGTGATCAGACAGGCCGCCACCATAAACAGTTTTAAAAACAATCTCCATAAGCACTTCCTACATAAACAGAATAACAAGATCCTCTGACATAATTATAAGTATATTTATATTGTCATATTATATTTATTTGGTGTAATTATTTGTTAATAATCAAAATTATTTGTGTATTATTTTGTATTTATTCTATTATTTTACTTTTCTGTACTATTAACATCACCGCTCACATCTCCCAAAGGTTAACTGGCAGAAAATGCCTTAAGGCATTAAGTTCGCCTTTTGTAATTTTTTAGTACAATAAAGAATTTATTATTATTATTTGTCTTCTGCATTTCTCTACATCTAAAAGTTAGTTGCCTGGAAGAGATCGCTTCTTAGCGATAAGGCCGCCATCTCCTTACTCACTTACTCTTATCTTTTTCTTTCTCTATTATTAAGTAATAAATAAATGTATAAATAATATTTGTATATGTTAAATTTGTTTATGTGTATGTTCATTATGTATTTAGTTTACTTATATTTATGTATTTTATTTATCTAAATTGCATTGCCCAATACTATTACTGCTTCTTCTATGACAATTGGTTATCTGGAAGAAATTACTTTTAGTGATAAGATCGCCAATTGCTCTAAATTTGTTTCTTATGTGTTAAATTGTATTAGTATTATTATTTTTAAAGCAATAAAGGATTTATTATTATTGTTACGTCAATAAGCAGCAGACAAAACTCAGAAAACAAATGAAAATGAATAAAACAAAACGTCATCTTTCAATCCGGTCACGTGTTACAAAGTAAACAGAAATTGAATAAATATCTATAAATAATATATTTGACCAATAAACAATGATTTCCCGGGCGACCTCATGAGGGCAGGCACGCACATAACCTAAATGTCTACACTACAACTATAGATAGGTAATCGATTTGCTATTATTAAAAAAAAATACATACAATATTTTAAAATAAATAATTCAATTTAACACTTTAAGCCACTTTAAACGATATTGCAGTTATTGTGAAAAAAATCTCATATTTTTAAAATAAATTTTATGTTTTTAATGTAGGTTAAATAAAAAACGCGGGAAAATAAATAAGTATTACTAGTAACACTGAACGCAAAGCATATATTAAAATTAATTAATATGATTTATTTTAATTTGAAGTAAAGATTATAATTATTTATCATTTAAACATTCAAGTGTATGTTTACGCTGAAGTGTATGCATTTGAAAAAACATCCAAAGTGTATATTTTCTTTAACAGAAGACTTAAATTTAAAAAGAAAAATACATAAAATATCTGCTTTAATCACGACAATAATTTGCAATATAACATAATTGAATTTTTTTTTTAAAATAAATATTTACAGAATTTTAGTAATAAAATTACCAAGTACACAACATATTACATAAAATTAAAGAACCTAATGGATTTTATCGACAAGCATAACCTATCGATCATGGGGACATCACTAAATTATGTGAAAAATGTTTTTGGAACGAGGTAACGTATAAAAGGGTAACCCCCTATATCAGTGATTCTCAACCACTGTGCCGCGGCACTTTTGTGTGCCGCCAAATTTCAAAAGTGTGCCGCCAAATTTTGCAAATATATAATAATGTTAATATTATTAAATTATATCATTTAAAAAGAAAAATATTTTTAACATGAATATATATTTAAATCCACAAAAAAATAAATTATTTTATTATTTGCTTTGCAACGCGTTTTTTCTTAGTGCCAAATTATGATGAAGCGGCGTGCATAGCAATAGGAATATGTCTCAAGTCGGCGCATTTTTAAATATTAATTATTATTAAATTATATCATTTAAAAAGAAAAATATTTTTAACATGAATATATATTTAAATCCACAAAAAAATATATAAATGAAATTATCAAAAAACATCAAGCTCAAATTTCGCATTAAAAATATTTTTATTATTAGCTTGTAATTAATCCCTTAATAAACGTTTAGTTATTATTGTAGTATATATTAGTTTATTTCGTATATTTAAAATTTTTGTCATAAACTATTTATGCAGTGTGTTGTAGTAAGTAAATAATTTTTATCTTTTTCTTTGTGTGCCGCCAAATTTTGAAATCGTTAAATATGTGCCGCAACAAAAAAAGGTTGAGAATCACTGCCCTATATACTCACTAGATAACTGTATAAAATATAAGTGAATTAATTGATCGATATATATGTTAAGGTAAGGTAATACTTTGTTACACGTTTTATTATACACATAATAATAAAGTCTTTGAACTTTAATTAATTTAAATTTAAATTGTTCGGACTACACCAAACAGCTCCAGTGGAAATTCGAACCGCGGATTAATGAGCGACGATTGTAGAAAAAATTGACGTAAAAAATTTTTACTAATAATATTGTATTTTCTTTTTCATGTTACAGTTTTCTTTTTTTTTTTGCTTAATGATTATGTAATATAAAATATGTATCGCGATTAATAGACTGTCAGAAGTACCGATTCGATCTGCGGTCGAAAAATTTCTTCTTCTTTTATTAATGGCCTCAGATATCTATTAAAGACAATTATGCCAATGTCGAGTATTCGAGCAGCATTCCAATAAGAAATTATAAAATTTTAATTCACACGTAAACGCTCATGTCAAAAAAACCGTCGAAAAATTTATAATAATAATTCAATTGTTTTGGGTCTGAGTGTTTTTATATGTTTCTATTGTTCTTGTCCTGCTGTCCATAGTATAGGATGTCCCAGTTCGGGTATAGAGCGTGTATATGTATATGGGAATATATTTATTATTATTATTATTTTATAAGGAAACTCTAAAGCAGCCATTCTCAAAGTGCGTTCCGCGGAACCCTAGGGCTAAAATACTGCAAAAAATACCTACCAAAGGGAGATTATAAGGTTACATCTAAATATTCCAACTAAATATTACGTAATATCACATTGCAATATGATTATTCATAAATACATATAAATTAGTTTTTTTATAATTATATTAAGGCTTTTTCCTCCGCCAAAAAGTTTGAGAACCGCTGCTCTAAAGTAACTTCGAACAAAATGCATTTTAATCAATGAAATATTTTTTGCGAATTTCTAACGACAGAAAAATACACAAAGTAAGTTAAATTGGCTTCTATCCAAAGCTTCCTAAACTTTAAGTTTACAGTTAAGCGAGTTTACTCTTTAGTTGCTAAAGAATACGGTTTGTTTTTCTATTGATATAGACATTGTAATCAGTATGCAATCTGCATGTGGTGCAGAACACGGTCTAATATTTGGGAAGTATCCTGAAAACTCATATTTTCATAATATTTTTTTTTCACAATTTATAAACAAACCTATTTTCTTATTGTATTGTACAATGTTTCTCATGTAATAAATATAGTTTATTCGAAATTATTCTCCAACTAAAGTACTAACACAGAGACGCGAAGTTTAACGTTGTAGTCATATGACCGTTCTGATTGACAAGGCATATTCATCTTGAAATGTTCAGCTACTTACAAACTGATCCTTTGCGTTTGCTATTACTATCCCGGCGTGGCATACTAGGAACATAAGTACTGTAAATAAAAAAACTATTAAATGTATAATATTTTTGAAAATCGAACTCAACAAAACTTAATCGATAATACAGTAAATAAATCTTACTCGAAATTGTATTCTCAATTCGTACTCCATTTTAACAACTCACCCATGAGGGAAAACTTTCATCAATATCAAGTTACATGAACGACAAAAACGTGTTAGAAAAATCATTATAAATTCAACTGGCGTCGAAGCACGACGTGTCGACTGGAGGCAGGTGCTGTGAACTACACTCGGAGAAAAGTTTGTTACAAATTCACCTATTATATTCATCCGATTTTTACAACTCAGCCGATTTCAACTTTATTTCAAATTGATACATTATGTATGTTAATGAAATTATATATTAAAAGTTACTATATAAAAATTTGCGCATTTGGTAAGACTAATGAATAAGTTAAAACTAACACAAGGCAACAAATATTCGTGTAACCGAACGGACATTATATTCTTTGTTTTATACGAGAGTATGGAATCTATAAAAAAGTTCCACACAATGTAAGCAGAATCGACATTAGCAAATAGTAGAAAACATCTTAATTTATGTATTAGAACACCATTTTTCTTTTGTTTGTATATAATATATCCAAACCAGTGCACACTTTTAACGATTTCAAAATTTGGCGGCACAACAAAGAAAAATATAAGTTTAAAAACCTTAAAATCATATTATTTAATAATATTAACATTATTATATGTCTAAAATTTGGCGGCATACTTTTAGAATTTAGTGGTACTTTGAGAATCACTGGTCTGAACATTTAAAAACAGTTTAAATCGTTGACGAAAAAAACGGACGAGTTAAACTGTCGAATAGGAACTAAGTAAGGATTTAAAAAGAAGATATTATTATACAACACGTCTCTGATATCTGTATGAAAAATTTTACAACCGATATGAGAGGATATACTATTTATCTACTGAAATGTTATATAGAATTATTGAATATTTTTTCATCTAAAAAAAAATTATTGTATGTTTAATGCTAGTATAATTTAGTATATTATTGTTAAACAAATGGCATAATGCGCTTACGCCTAAATTCCTTTAGTGCCTACATCAAAATAATACAATGAGCGAACCATTAAAATTTAAATTCAAACAATTCGTCAGCGTTGGCTGAATTCCGTGTTTAAATGTAGGTACATATATATAAATAATAGACTAGGAACTAGGAACAAATATTCCCTACTATTTTTTTATTACTGAAAATATTTCATAAGCAATCGTGATTACCAGCGAGCCCACACGTTGTTGGTTCAGAGAATCTCCAGCCTTAAGGGGGAAGTCTACTGTGAAATTTTCAAAAAAAAAATTTTTTTTTTATTGGCTTAAAAAATACTATGAACCTTCTAAAATAAGGTACATTAGGTGTTATAGCCGGTAAACTTTTTCTTCATTGAAATTTTCGACCTTTTACCGAAGCGCCCGGAAACGCGTACTTGCGGCAAATTCCTATCTGTACGGGGGGTATAGCGTAGAGACTTGCATTTCAATTTCTAACATTTCTAATACTCTAAGTCGATCAACAAAAGTCACTAGGTATATTTTATAGTCAGTTAGCACAACAACGAGAGCCCGAATGCGATGATCTGGCCGTCGATATTGTGTCGTATTGTGCTGCGAGCATTTTCAGTGAAGGCTACTCCAGTATTCTCAATATGATGGACGTTATGAACATCAAAATTGGACCAAACGCCTTCAATTTTTGCGACACCATGGACGAACGCTAAAATCACAAGCAAACGAACGGCCGTTCGACGCTTCAAAAGAAGGGAGAATCTAAAGAAGAACGGGGCGATTGGCACTTGAAGAGGATTTCCTTGAAGAAGAAGGTGTACTATATGAAGCAGGAATGAGCGATTAATGGTAAGAAGCTTAAAAATGATTTTTTCATTGAAAAAACTAATGCCAAAACTTTAAACGCGTTTTTCTCGAAACTAAGTTTTTCAAAACGGTGTATACGATTTCTCGAGTTCTAATGAATGAATTGACCTGAAATTTTAACCACATATTCACTGGAATAGTGTCTCTCATCTGACGGAGCTTTTTTTTGATATCGTTTTTTGATTAAGAGTTATAAACAATAATAACTTCAAATTTGGGTAAAAAAATAGAAAAAAATTTCAAGAATTTTTTTTCGGCGTGAAAACTTTTTATCGACATAATCCTCCGTCAGAAGATAGGCAATACTATGTAGATGATAACCATATTTTTATTTTGTGTTTCAGATCACTCAGACATGAGATTTCATGTACACCGTTTGGGCACCTAAAAAAATTGGGCCTGCGCTTGAAGGAGTGCCACGTTGGCAATTTTGAATATTTAGACTTGAATTTTTTTTTTACAAATACTTGAATATATAACAAAGATGACGGTATACTTAAATTTAATGTACGAGTCATATTTTGTTAGAAAAAAAATTCGGAAAATCGGCTCGTTTTTTCCCTCGTCACAGTAGGCTTCCCCCTTAAGTAATAAAGCTAACGTTAATAGAAACTTAATTTTATGTTTTTTTAAAATTCGAATACATATTATTCACACCTATAAAGTTAAGCACGCAAATCTTGAGTGTGATCTATTTGATGACATTTGAAATGAATATTTGTGTAAAAATATATTAAAATCTAATTTGATTCATTGTAACTAGACTATGTAGCGAATTAAAAAAACAAATGAATGCATAAAACAACCCGCGATCCCTCAATCTATAACAGATTAAATGCCCTAACATTAATCACTGTACCAACAGAGCTGATAAAATGTAAATTAATGAAACATTACACTGAAAACTTCACACAACCTATTTTGTGGCGAACTGCCGACGTACATTTCAGCCAATCAGAGTGCCGCAATTTTGTCTTACGATCTCTATCTTTACAATTCCCTTTACAATTATTTTGTTAATGCAAAATGATAATGCGTTTTGTTTTATTATCAGAATGATAATCTACGTTCTATTAAATTATATAGTCTTAAAATATTGCGAATTAAAATGGATTAAAAATATAATTATCACAACGCATTATCGCAATAAAAAGAATAAAGAAAAACAAGAAAGATGACACTGACAGAATAAACGTCAAAACGCCAAATCTTCTTAAATAAGTATTTTCGGCCTGTAGAATGGACTGCCACATATCTATACTCTATAACAGCGGTTCTCAAACTTTTTTGGCGAAGGAAAAAGCCTTAATATAATTATAAAAACTGATACGTAATATTTAGTTGGAATATTTAGATGTAACCTTATAATCTCCCTTTGGTAGGTATTTTTTGCAGTATTTTAGCCCAAGGGTTCCGCGGAACACACTTTGAGAATGGCTGCTCTATAAAATGTGCTTAAAAATTCGAAGCTAACAAAGGAATGAAATTGCGATTGTTGCATGCAGACATCTATCTATGGTAACAGATTCTTATTTGAAAAACATTTTTTTTTAAATATTTTTAATTAACAATGTATAATATATTACATATATTTATGAATTTGAAATAAACTAAATCCTTCATAACAATGAGTAATTTCTAAAGCTTTGTTTCGTGTAGTGTAAACTATGAGTTCCGCTCGCCCAACAAACAGTGCGGCCTTTCTTTTACTCATTAGTCTAAAAGCCTCCCTTAGGGCGAACGGCGATATATACTCATATATTTTATTACAGTAATGCCATATTTATGTCACATACAATTCGCTTATTTCTTTCAGTTTTTCTTTTCAGATACCTGTCACGTGATGTGTTTGAAGTAGGTATTACGTGTCAAGTTATCAATAACAATAATACTTACTAACAAATATCTATATCTATACTAATATAATAAAGAGGAAACCTTTGATTGTTTGTTTGTTTGTATGTATTGAATAGACTTCGAGACTACTGGACCGATTTGAAAAATTCATTTACCATTAGAATCCTACATTATCCCTGATGAACATAGGCTATAGAATATTTTCAAAAACGTTAAGGATTCGTATGAAAACTTCAATAATGTACCCCAAAAGTGTGAAAAAAATACAAAAAAAAAATCATTATACTGCGATACCATATGTCTAACTATTACAGTTATGTCACAATAACTACTTTTTCATGTTAAAATTTAAACTTCATAGTACTTTATATCTTCATTACTACGCGAAGAAAGTAGTAGGTAAATAAATTAATATACAACGCCTTTGTTGAGCCGGCATTGTGAGAATGACCGTCTCCGACGTATTTGTTGCTATGGGCCTTAAATGTTGCACCGTATACCTCTTTAATTGTATTCTCTTTGTCTATGAAAACTACAAAGAACATCTAAGACCCGAAAGTAAATAACATTTGTTTAGTATTGAGAGCCAAAAGTAGTACTTTACAACTTGTTTTCAGCATTATTACTCAGTATTTTCATACTAATAGGTCAATACAATGTCCGTGCTATTGTACTTATAATTCAACTAGCTGTTGCCCGCAACTACGTCTGCGTAATAATGAATGAAATAAATCTAAGAAGATTTATACAAACTTTCATCCCCTATTTTTTCCCCTTAGGGGTGGAATTGATCAAAATTCTTTCTTAGCGGATGCCTACGTCATAACATCTACCTGCATGCCAAATTTCAGCCCGATCCGTCCAGTAGTTTGGGCTGTGCGTTGATAGATCACTATGTCAGTCAGTCACCTTTGAGTTATATATATTTAGATAATTCTCATTCCGATATAATCTATAACAGCGGTTCTCAAACTTTTTTGGCGAAAAAGAGCCTTAATATAATTGAAAAAACACTGATATGTATTTATTTTATATGACAATATTTAAATGTAACCTTATAATCTCCCTTTGGTAGGTATTTTTACAGTATTTTCGCCCTAGGACTCCACGAAGCACACTTTGAGAATGGCTGATCTATAATAACAAAGTTGCAATGGTACCGATCGCGATTTAAACTCGGGTGATAAATAAACTGAACTCGCAGTACCAGATAAACTATTTCACAATAAAAACTTTTTTGTTAACCATCGTAATAATGAAGTGTGTTGTGACAAAGTTCACTTTTAAGGAAAGACTGTGAGTGACGTCACCAAAAAGAGGTTAACGAACTATAAATACGGATAGAAAAACAACATTTTTAATACATGCATTTATAATTCATTTTTATTGTACACTAACTTTGTAACTTGCAAATCTACATAAACCGTAGTCATTCCCTACAATTCAAATAATTCCCAGAAAGCAATCTCTATAGCTTGCGTGTTAGAAATCTCCCGCATGCGGAATGCGGTAACTAAAGATTAAAGTGTCAAATAAAAAATAGAGTATGACTAGGTTTTTTTTAAATAACTAAGCTATGGACAAACATATCGCAGGCCTAAAACAAATTAATTCTTATTAAATAAACATTTCTTTTGACAGGGAGTAGAACCCGAAACTTCTTGAACTTGTTATAAAATTTACTTTATTTTCTCTGAATTAAAATTCAGTTTTTTTTTTTGTTAATTATTTTATATACATGCTATGATTGACGAGTTTCTTGTGGTGTTCTTATGCTAATAAACGAATTTCATTTCATTTCCACGTAGCAGACTGACTCATTCCACATTATTTTTATTGATTAAAGATTCGATAGAAATAAACAAAAAATGAAACTATTTATTTTTGCTTTGTTTATTTCGTTTTGCTAACCGTACATAGTCTGGAACGTCAATACCGGTAAGGAGTTGGGTATGTGCTCATTTTGCAAACACCAAGCCCAGTGTGTACGAGCCTTTATGCTCTGTATCCATTGTTCATCACGACACGAGCAACATAAGGGATTTAAAGCACTTTGTCGTTACTCTAAGCATGATAATCCTTTGGGTGTATTCGGTGAAAGCTCTGCACTCCGGCTAGTGTCTCTTTGAGTGCAATGGGAGTTGTTTGTTAACGTGTTTTGTATTTGCATGTGACAGATTATTTGTCAATAATTAAGGCTAAGTTTAAGATACAGTAATACCCCGCTTTACGCGACCCCGTTATTCGCGGTTTCACTATAACGCGAAATTCAAATTTCGCGCTCAATTGCCCCGCATTACGCGAAAGAGTGCATTACTGTACACTCATACCTCGTTATACGGCCCTTTTCAATTAAGGCACATTTTCGATTTACGACCTAAATTGTTTCGCTGTAACAGCAAAAAGAACTTTCGATGATATGTTGCCAATGTATAAATTTCTTATACGGCTTTTCGTTTTACGGCCAAGTTTCGTTGAACGTATCTAGGCCGTAAAGCGAGGTATGGGTGTAATACATATTTTTGACACTTCATTGTCATAATAAAAATAATGTTTTCCAAATTCAAATAAATTCTATTCCTGATTCAGATATAATTTTTTGTGGCAGTTGGAAAATTCTTATTAGATTTCATATTTATCAATCAAAATCGTACCTATATTTTTTTCTAATTGGATTGGTATTATACATACATATACATACTACCAGCTAGAATCAGGTTTGACGGTGCACACCTATCTCATTAAGCTGTCACGAAAATTTAACTGAAACAAGTGACGACCGGTCTACTTTAAATCATCCATACAATTCTGCATATAAAAGTTACAAGGGTTACGGTTACCAAAAAAAGGGTCATAGGTCGCCCCTCGATGAGTCAGCAATATTTTTGATGTGGTCATTTCTATTCCAGAACAAATGCATACCAAAACTGAAATAAATGTCTACTTTTTTATTAATAACTAGCTGTTGCCAGCGATTTCGTTCGCGTAGTAATGAAGATACAAAGTACAATCAAGTTTAAATTTTAACATGAAAAAGTAGTTATTGTGATATAACTGTAATAGTTAGACATATGGTATCGCTGACTTTTTTGTAGATATTGATGTCCTCTATGAAACTGTAGTACATCACATTGCTCTATTGTCAATAATTTCCGCAGCGTACGCAATATAATGTATTTTTTTCACACTTTGGGTTACATTATTGAAGTTTTCATATGGATCCAAAACGTTTTTGAAAATATTCTATAGCCTATGTACATAAGGGATAATGTACGATTCTAATGGTGAAAGAATTTTTCAAATCGGTCCAGTGGTTTCTGAGCCTATTCAATACATACAAACAATCAAATGTTTCCTCTTTATTATATTAGTATAGACAATAATAACATATAAATCGTCATAGGTTACAGAGGACGTCCAGTTAATTATAACAATGGAATAATTAGATGAACAATATTCGCGCTTATGTTTTCACTAGCTTTTGCCAGCGGCTTCGCTCGCGTTAAGAAGTATTATTATTAATTAGGTTTAGTTTGTGTGGCTTTACTTTTGTTTAACGTGTGTTAAGTAGTTATCACCATTCCTGTCGTGGGTCATAATTGAAAACTTGCTCCAGTTATTAACCACATATCTGTCAATTTTTAATTTCAGTTCAATCAGTCGAAAATCTAATAAGATTTATACAAACTTTCATCTCCTATTTTATCCTCTTGGGGGTAATGATCAAAATCTTTTCTTAGAATAATTAGATGAACAATCCGTCCAGTGGTTTGGGCTGTGCGTTGATAGATCACTAAGTCAGTCACCTTTGAGTTTTATATATATAGATAACAAATTGCTTACAAAACCATCTCTATGACTTTTATTAGGGAGAAGTGAAAGAAAAAAATACTGTCAATTTAAGCCGAACGGACGCTTTCTTAGACATGTCATGAGTACATTAAATAAATAAAAGAGAAGTGAGTTTGGAAGACTTGCCTATTGTTTTGGTAACCCTCTCGACACTTTCTGAGAAGGGTTAACTGTAGCCAGTTTAAATATAATGGAAAAAATACAATAATAAACTTAAGACGTCATGCATTGCTCGTTTAGTTAATCATCCCTACTAATATTATAAATGTGAATGTGAGTTTGTTTGTTACCTTTTCACGCAACAACTACTTAATCGATCATCATGAGACTTAGTACACATATTTTTGGAGGTACTAGAAGTAACATAGGATACTTTTTATTTTAAAAAATATGTATTTTTTACTATAGTTTCAGCTGTTTGAAATCATATTGATTCATTTCTATTGAAATGATCTCTGATACTTATTTAATGACATAAATGCGAGCGAAGCCGCGGATAAAAGCTAGTTATTTATAATATTGAGCAAAAAATTACAATAATAATAAAAACTGGTCTCCTTCCACCATTTCTCTTTTCACTTTTCTTGGTCCAGGAATTTTAAATTGTTTTCAGGTTCTGATCTCAAATGTGAAGCTTTCGATACGTCAAAGAGAGTAAGCCGCTAGTTGTAATCTACGGATATTTCGGAAAGGCATATGACGAGAAGAAATCACAAGAAACTCGCCAATCATTGTCCGTACAATATTTTGTTAGTAAGTAGGTATATAATTTTTGCTCAACTGCTTAAGTATCTAATTGAGTATCTTTAAAAATTTAATACAATTAATGTAGGTACATATTTTATATAAGTATACTACAGTTGTATATAAAATAGGAAGATTTAATTGACACAAACTATAAATAACTTTATGAAGTAGAAATGTAACCACAGAGGGAAAGCGCGTATCATTCTGCACATAATTTCTAATATAGCAAGTCACGTTGGATTTGCTGTAAACTTGCAGACGGGGTTTGAAATGGGTAGCCGATTGTCAACTAACTTCTTGTCAAGAGATCTAGCGGTTCTTTTTAAATTGAATTTTAACCTAATTATAAATGGATTAGGTATTTTTTTGTTTTGTTGAAATAGCTTCAAAAAGAAATCATTTTTTCAATTGTTTCTAAAATCAATATAACAATGAAGAATCTATACAAAGAGGTCTTCTATAAAATTGTATTTTTGTAAATCCTACCAAGTTAATAGAAGCCGAATATTTTATTTGATTTATTTCACTTACCCCACTATGATATGTTGACTTATTGATTATCTTTTTCATAGCCACAAAATTAAACGCATATATCAAAAGAAAACAAAAAAGGAATCACAAAATCGAGTGCTAGAAGTTTTTTCTGTCATTGAGAAGACAGTGGAAAGTTTGGAGTCGATAGAAACAGTGGGAGGAGGTGTCTAAAAGTTTTTCCATTAAAACTTCTAATGGTATAGATACACGATGTAAATTAATAGGTTACTTTAATTTAATTGTCAAGTTGAGAACACACGTGCGTACCATTCCGATTGACGGATAATTCCTTCGCCACTCTTGACTATTTCATGTAGTGATAGTTCATCGTGTAGTAACACCTTTAGTGGTCCAGTGTTAGATATTGCATTCGGGGCTCATATATACTTCTAAAAAAATCGGTTATCTGTAAAGTCGGTTTACTGACGATAGTTGAACGTGACAACGTCTTAAGAAAATACTAATGGAATGGTAGCATTTTTCAAAAGAAAATTTTAATTTCATTTGTTTAATAGATTTGTATGTATATAGAGAAGGAGGTAATTGGAAATCACAATGAAATTGATCAAGATCAAGATCACTTCAAGCCTTACATGGAACGCCTCAGAGCGAGGTAACGCCGCATGAGTCATGTTTTTTCGTGCGTGCAGCCGGCTCAATCGAATTATAAGACGTTGTCACGTCAAAACTATGTAACTTCTAAAAGACTATGTGACTTTATTTCACTATAAGGAAAAAATATATATATATAAAAATATGTATACCTTCTCTCTATACTCTTTACTGATAACAAGAAACGTTGGTACGTAAGTCCCCTCTTCCTATCTATGTTAAAGGGAGAGAAAACAAGACAAAACATAATTACAATGACAGACTGAGTAATCAATCAAATAAATTAATATCTGTGTCGACAGTTCATACGGTTATTGTTACGCGTTCATTTATTTCTAAGAATTCGTGTATCTGAGAAGAGCTATGTAGCGTTTTCTCATTTACTGACTCATCGCTAAAGTACAGACAGCAAAATGGAGTTATAGCCGGCCATTATTGCAGAGTACCGTCAGCACATTAAATTTTAACTATGCGAGTGTGAAAAGTTATGAATGAAAATATACGTAACTAAATATTGTTATTATTAAATATAATACCTAATACAGCTTATATAGCTTGAAGTTACAATGTTATAAAAGTTATTGGGGACTTCAATGGTTTGGTATGGTTGGTTAGTACACCAATCTGTTACGTAGTAGACCTGGGTTCGATTTTGATTCATATGTTATAAACTAGTGTTTTTGCCTTCGGCTACGGCCGCCAGCGACTTCTGGACTTGTAATAGATTTAAAAGTAAATAATTCCTGAAAAAATTTCAGTGCCTGAAAAATACTACCCATCTAAGACATCTACTTTCCGAAATACAGGTATTTCAAAAATCCTGAAAAAAAAATCACATTCTGAAAAAATGTCTATTTACACGATCTGACTGAAACGTCTATTCTCAGAGACATAGCAATTCCTAAAAAAATCATATATTATAAATATATATTTACTATTAGATAGTTACATCAACGCGTAGTCGATAGCGTTTATGGTACATTTATACGGTCGTTAATTACCGCATGCGGTTGCTGGTGACTTCTATAAGATGCCATAAGTCCCATATTTGATGTGCTATTTTATTTCTACTTATTAGTCGCTAAAACCTAAAACGTATACTGAATGCGTGGAAAATAATGGAAATAAACGATTAATTACATACCGTACATAAATCAATATTATTTTATATGCTTTATATATTATTTCTGATATTTCAGAGCGTTTGAGCCATGAAATTTGAAACTAAGTGCTATAAAATGAAAGGTGTATTGCCTAAAGTTGGGTACTTAGTAATTTTGCTGTTGCCAACTTCACTTTTCAGTAAGAGGTTTATTTTCCATTTCAGTTTCAGTGTTGTGTACACAGTATACTTGAATACAGTAAAGTGGTTTATTTATAAACATATTTTATTAAGGATAATTAAAAAACGTAATGTATAGTATACCGTATGTTAATGCATTTTTATTTATTCTTATTGTTCAGACGTTTTTTAATTGTCTATTTATTTATTATCTTAGAACAATTACAACTATTTTTTATTACACTGTACTAACAGCGTTAAGAACATTTTTATTTAAAACACAAAATTTAACTTTTAGATGTTTAATCTAATTTATGAAATATTTTATACTTAAAAATATTCTTTTTTATTTTTTAAAAAGGGAATCGATATGTTTGTATAGATATTTCACTATTACTACATACAGATGTAATTGAGGTATTATTTGAGATATATGATTTGATTAATTTAAAAGACTTCTTTCAGCTTTCATTTTTCATTATTTTCGAATGATTTGCAGCGGTCGTGGTCGCTGCGAAACTTATTAGTATTTAGGTACAATTTCCTTACCTCGACAATATACGAACTGGAGCTTTAAACGTGTAATGGATTCAAATATCGAACTTCGGCAACAAACGCGAGAGATAAAGTTTTAACTAATTCAACCCCTAATCATTTGCATAACACTACCTGCACCCTTCATCAATATTAATCGGTTTGCAAATAAATTTTTCATCAAATGACTGAATTAATTTGATAACAATAAGCAGAGGGGTAGGCAGAGTTGACATTAATCAATTATTCAATTAATTAATTAATCAATGTCTCGGGGTAGGACTACCACTTTTAATTTTAAAAGTAATCTAGTCACTTGAGATATAAGAGAAAGTAGAACTAACCTGTATGGTACTTTCAGAAACTATGCCCGAGCGTAGATTCACAGATTAGAGTTCAAAACTTCAAACGTTACACAAACGCGCTTAAAAAATTGTTGACGTGATTTTTGACCAATGATAATAGTCCATTGTAACTGTCTACTGTCACCTAGCTGACATTACGTTCTGTTACACGCATTTATAAGAAATCGTTTCAATGGTTACTTATTAAAATATAAATAACAGAAAGAAAATAATGCAAATTAATATTTAAACTGATATTTGATATACTATATAAGTAAGTACAGTATTGCCCCGCTTTACGCGAGGGATACGTTCCGAAAAAAACTGAAATTCCCGCGACCATAGAGAAGTTGATGACTACATTATGTTTATACGCACTCTTTCGCGTAATGCGGGGCAATTGAGCGCGAAATTTGAATTTCGCGTTATAGTGAAACCGCGCATAACGGGGTCGCGTAAAGCGGGGTATTACTGTATATGCAACATATTACTATTTTATTTTGATTACCGTCTAATGGTTGTCGCGTTTAAAGGTTTATTATTTATTAGTAAATAATTATTACTGCATAAAACGGTATAATAGTAGCTAAATTATAATCTTAGAAATAATACTTCAGTTGAAATTTTAACGTCAATTACATTGAAAGACTTGAAATGAAAGGATGTTAAAGGTACTTGCGATAAAAGGGGATTTACAGTTTACAGACAACTTTAAGCATACTTTACGTCATAACTGAAAATAGCTTTCAACATTTGTTAAAAGGAACTTTATAATGTTTCAACTTAGCTTTCTGTGAGCTAATATTTTTATGGTCCACTTTATCTGACACCTATCACCGTGTTCTATATAGTCGAAACTAATATTTTGGCAATATAAGATTTATTTTTGTTGAAAGAGCTTCAAAATATAATTCTCCATCTCATGTTAAAAAAAAATATTTATTTTTTTCCCGATGGTTTCTACTATATGGTGATTGTAATAAAATAACTGGATAAGTTCAGATGCATATATTCAATAGACTGTACAGATATGACACGTTACAACAACCGAACACACAGGTTAACCATAGAGTAGGTTCCAATACAAGACCATAGATTATAACTATTAATCGATTACTATTTTACTATAACAGTTTCTGAGATACTCAATACAACAACGAAGAATCTACACAAACAAACTATGCATAATAACTACTTTAAATAGCTCTCCTGTAAAGTTGCAATTTTGTAAATAACTTACAGTGATACACATTTGTGTGCCACGAAATTCTAAAAGTGTGCCGCAAAATTTTAAATAATATGATTTGAAAAATTTAAAACCTATCTTTTTCTTTGTGTGCCTCCAAATTTTGAAATCGGTGGGCTTATCACGAATTTAGTCTGGCTTTCGAATCGAGCTGTCAAAAGTAAAACGGATCCGTTAGCAATCAGCGACTAACGAGCACCAGCAATCTATCAAATGAACGAAAGATCGAGACGTTCGAAAATTAACAAAAAGTATCTAAAATATTGTAGTTCCAAATCCGCACGCGGTGGCGCTGCTCAAATTTTCATACAAATCGCTTGAAGCGAACTCGGTTCGAAAGCCAGACTAAAATTCGTGATAAGCCCACGGTAAAAGTCACTGTAATAGGATATAGCGATATCTATACATTATACAAAAAGTAGGTAAAACTTTAAAGAAGAAACATTGCGACTGCGGCTTTAGTTCTTAGATTATAAATGTAATATAAATAAGCATTGGATATCGAAAAGATTGTTTTCTATTATATCTTGTTTACCTTTAACACTAGGTATACGGACGTTTTCTATATACCTACTTCTACTAAAACGCGTCAATTTGACGCATATCGTAGCGATAGGTATACCACATAGACAAGTTCAGTAATTCAACACTTTTAAAGAAAATAGACTTCAATTTATATTTCCCTCGATCAATGAATAAAAGTCATACAAAGAGATAAAATAAAAATTTAAACAGTTTTTGGTAATTCTCTGATAAAAGTCAAAATGCGTCAAATTGACGCGTCCCGTAAACCTAGTGTTAATTACACAATTAGCAGCTAACGTTTACGATGGGTCATATAGTATTACGTGCTTTTGTATTATTATATAGCTGTTGTCATCTATTTTTGAGGGTACATTAACTTTTTTAAACATTTAATTATTGATCACATAGAAAATAATATTAGCTAATAATAAATAATGACCTACTTACACTAACTAAATATTACGCGTGGATATACATTCAGTAGTTACAGACAAGGCAAATTAAGGACTGGTTCTATTTCTCTTCTAATACACTACTGAATCTTTATGATACGACAATATTATGTAGAATGATTTCGAACCGCAACCTAAAAGTGTTTGAGAGAAAAATTGTAATAGATAGTTTATAAATAAACTGAACATGTAAAGTGTATAAAGAATATTATTTTATGTTGTCAATAAAACGTTGGGATACATAAAATTGTCGAGTGTAACCTTTTTTATGTCATATGTTCGAAAAATATAACTTTCCTATTACACTTTCGTGCAAATATTTATCGAATATGTATAGCTACTTGTCGTGTACGTGGATCAATTCACGATATAACGTAGCTGATAACCTGCGTGACAGTGAGTGCCCCATACTATTTATAATTGATATTTACGTACTCGCTGTAAACACGAAACATAACCTTTAACTACTGAGGTGGATTTAATTTCACGTAATCACTGACGTGGGGGCCTCAGAGACCCGTATATATATGCACTTATATTTAGAAATCTTTAGGGTTTTTAGGGTTTAGTGTTTAATAATCAGCTTCAGTGGATGTATCTAAAGAAAATAAAATATATTTTTATAGTTTATTTGTATATAATTAACTATTATTTCAAAGTTTAGAAAACACTTTTTTTGGAAAATCTCACATGAGATCATAAATCAGAAAGAATAAATAAAATTGTTTTAAAAAATCAATAAATTAACTAATTAGAGTAATTCAAAAAAAATATTTTATCAAAATCTGAGAGGCGGATTATAGTGGAGGCGACTCTTGCACTCGGACATCTGTCTGTGGTAACAGTTGTCTATGCTCATAGCTTAACATCAGGCGGAGTGTGGTCATATGCTGGGCTATCAATAAAAAAAAGGCCCCCACCTCAGTAGTTAAAAGTTTTTACTTAAAGCCTTTCTACTTAAAGCCTTTCTACTTAAAGCCTTTTGTAAATTCTTATACGAGTATATAATTTAAAAATCATTAAGTTACAAATACAATAAATAACGTAAGAATACTTATCTTTACAAAAGTACTGAAATAAAAATTTTACCTTTTTTTTAAATTTATTTTTTTATTTATATAAGTACAGCCACTTGCATGGTCTTACAGTTAATTCCAATACACCATGCAAGGAGGAGTCAATTACAAATTAGAATAATATTAATAATAAAATGTCAAGTCTAAATAGCATAAAAAATAATAACAATGTCAATAACTAAACAAAAACAGTCTCAAAACAATTCACTTTCTAATTTTAATGAAAACAATAAGATAATTATTTAGTTAAAATTTATTATTATAAGATATTCATAATGTTCTAGCAGGATTTATGTTTTGAAGAATCCCCTATATAATTCTTTTATTCAATTGACGAATACCTCAATGATTCGAAACAGTAAATGAAATTTAGTTTATTATATTGCTGTGCCCTGACCGGGCGTCACATTGACACTAAACTGTACTGACATCTTAATTATAATTGTTACATGCAATAAAGATATTTGAATTTAATTCCCTAATGTCAAATTCCCGAATTAAACATTAGTTATAACCACTAAAATCGGACCTGAAATCTTAATAAATCGAAAGCTACGATTTGAAATGAACGAAAACGAAGTACATTTTAAACCGGTCCACAAAGTGTAGTTAAGGCAATAAGATAAATCGCACCCGTCTGTTAGTTCACCGCCAGACCTAGGTTACCTGGAAATTGTGATATATTGCACTCTCAAGGATTCTGACTGGATTGACGCTACTATTAAAAACTTTTCTTGGCTTTTCTAGGAATTTCCCACGTTTTATCAACTTCTTTCATGTAGGTAGTATTTGATTTTAAATCTATGTCAGCAGACTCCATAACTGTCCCACAAATATTACGTTAAAATAAGGCCTTTTTATATAGATATTTAACAATAAAAACTATCGTTTAGGATCATAAAAAAAAATCATGCATATACCCTATTGTAAGAACTTTATTCCCCGTTCTATGGTTGGTTTTATTTAGTTACTTATGTTAAAAAATAACCTTTGGGCTGAAAGTAGTATTTAAATGGATTTTAAAACTATTTATAGTGTTCGTGTGTTTTTTAATTCTATAAATAGTAGTTATCATTTATTAAAAAGTACTTATATCAAAATATTTAGATCATTAGTTATTAGAGATGTGCCGATTATGACTTTGGCCGACTAGCCGACTAGCCGATTAGTCGGTTGTAAATAAGCCGACTAGTCGGCCAAGCCGACTACGGTTTAGGGGATTCCCGTGACGCTTCGTTTACAGCTGATTCGCTGCAATTTCAGTCACTACTGACATTTGGACAAATATAAATAACAAAAAAAGTTTTTTGAGTTTTACAGCTCACTAGTTTGACGATAGTTTCAAATATCATCACGCAGAATTGCAATATATGTCATTAAATATTGTGTTGATTTGTTTTTTAATTAAGATACTAATTTTGTTTGATAAATGTCATCAATATATTTTCTTTACAGGGAAGTAACACATACATTTTATTGAGAAATAGACACAAAGTAAGAAGCCGGATAGTCGGCGCTTTTTACCGATTAGTCGCCGATTACGATAGTGGCCGGATAGTCGGCTTTACCGACTAGTGGCCGACTAGGCGGAACATCTCTATTAGTTATATTTTAACAATATAGAACTTAATCTATCAAATTCTCTTCCATGAATTACAAAATATCTCGAAAAACCTAGTATTACACAAAGAGCTAGGCTCATTGCCAAAAATATAAATGTAATTTAGCCGAATCTGGTCGAGACATTGACTACATAAAGCCTTTTTTCTCTTTTGTAACCAATTCCTTTACGCAAAAGTTGACCAAATCATTCTGTATGACTACACACGTTTTTCTACGTTTTCCCCTTTGTTCATACAAGTTTTTTTATTCATATTTCGCGTACTATTATATGTTCAAGTCTAAATGTATATAAATATACTCAATTACCATATATTCCATTATCTCATACACGAGTAAAACAAAAGACAATAGTATAAATGTTATATAGTGTCTAACATATTAGAAAATAAAAATGGACACTGAAACACGCAATAATTTGATAAACTGTTGTTTATTTAGATTTAAGTTTTTTTGTGGCTTAATTCGCTTATTACACTCTTTTAATGCGATCGGAGCTAGACCATAATTCCGCATTAATATGTATAAACTCTATGTTAAACATAGTAGGTAGGTATATCAATTTTAACGGCACGACGAAAACTCCAAAGTGATGTTAAAGTTTTAAATGTCTTTCATTTGAATTTTTAAAATCGTCCATAAAAATCTAGAGTCAAATCGTGAAATAAAATCGAATTATCAATTTATAGCAATGGCATAATTGTGAATCTCGTCGTTTAAGTTCACTTGGGATTTACTACATATCTTATTTATTCAAATAATTATTATCACAGCTATGTAACTTCAATTTTAAATTTAATTATAAAATATAGTGAATTTTGTAATACACATATTATTTAAACAAAAGAAAAATCAAAAAAAAAATATATCGAAAACATAAGCTAAAATATATTATTATAACATAGTTCACAAAAGGATCCCAATATTATTCATTGTTCCCCTGAATTTACTTTCAAATGTAGGTATGTAAGTTTATAGATATACGTAAGGTTCTTCATTAAAAATGCACGGGGCATGTCCTCTAAAAAAGATCTCTTAGGAAATGAAGTACGCTATCATAGCTATTATATTGGACAAATTTTCATCTCTGTAAGCATTCATAAAATTTCATTGTAGTAGAAAATATTTTTATAAAAGATTCCTTTTGGGATGAGTCGTTAAAAGGAAGGCACTAGCGTAATATTGTCAGAGGTGAACTTTTACCTTGAAGCTTTTTATTTTGTTTCGATATAAAATTGGTACAAAGGTTTATGATTTGACGAAAACGAAACGAAACAAATTTAATAATTATATCAAAACAAAAAGTACTTAATAAATACTGGAATTTAAAAAAAAAAAAACAAAAACTGCATCTTTTTAATTGGTCTATAACGTAGTTTAGCGCGCCAGTTTGTGAGGCAAAAATTTCATTTCCGATCGAATTGAGTTAATAATATTTATTGATATATTATAAGTATATGACGTAATTTCTTGCCCTTATTCCAGTATCCCATAATAGTTTGGGTTCAGAGCAGTGCACGTGTTGTTAATACGTGTCCTTTAACATGTCTTATTAAACTTGTTAACATGTTAAGCTAAGCTAAAGCATGTAGAAACTAAAAAAGAGTTAAATTGCAGTCTCCTTTTCCGGCCAAATTATATGAAAGCCAGCATCCCTTGAATAGAGAGAAGCGGGTCTTTGTAATTTTGATTTTAACATTTGTCGGAAAAGCTGGTTGAAAGAAAACAACACATTGCTACAAATGTAAACCTTATTCCGTTTATATGTAAAGGGAAATTTTGACGTAACAAAGTAGAGTACAAAGTTTAAAATTGCATGTAAAGTGCTTGTTTTAAAATTTTAAATCTGTAGTGTGTGTAGTTTGTATTATAAAGAGCCTTTGTGACAAACTCGACTCTTTATGTTGAGCCTTTAGCGAGTGTTTAGTGCTTCATTTCAATGCAATGAGGACTTTTATAGAATTCAATCTTACAAGCCACAATACAAATTAAAATATACATTTCTATATTCATTGGTAGGTTAGTATTTATAGTCTTAAAGTTCTTAATTTATGAGCCCAAGACATATCCAATGCAAGAAGACCGATTTCCCTTTTTTATTGTAGTATTTTTCACTTCATTGAATATTCTTTTACAGCACTATTACAGATATTAATCTATCTTTTTAATAGTTTATTTTTATGTGAATTAATTTTTTCGCCTAAATAACACTCCTCCATAACAAGTCATTAGCTTAAATAATACGAAGCAAACGGACACAATAGGAATAACAAAAAGGAAATATAATTACAATAATCACAACGAGTGTTCTTAAGGGCCTTTTCCTTCACCCTATTAACATAATAGGAATATACTGACGCATTCCTAATTCATAATTTGTGAGGCATTTGTTTTATTTACACCTAAGCCTTTATGATGTTCGCATACAAACATTGAGTTATATGCTAAGGTAATAAATAACAGGTCGGTATCAGTTTGGAAGTAGATGGGTGTAATTAAATAATTACGCCTTGACAATATGAATGGTGTAGGTCAGCGGTTCTCAAACTTTTTTGGCGAAGGAAAAAACCTTAATATAATTATAAAAAACTGATTTATATGTATTTATGAATAATCATATTGCAATGTAATATTACGTAATATAATATTTAGTTGGAATATTTAGATGTAACCTTATAATCTCCCTTTGGCAGGTATTTTTTGCAGTATTTTAGCCCTAGGGTTCCGCGGAACACCACTTTGAGAATGGCTGGTGTAGGTGTATCATTAAGGCGACTGTTTGTTTTGTTTCTCTGTATATGATAACGCTTATTTTCTTTCTATCTGAATGCCAGACGAATTGTGGTCATATACAAAGCGAAATTATGACGTAATATTTATAAAGAATATTAATACTAGGTATATGTATTAATGTATCGTATCTGTTATAAGTATATCGAATATTAATATAGGCAATGTTGTGTGAATTATTAAAAGCTACCCTCATTATATTGTTATGGTTCATAGCTAAATTACAAATCAACAAAATAAATCAACCAATTTAACAATGGACAATTTCTATTGAAATTATTGGCCCTTTCTGATAACTTTTCCTTTATAATAATTCATTGCGTTAACATTTAGTGAAATTTATTGCAAAGAAACACCTACTTAAATCCTATGATAAATATTTCTGCTTTTTCCTATAATTGAATTTATTATTGTCCAGTCCTTTTTCATGATTAGTTAATTAACTAGCCTTACTTTCCAAATATAATACATTATACTATATTCACGAGCACTTTTAACCTTCACAATAGGTATTTTATAAATGCTATGAGCTAATACATCGACGGTCATTTTTACGTACGGTCCAGAGTTAATAACCGTTTCCAATCTCCATAAATACCGAGCAATACAATTGAAATGTTTCTAAACATTAGCCAAATATCAAACGGGAATTTGGAATACAATTGCTAGTTGTGAACGTTAAAGCTTAATTTTAGGTTAATTTTATGAATGCGGTGTTTATATAATTAAAACTTCTAATTAATCTATTAAATAATTACTAAGCAATAACCACGTGAACTATGGAAATAGATATTTTACTCCTTCATAATACATTCGTAACAATTATAATTATTTGACAGGGCACACTGTTTTCGTTATACTCTGGCTACTTTCAAACTGATGCCAAAATGTGATTAAATCACTTCAAGTGTGTTATGGTTGAAATATGTGACCTAATTTTGGTTGATTTTACATTTACTGATAAATTTTCTACAACTTCTAGATCTACATAATATAATAAATATGGTCGTAATATCTATGAAAGTATATTGAAGGAAAGTTTTCAATTAGGTTATAATTTCTAAAGGAAGCCTGCTCTTGTAGTTTAATATCGCAGCTGATACAAGAATACCTATAACAAAAATTCGTACAATAAAGAAGTTCTTTACTGAATTTCCGGGTCGTATATTTTTTTAATAATAAACACGATCGTTTAATATCCACTATAGGTACCGTCTACTTATACATATAACTATAGAATGGCTCATTTTCAATTCAATCAATTTCAATTGTTTTAGAAACCTTCCACGCCCGCATGCGGTAGTTAACGGCCAATACAAAGAGTTGTTACAAATGTTTTATAATTTAATTCAATTTAAATTACTACTTTCAAGCAGCTTGGTCACTCTATGGGTGCTAGGCCTGAGACAGCATTCTGGTTTAATAAAAATCATCACTCTAGTGCTACGGAAAAAATATGCAAATATCAAAGTTAACTTATACTAAAAGAGATACGAAGAAAACTCAGAACATCATTTTTGAATAGCTGATTTTTTTTCAACTAGTTATTGCATGTTGCTTGAAAATCTAGATTCAAACGGCGCCGAGAACTGTCGCGTTTTCAAAAGGCTTTTGTGATATTCGGATAATGAAAACGAATGTTCATTTAATTACTTGAATCCCCTCTCAAGCATTTATTTAAATGCGGTCTTATTCGTTTACGAGATACTTAAGATAATTTTGTTCTGAATTTACTAAACACAACTGACGTCATTTTTATATTACAATAGTCAGACATTTGACCGCATTCCGTTTGATGATTAACTTGAGTGCGGTTCATGGACAATGTAAAGTATTAGATAAAAAGAGATTTTACAATACCAGGATCTCTTGCATTTCCACAGAAAAATGTCTTGTCGTTCGAACTTATAAAACTAACTGACTAGGCTGCTTCTCGGGTAACATAGACGTGACATACTCAGATTATCTTGTATAACGCAAATTCTGTTTATAATAGGTATAAATTAGAAAGAAGATGAAACCAATATTACTTGTATTACTAGAAGGAATTTTTTTTTACTGAATTTAATGTTGTATACGTAGGTATATATTTTTTATAAATTTTATATACATATTATAGGACATATTATACATATGTATTTTATATACATATATTAATATTAATAAATTTGACATTTATCGTTACCACTGTGAAATCATTTAGTTTTTTTTAAATTTTTAGTTAAAATTCAGTTTTTTTTACAGGCTATGATTGACGAGTTTATTTACTGGTATTCTCGTCATACGCCTTTTCGAAGTCACGGTAGAGTCTAACGATGAGCAAGTGCACGCCTTTAGTGCCTATGTTAATAAACGATTTTCATTTCATTTCAATATGATAACAATCGTCTGTGCTAATTGACCGCAGTTTAAGTCACATGCCAATCTACTATTAAAAATATCAATTAATACACTAAGCAGTTTTAATGAAGGATCATTTAATGCGTTCACAAAAGACCCTTTGTATCATTGCACAGTGAGTTTCAAAGGATTCAATTTCAATGGCGACCGTGCTATTCAATGGTGTCGTGTAATTGATAGTTTAGCTTTCTTTGTTAACTTAAGTAACTTTATTTAAAAAGAATTTCCATCTTTAAGAACTACCTATGGAAAAAGAAGTGTTATGGTGGAGAGAGCGCAGGTCTACAATAAATTGCCGATTATTATAACTAATAATAAAAATATTGTAAAATTTAAATGTGAATTGAAGAAGCATATAATGGGGTCTGAGTGCCTTGTAATGGTGTTGTAAATATTCTAGTACATATAATACGATATATTTAGTCTAAATACGTTATGTTTATTTATTATTTTTTTCTCAATTAAGTGAATTTATATAATTCTTTTTGAGTACCTAATTAAATGTCTTAAAACCTTCATCTTTAAGTTGTATTTAGATTATAATTACAGTATATAGTAATATTTACTTTCACACATTACCTGATATAAATGTGATATAAACGTTCCCAATACGTAATCACATTTTATTTCTATACTTTTATCACATTTTTTTCGGTCAAGGAAAAACCAGTAAAATACATACAAAAAAAATACTTTAGACAATAATATAACTGCCGATAAAAATATTAATAAAAAATGGATATGTAATATTATATCGGGGTGACCGTACAAATATAATACTCGTATCATTAACCTCTCCCACACCCTCCACTCAAAGGGGCTGATTCTTGAAAGCAAACTCGGTTCCAATCCATTGAATCAAATGTACAAAGGCGTATCTTGTTCTGTGCTTTGATGCACTAACTTTTGGGAATTGCAATAATTTAATTTGAAGTTAGCGTAGTTTAGGAATCTTGCCTTTTGACCAAGAGGTTTGTCGAGATTATCTATTATACCTACATTTAACTATAAATATGCTATAAAAATGAATATGCCTTAACTAATTTAAAAAATCATTTTACGGCTTACTATCTCATTTAATCGTCACGACCACGATGACCATAAAACTATATTAATTCGTTAAATCTAAACTAATTCTAGAAAACATTATGAGTTATATAACTTGAGAAGATACAAGTTGTTGCGCTACAAGGATTGGTCCAGTTGTATGACAAACATTGTACACGTTGTATGTAGTTTGCCCGTTATATTGGCGTCTATAATTATTTTATTGTGAAATTTAAAAATAGCAAAATTATGCTTCGAAGTAAGGCTCTTAGCTCTCTCAAAAAAGGCAAGTTATTGAGCAAACAAGGGTGTTCGGCGATAGCAGCTGCTGCTCAGTTTCATGCCGTAATTTCAGTTTACTAATTAATAAGAAACGAGCTGTGAATTTAAATCGTTTGGTTTATTGATTCATTTTTAAATGAAAAAATGCTATTTATGCTTTTAAATGTCTATTCGATCCTGATTATTAAATTAAAAGCATCCATACACAGTGAAATATTCATACCTAAAGCTTGCACTACAAAAACAGTTATAAATTAAGACAGTTATTGTATCAAATAAACCCATTAGTACGATTTTGTTAGATATTCTTCTGAGAACAAAAACCTTCGGGTCAGCTGACAGTAACAAAACACAGAAGGGTCATTAGTGCTCACCCAAGGGGTATAAACTCGGAGAATAACGGGTAAATTCGGGTAAACGTCGGTAAACAGACGTGCTACGAACGTGTCCACAACTTTTATCACGATAATGATCGTTTACCTTTTTTTCAGAGGTAATTGTAATAACCATCTGCTATTTATTTACAATTAAAAGTTAATCTGTTTATTTATTTGTTTAATATTTTGAAAAGCAAAACACATTTAATTATAGAAATCAATTTTCAAACGCGTACAAAACATGCCACTACCTGCATATCGTGTACATTACTAAACAATAGGGTTGTGCATGTGATTCGCACGTGTGTCCTGACGTTAAGCCTGGAATGAAGTAACGCTTTACGCAGTGACGTTAGTTATTAATCTAATAGCCACAGTTTGAATAGGAATTGCGGTTTGTTTGTCGAGAAATTGTGTTTCAGAGCAACTCAGTGTTCAGTATATCTGAAGCCGTTTGCGGTTTTACCTTTACTAGGATCTGTTGACAATTATTACAACTTTAGTATGACTGTTTTTATGTTAGCTAAGTATTGCTTTTATTCTATACTTATTTTAGAATTTCTTAAGTTATTTGCTAATATATATACGGCTTATTAATATGTTTAATTAGCGAGATTAATAATAATAATATTTATATTTAGTGTGGTGTAAAATTAAATTAAATTTGAAGCTGCATGCATGTGCTCGAGTCATGCGTGATATATGGGTATTGTAATGTACGAAACTGACAGATTCTATACGTCAAGTTTACACAATAATCATGGAATGTTTACTATGTACAGTTCGCAATAATAGTTAAAAAAAAATAAAGTAGAAAACAGAACACAAGTATTGGAATAAACAATTTCGCTTTGAGAATTTGATAATAAGGAAAGAGAGAATCGGAGTAGGTCATTTTGAAAATGATCATGATAAAATAGGGAGGAAATATCCGCTAATGTTAAACAAACAGTTTTTGGGATTTAACGACACTTTTACGGGGAAACCGGAGCCAGTTTGACTGGAGGTGTTATCCAGTTCTACATAAGTTTTATATACGGATTTTATTATAGTAATATTTGAAACTTTGTTATTGACTGCTATAAAATACTTCTAATTTCTTTTTTTAAAATGCATTAACTAAATAATTCTAAAAGCACAATGTTAAACAATATCATATCAAGATATTTTTAAACATCGAATAATATATTAATAAACAAAAGTTAAAATTCGAAACGGAAATTATATTAGAATTGAAGGTTGAATTCATCAGAATTTATACAGAAGGAGTTTCTTAAATAGGTCGCTATTATTTCACCTGAACATAATACTCTCATTTACAATTTCCTTAAGGATTTTACCCTTTCATAACAACTCGACTTTTCTCTTTCATAACCCATGCTATTGTGGAATAAAAATAATTCTACGAGCACTATTATTTTTCTAGCACAATAGAGGCACTTGGTTCTGTATCGCTCTACTTAATTAGATATCTTACTAAGCCGGCACGCACGGGGAACCGAAACCCCTCTCCTAGCAATGGGCCACCCACTACTTTGTTTATAAAGTCATACTTCGTGTTAGCGTAGAAATATTATAGTTTTACTATATATAAGCAACTTTTAGCTTATATAATAATTTCAAATGAAAATCATGCATTTATATTTGTCGAATTAGTTCATAAGATGTTTACAAATGTTTACATATACCCTCACAAATACGCACCGCTCTGATATACATAGAAGCCCCGAATTCAGATATGTATGGCATGCTTTATACGTGGATAGAATTTCGATAGATATGCACATATTGTTAGAGCAGATTTTTTCATAACATATTGACATAAATAAAGATGTCTTATTCTTCTTCTTCTTTTATTAATGGCTTCAGATATCTGTTAAAGACTCTTCTGTCAATGTCAAGTATTCGGGCAGCAGCACAATAAGAAATTACATTTTAATTCATACGTAAACCCTCATGTCAAAAAATAAAACAATAAATATTTCATTTTCAACGTTTGAATACTTCAATGACATTTGTAATGTATACCAACAGATGCGGGTATGTCTGACATTCGTGAAAATTTTCATATACAAAACGCACGCATGGTGTATGCCACGCATTGTATGTGCTACGTGTGGCCTGACTTTTTCGCACGCAATTGTAGGGTGTAGTCATAATAGTATAGAAGCTTTGTTTAAAATATTCTTTTTATATTTTCGCTAGGATGTACCTACTAACCTTGCACTGCTGTAAAAATATCTTTTTTTGTTTGTTTGTATTTAAAACTTCCGCCACATGATTAAGAAATTTCGCTGTTATTTAAAATATATAAATTTTTATTTTTAAATACCGATTTTTATAGCTCAATTTATCGGTAGATAAAATCGGCGGTGTAAAATAAAATGTGGCAAAATTAACTTAAATATGTTCCAAAATATATACATAAACTTAAGACTATTAAAGGATTAAAAACTTTAGTCTACATTAATAAAATACCCAATATATTAAATACTAGTATTAACCAATTAAAACAAACAATTATAAATTCATCGAGTTAAATATTATCCATAATAATCCGTTTATTTAAAAATATGTAATCTTTCAAGCGCAATGTGAGGAGATCTCACTAAGCCGGCATAGCGGTGGCGACTGCTGTCCGTAGGTCTCTTTTGTGGCAGTATTCGCGTTTATGGGCACCACTCTAGCTTAACCTGACGGGTTAATTAATATAGAAAAGTACCCTATTGAGTCCCATGCTTGCCGTGGCTTTCAAATTATGTTGCAAATTATATTTTTTTATTTAATTTATCTTACTCTACGTCTGCGTTTTATTTAATTTATATGTAATTTCAGTCAACAGAAAATGCCTATCACACATCTGTCGCAAAATACTTCATCTATCCTATCCAATGCTAAGTAGGCCTTATTAGAAATCAAACTGAGAACTTTGATTTACATTGTATTATTATTTACGCAAAAAGATGTCTTTTACGATCTTAACTTTACGACTTCACCTTTAAAAGATAACCGTAGAAAATGTTATTTATTTATGCGTCATTCTTGTTGGACACATGTGTTTCCAAACATTGTCATTAAAACCCAGTCTTTGGCATTCATCCAACAACTGATTCATGATCCAAGTTCAACCACCACGTCTTAGCGATTATAAAACTTTGAGAAACTTTCGTAGTGCTAATAATATCTAAACCACTAATGTCGCTCATAATCATTATACTATAAATCATACATCAAAATAACCACAATATTTATTAGAAGTTTAAAGTTGTAATCATTTATTTTTGTAATAAAACTATTATGTTACTAAAGATAATTTAAATAGACATAACATAAACTGTGGTTTACTTCGTTTGATGAAATGTAATAATAACAAACGAAACTTTAAACATGTTATTTTCTTATAATTTAATCCTGTCTAGGCGGATTGGGTATATTTCAGGTTAAAGATGGTTTACCTGTAGTAGCTGTTGTCTCAGCTCACGGACCGCATTTAAGGTTAACCTCAGAAGACGGTCACAAGGCGAATGACTATAAAAGAATTTTGTATTACGAATTCTTTTCCCACTTTTTCTGTATTTTCATTTATTCAAATGACGTCTGAAGTTATTTGCGAACATAATTTAATTAATTCAACAGATTTTTTTGGGTTTACTACTGCGCTCATTTTATTCATTATTTTCGGGTTTTAAAAGTTTTGTAGCCTTCCTAGTTAAAGCGAGTCATTATTTAACAAAACCAGACGATTTTTATAGGGTGTCCATTTGTTTGGTAAAGCCGTTTATAATTATGTCTATTTATTTCTAATAAGAATTGTCAATTCAAAAATAGTCATAAAAGTATAAATATGTCATGCTATAGATTTTATTGACATATAGCAAGGTTGTTATAGTCTTGAAATTCAGACAAGACCTGCTCTCAAGAGGTTTCTCCCGTCTTACCTCTGCCCCGGTTAAAGCTATTTTAAAATATAAGGTTGTTGTTTCAGATATGTCTATTTTTGTACAACTAACGCGTCCTCTGAGGGTAGGGTACCTTTATATAAAACATTTTAAAGTTTTAACAAAATAAAAACTTCACTTCAGAAATATATTTGTGGAAACCATAAAGAATACATAATTTATTTAATAATATTCGCGAATATTTTAACTAATTTAAAGGACTTCAATCACTTTGTTTTTTTTTTATCATTTTTAATTCGAGGTTTTCGAAATTAAGTTCACCATTGTACTTATTCAATACAATAAATATAAATTATTATTTGTAAAAATGTTCAGTTATACACTGATATACAATGTACGATATTAAATATTATACAAAAGAAGCCAAATTCTTACGCCAATAATACATGCTTATTACACTACAAGGATTGGTCCAGCGAATCAATACTTTACGCATGCATACATAACGTGTCTTCTCTAGAAATTTTAACTCAATGAGTAAATACCTACTCAATAACATCGATAACAAAGCATTTCAAGCGCACTATTGTTATTTCCTTAACCAGTATCTCACGTGGTTCGAAAGAATCTCAATGTTGGTGATATTATTGAACTGCATCACACTAGGAATGTATCAACCCTGCGTGGACGACCAGTGCCTCACAAATAGATGCAAAATATTACAGGTAAAGCATTTTTTTATTAAAATTTCACTACATGCTCTGTTTTGTGTAGCCAACCCTGTTTAATGGGTACATTTATCATGTTTTCTGGCTTCCGTGTACACACACAGTTTTTGCACAGAAAATGCAATAATTTATTTTGTGTAAAATTTAGGGTTGTCACGATGCTCAGTTTTTTATTATTAATAAGCATATGTTGATACATTCTAAAGCGGTACGTAATAATCCATCTCCAAAGTATAACTTTGGTCATTAGTATCTCATGGAATTCTTGGTTGGATGACCCTATAACGAGCTTGACTTAGATCCTCTTCGTATCGAGGGAGTGTGTATTAAGACGTCTCGCTTGTCATGAATAGTTAGTAGTCTGCCAAAGTGGACATTCCAGAAGCTTTGGTGATTCAATCAATTGAGATGGGAGTAATCGGTTTAAATTTCAACCAGGCATTAATATCATGTGAATTAATTGATGTGCATGGGCCTATTGTGTTTAGTTAAAATAAATTAATATATTATTACATATTAAATTCTTAATAAAACATTGTTTTCTTATATCTATTCAAAAAAACCTAAATATCCTCAGAGCTATATCGCTTATATTTATTATTTATTTATTTACAGTCTTGCATGGTCTTACAGTCAATTCCAATACACCATACAAGGAGGAGTCAAATACAAAAGATACACAATATTATCAATAATAAAATGTCAAAATCTTAATAACTAAATAAAAATAATCACAAAACAAATTCACATTTTACATTTTAAAAGAATATTTAATAATTATATTCTGTTTGTTCATTGATTGCATCACAAATGCGCTTTAACTCTAACAATAAGCAGTGAATAGCAAATATTTAAAAAAAATGAAGACATATTAATTATTTTAAAGGTATTCGACGATATAATCTTCGCATTTTTCACGTTGGAGATGACGATAAAAATGGTAGCAATGGGTATCTACGGGCATGGTACTTATCTCGCTGATTCTTGGAATAGACTTGATTTTTTTATCGTTCTTGCGGGGTAAGTTTTTAATACTAAGTTTCTTATTTATTATTACTCGCCTGAATAACTAAATTGAGAAAAAAGTTGACTGTAATACATATTATACCATTGAAAACATAGTTCTTAGAATTTGAAATGTCGCTCAAAACCCTCGATTAACCTACACAGATATACATACACCTGTCTCTTAAGACTCGTTTATCCTGTAATGCCTCCGGCGTGCTTGAAACTACATGACACGGAAATTTGAAACTATCGTTTCATTTTTAAACTATAATACTTTTTTGAATTTAAAACGTACTAATTCCAATGTGAAGTTAGTATAGAAATTAAATAATTAATTATTTTTGTGATTTTTGTTCATCTTTGCAGTGCATTGGAGTACGCTCTAAACGTGGAAAATATTAATTTGTCTGCGATAAGAACAATCAGGGTGTTAAGACCTTTAAGAGCTATTAATAGGATACCTAGTAAGTATTATTTTTATTTATCTATCGTTAACCATAACCATAAGGATAGCCAACAAGCCAAATTACAGGAAACATCTTGATACTAACTATCTTCAAACTAACTAACCAGAATTTTATTTTGTTTTTTGTTTGTGATTTTTTTTCTTTTTTTTCTTCTTTCTCCCCTCTTCCTTACATCTATTTGGTTCTTGTTTTTTATTTTTATGTATTTTTGTAATTTTATTAGAAGTGTAGTATCTATCCCTTTATCACCTTGAGCATGCCGTCCTATCCTATAATTAAAATTTCATTTAGTTTATATAATAGTGGTCCTTTTTATAATATGTAGTTTTAATATAATTTTGTAGGTAGGCTTTATAAATAAATATATACAACCCTTCTGCTGGTCCTAAAGGTTAACTAGTAAACATGCCCAATGACATTAAGTTCGCCTTTTGTATGCAAGTGCAACAATTTTAAATAAATAAATAATATTTTTGAGTCTATTTTCTTAATAAAAAGCTCCTGTACCCATAAACACAATTATAAGAGTAAGTTTCAGGGTATATAATTTGTAATTAATACCTGTATATTATTTTATTTATTATGGTAGGTACTTGATTAATATTATTAATTGGTCCGAATAATTTTCTGTTAATTAACATTTGAAAGTAAACTACATATTGAAAATTCGACGCCAATTTACCTGCAGCCAATATTCACAAACCACAATTTGGAAACTGTAATTATTATTAAATATTTATTTTAATAATAATTTAATACTTGAATATTGAAAATAACGTATGTAATTGGAAATCAGTCAACATTTATATGTATCTATATGTAAATATTTTTATTATTTCAATTAAAATTTTCTAATGTTAATGTGTGTAAAGGTCTTAGATGATTTAGTCAATTTAAAAGTCTTTATGCGACCTTTTTTTGTTTGTTTTTAGTCCGGTGTTTGTGTTGACAGTTGTAAAATAATCAGAAAAATATAGTGTTATTCTAAATTGTGCTATTGTAATGATTTAAATGAAATAATGAATAGTTTACTTTATTACAATATATGTGTTCTTAATTTTGATATGGAAAACGAGAAGGAAGCTCTTCCCGTCAAACGCAAGTACGCCCGGGGCCCTCAACTGGCCGTGGCGTGACATGCCAGTTTGAATATACATACTATATGTTACTCATATGCTAGCTTTTTATCTAAACGTGTAATACGGTCACAGTTTTACCTGTATTATATTACATCTATACTAATATTATAAAGAGGAAAGATTTGTATTTGTGTATGTGTGTATGTGTGTTTGTAACGAACTGGCTCAAAAACTACTGGACCGATTTCAAAAAATATTTCACTATTTGAACGCTACATTATCACTGATCAATATAGGCTATATAAATTACAGGAAAAAACAAAGATCTTTACTAAAACCACAATAATGTAACCCAAGGTTGCCAAAAATTGCCATAAAATGTCTTTCATCGCTTTTTCTAAAATTTTAAATGTTTAAAAAATAAATGTCCACCCGTGCGAAGCCGGGACGGGCCGCTAGTATATAATAGTTAAGTTTAATATACTTCGGTGTACATCATTCACATAAAAATGCTGCACCTGATTTGATAGTCATTTGACGGGGTTTATTTAATTAGTTTTACAACATACATAAAATACAAGTAGGTAAGTAATAAAATATATCATTATATATTATAAAAAGCATTAGATAATAATCAAACAGAATTTCGGACCCGTATTTTCGTGAAATGTATGCGATATCAATAATGCGAAACAGCCTACTTGTGTCTTGCGGAGGGAGCACGGATCAATAGCGGCAACAAGTGAGGCAGCGCGACCCGGCCAACATCACGTAGCTGCTGACACATGACAAAACAGTTTACGGACAAATTTATATCAGACACTGAAACGTTTGTACATTTGATTAAGTGAAGACGATACCCTATTATGAATAGCGGGACTTAATTAATTATTAAACATTTATCCTATACGAGTTAGTTTTACATTAGAAAACCAAATCACTTTTAATAATGGTTTAATATCTTTCTCTACAACTAATTTTTTACTACTTATATCCACTTAATATTTACCACTTATATCTATGTATTTACTTGCTATTTGTTGTTTAAGTAATTACAGTAATACCCCGCTTTACGCGACCCCGTTATGCACGGTTTCACTATAACGCGAAATTCAAATTTATTATTAATTTACGCGAAAGAGTGCGTATAAACATAACGTAGTCATCAACTTCTCTATGATCGCGGGAATTTCAGTTAACGCGAGTTTTTCCGGAACGTATCCCTCGCGTAAAGCGGGGCATTACTGTATTCAAAATATCTTATGCGGCTTACTATCGTGTATATTCTGTTACTTTTAGAAAGTTTTATAGCTAATAAATATGATAGTTTAAATTAGTTGAATCATGCCCGCGTATAACATAGGATAGTATTACATTTAGGTTAGGATATATCACTCAATGTTTAATTGAAATTCCTCATAAGTCAAATAACATATATTATTAGTAACACAGAGATTGAAATTGAGATAACACAGTGAATTTGTATAATAAAACAGCCGGCAAATTGACTCTGAATATTATATAGACCAAACAAAGAACAGGAACTTCATCTCATCTCAACTTAACATTTCGATTTCTTTCACGAAATTATAATAAAATCCGTCGATATATTTTGTTTCAAAATAGCAAAATTTTTTTCGTATTTGTTATAGACATTAATTTAAACTATTTATATTTAATATTATTTATAATTTAATAATAACTAATTATACATAATAGGTATGTATTTACGATCTGTATAACGTTAGAAACACGTGACGAAATATGAAAACTGTGTAAACGCAGAATGTGCGACACGCATAGCACGTAGCATAACATTGAATAATATAATTAATTAACCAACAACGGAATGCATATTCAAAGGAATTTCTAATTATCATTAACTGATTTAATTGGAATTTAGAACACTCGTTTGTGAATACAGATATCGAATTACGATGTCTATCTAAAATCAATTAACATATCAAATCGAATTTCAAACTAAACATTCGATTATTCAGTGTTAAAAGATTTTATGCAATTTATTTTGTTTAATTGTCGGAGAAGACGTAATTAACCACCGACCAATAATTCAATTAATTGTAATGTCAAAAAGAAACGTTAAACACAACGGAGATTAAAATTTTAAAGTACAATAAATATGGAACGTTTATGATAAAAAATATATATTCATTTTATTCAATGAACATCTAGCGAGTAAATCCGCGTACATGTCGTTGGCAATTGTGTCGATTGTTGCATAAAATCTATCGGATTAAAATATCTATAGCTTCATATGTGTATCGGTAAATTAAATTCCATTGTCGTTTGTTTGGGAATTCCGATACCGCGGTTAGTTGAATCGATTGGTACTAATTTCCAATATCACTGTCATAGGTATATTATGCAACAGCTTTGCCTTGTGTTCTACTAATTTACACTATTCATAATTGAGTTACTGAGTTATTATATTTATTCTTGAATAAATGTTTTCATATAAAAATTCTAATTAAATTTAATATGTAGATAATAACTTATCCCAATTTCAATTTCTGTAGCTTTAACAGAAACTCGAGAGTTTTATAAATGATAAGATGGAGGGCGTTTCACGGAAGCGCTTTATCAAATAATAAAGAAACTGAGCTCTTATAAAATCCTTTCATGTTTATTATAACTGATTTATCAATATCGACGTTTTTATCGCTGTTTTTATATATTGAATTAATTTAAGTATATTTGTTAAAATATAATTTTATTTTATAAGAAAATTATCGATTTATTTTAAAGTCAGTTTCATTTGTTTTACTTTCTTTTTATCAATTATCTGGCCCATTTTTTAAAAAAGTAGGTACTATAATACAAACTCAAAACTAGCCTAATTTTTTTATAAAACGTATTTAATTCGGGATCTCCGTGTGACAGAGTGGCTACCACTCCACCACGGCGGCCGACATAAATTACATAGAAACAGCGCATAAAGAAAATCATTTTAATGACGTGCTGAATGAATATAGTTCCATAATAAACAATAACAAACAAACCTAGTTTTAAAAAATTATAATTTTAGGTAGAAAGATGTTTATCACAATAGCCTATCTATTTAAATGTTTCCGTTTTAAATTACAAATTGTCACGGAATATAATAGCATTATGTATTATTATCTTGGTACGATATTAATCTATATTTTTTCAACCATTTGTGATTTTATAATTTCAATTTTTGTTATACTTTTTTAAAAACAATTTGGTTATCACTTTGCTTTGAATAGCTTACTATTTCCGGATAAGTCGTTTTACTCGAAAAAGAAATAACATTTCTAAAGCTCACTCATTTAATTTATAAATTTTTAATTAGATTATTTTTACGTTTACGATAATTTTAACTTAGTCCGAAGTTAAACAGAAAACGTGGACATATCTTAACAGCGGGCATGTCATAGCGTAGGTTCACAAAAAAAAACGTTTCAAGAAGTACTTTAAATAAATTCTTTATTGCAAAAAAATAAATATTTTTTTTCACATAGGTGAACTTAATGCCGTCGGCATTATCTACCATCTAACCTACAGCTTTGATCTTTGCAGATACAGAAACTCGAGTGTGTGACGTGTTTTGCGGTCACATTCGTTTCGTGTTGTTATCACTATGTAATTTTATTCTACGTTACCAAGTTGACCATGATTTTTATAATTAATCTGGATTTTCTCACAAGTTAAAAAAAAGCTCAATGCCCAACTACTAGTGTTGGCGTGAAACGTGATTTTTTTATATACATGTGCATAATTGTTTTCTTTGTTTAGGTATGAGAATCCTGGTTATGTTGCTTCTTGATACATTGCCGATGTTGGGCAATGTTCTTCTGTTATGTTTCTTCGTTTTCTTCATATTTGGAATTGTTGGGGTGCAACTATGGGAAGGCATCTTAAGACAACGATGCGAACTAGTCCTACCGCCAAATGTTTTACGACCAAAGTATGTATTCATTTCTTCCACTTAAATATTCAATTATGTAGGTATTTTTAACTTAGTTTAAGTTAGTATTTTCAAAAGTCAAATTTTCAAGTTTCTCGATATAGCCAAACGTAGTTGTAGACTCATTTGATAATGTAAAAAATCTCAAAAAGCCTTTTTTGAAGTAAAAGATTTTTAATAGCAAGTCATGTTTTTATATTATAAATGAAAGGGAAATTGTAGTAAGAAACAAGTGAAAATAATATTTTGCTCCTTTGTATGCTGTTCTTAGCAGCACGCCCCGTTTTGCTAATGTTGACTGCATGCAATATTTAATGCATCCATCCACGACAGCACACAACCATGGCTGCTTCACATTCCTAAACTACTAACATTTGTAAGTGCGTTTTCCTCATCATTCATAATGCTTGGTTTGAAAGACGAATTTTACATATTGTGTGACTGCACGGTTTCCATAGGATCGCTAAAATTTTACTTTTGAAGCTTACACGTTTAAATATTGCATTCTGTCAACACACATACTAATCCAAGTGACACACGCATGACATTGTATTGTATGATGTAACCAAACAAAAGAAAACTAGTCTAATTATTTTCAAACCCATTTTGACACATATAACCCTACCAAATTATAAGACACTAGTTTTAACAATACTTAAAACGGTGAAAGTGATATTTAAATTACTGGTTTACACAATTAAATACATTACTATTCCGGTTTAGTACGTCTCTGATTTAACCGATTAACCTTTTTCAGAGACTTGCTATGCAGGAACTACTCTTAGAAGTAGTTTTATTTTTTTAACACTGTTTTTTGTTTAAATTAAAACAATGATAAAAGACTGCCAGTACCATTGTAACTTCATCGTTCACAGTCATCAATCCGACATAGTAGAGTGACTGCAAGATGTAGATATTCTGCATTGAAATACGCTAATGGATAGTAGCTCTGGGCAGATGAGCATGTAGGTAATGTGTCAAAATTGGTCAAATTCTCTTACTAATAATAACACATCCTATAATACAATGACCAACGTAAATACCTCTGCATCTTTATTGATTTATATTTAAAATTAGATTAAAAATAATCAAATTAACCCTTTTAGGTTACCTTATGATAAATTAAACATTTATATAAATATTAGGATTATTTTGCTTCTAATCCTACTTTGGAATATATAAAAATGTTTAATTTATTGTCTCCAAATAACGCAGAAGCGCCGTCACCACTTCCTCATTTATGTTACAGAGACCTGACCGAATGGTACAGAGTGCGCGTCAGAATCAACTCGTAAGGAAATGCGTTCAAATTAAATAGATGTATTTCGGATATTGAATTCTGTTGTTTCGTGTTATCTTCCTACATCTGCCGTCCAGATGTTATTGTTGTCTTTCGCAAACTGGCGGCTTTTTGAACTATCCAATGCTGTCCTTACACGATTATTACACTTCATTTTAAAGTTCATTACTACTTTTATACTGAAACTTCAGTGTAAATGCAAATGTGTCATTAATCGTTGTTAAGGATTTAAATGCGCTTCAAAATTGCTATTAAACAATATTAATTATAGCTTCGCTTTAACTGTACGGAACAACCAATAAAATACTTCAATAATACAATTTATAAGAAAGTTTAATAAAGCTGCCAGTCTGTCACTATATCGGTACTACGTGGGTAGATCCTATTAACTTCTTTCAATACATACACAACCACTTTTATTATTAGGCAACAAGCGGTATTATCTAAATCTTCGAAGCACATTACACCATTTCCTTCAAACTTCTTATTCTGTTATAATAACTTGATCTCACTGTGACCTCTCGTGCTTATTACTAACAACAATTACATTCACACTCTAATAACTTGTTTGCATGATACTGATTTATGTTAGACACACCAAATTTATGATAATTATTTACTTACAATGTGTATGAGTAAACATTTTAATGTTTTGACGTGTGCTACTCAATCACGCCTACACGGCTAACCGATTATAAACCCTGCTTGGTGAAGGAAACCATAGTCAACCTAAAAGTGCGGTGTTTGAGTTAAATTTGCTTACAACCGCAAGTATTCAATGTTAAGAATGATAAATTTAACAAAATGATCCGGTATAATGGGAGTTAATTTTTATTTGATTCAACTGTACAAATAAACTTTACATGTCAAATAAATAAATTTACCTAAAATTATGTCTATATTTTGGTAGCTTACAACGAAAGAAGTGATAAATTTACTAATTTGATATTTGTTTTTTTTTTATTTATACCAATCAGGATCAGTGATATATGAGTTGCAAGATAATTTTTGAAACAAACTGAACCGCGGATAAACGAAATGTACCACTTTTAAAAAACTATATCACAAAACTACAAAAGAACCCTTATCTTCAATAAGCTCTGTTGATAATATAAACAATAAAAAGAGTAAAAAAGAGTGTTATTCTTTGGCGAAGATCATAAACCCTCCTTATGAGTATCATTAGAGGAAGTGGCATCGTTATAGCCGAAATGCCCGAATTGTGTTGCGGTTATCCTTTACGAGTTCCGATGGCGGTTATATTAACCGTTGTTAAAAGCATAACGACCATCGGAGCTAATCTCAGCAATTCGTTACATCCTTGACCCAACGCTTTCAACTAAGCTACGTTTATTAGCACTTTAGGAATAATATCCGATCGATATTTACTACTGACCCTATGTTTTGTAGCTTAACCTGTCTTTGGTGTTGCATGAACTGGCATGGTTGTTATTATATTATAGTGAATGCGGTGTTCTGCATGCTTTACCTGTGTATACAAATTTAACTAAACTTAAACCAACATTAAATTTAACTCATTAATTTAATAAACAGGAATTTATATTTTGACGCGAATATCGATCTTAATTTTTCAGTTTTTTTTAAATTATATTATTATTCCCTATTTAAATTAGGGTTATTATTGCTTGAGAAATTAATTAATGTTACATTGTTAAAAATGTCTTTGTTTTACACAGCATTTCATTCTACTATGAATTCTCGAAAGAATTGGATTACATATGTACGACGCCAGAAGACAGTGGGATGCATCTATGTGGACAATTCCCTCCATACAGATATGGACCCTTAGTGTGCAACGAAACAGCAAAAGAATTCTCCTATAATTTTCCAACAAACGAATCATGCGTCGATTGGAATCAATATTACACCAACTGCACACAAAGAGGGTCTAACCCGTTTCAAGGGACAATATCCTTTGACAATATTGGATTAGCGTGGGTTGCTATTTTTTTGGTGAGAAAATTATTTTCTATTATTAAAAATACATTTGAATTGTTATTTGTATTTATATGACGTAATGAACACTTTCTTTCTTTCAGGTGATATCGTTAGAGGGATGGACCGATATTATGTATTATGTTCAAGACGCTCATAGTTTTTGGGACTGGATTTATTTTGTTTTACTAATTGTTGTAAGTATCGATTATGTCCTTCTAATTGGATTTAAACTTGGAACCTTTTTGTGATAATGAATATCTTTTTTTAGATTGGTTCATTCTTCATGATCAATCTCTGCCTAGTTGTTATTGCGACTCAGTTCAGTGAAACGAAGAAACGTGAAATGGAACGCATGAGAGCTGAACGCGCCCGGTTCACGTCTTCGTCGACTCTTGCTTCTTCTACCAACAACAGCGAGCCAGCGACGTGTTATGCGGAGATTGTTAAATATGTAGCTCATCTTTGGAGACGATTTAAACGGAGACTCGCCAAGAAGATTAGGTAAATTAGAAACAGAAACTTAATATAATATCTTTACATATTTACGATTATTTGTTATAAATTTTGTGTATACATTTTAGAGTATACAAATATCAAAGAGCTCAAGTTCAGTGGAGAACAAGTCGGGAAACTTTACAATTACCAAATGCTAAACCTAAACAACACCATCCTTGTTGTCCACGAGTACATCCTCAGGTAATACAAATTCACTGTATGTGTCTAACTATAAATATTATATTATACTTATAGAGATATGAATGTTGAAAGCCAGATGAATTTTACAAAAATACAAAAAAAAATGGAGCCATCAAAAATGTGGTATTGTGTTATCATTATTTCTGAAATGCAGGCCAACGGTGGCGGGAAGCCTCCTAGCGGGGGAGGCGTGGGCGAGGATTACACTGGGACGATTGGGGAGGAACCCCTCAGCCGTCCCAGCCTGTTGCGCGTACCTTCCCTTTCCGCTGCGGATCTTGAGGTATGTATACAAAATACATTAGACAAGTTGAAATCTGGGGCTTTATGCTTTTCAATAACATATTCACATAAGTGCCCCGCGCGTAGGCGTTGAATTGAGAGGTCGATATTGATTGTTAAGTGATTACATCCCCGGTGTATTGAACTGATTCTGAGATGCCTATTTTGAACCTAAACATAGAATAGTATATGAGAAAGATATTTATTAAACATGAAATATTTACTGGTATTAAATAAAATTACTATCTTATTTTCCACAGAACTCATCAAATCTCTCGCTATTATCTCCACCGTCATTAGCCAGAAGAAGATCTTCAGTAATGTTCAGTGATACAGTTCTACTCCATACTCCGGATGCACCTCACGTGTTACATCCACATAACGTTTGTTCCTCCGAGAAAATGACCCAAACAGGTGAGATCTTTAATGCTAACTCAAGTAGACCATTGTTTATTTAGTTTAAATGCAAAAATACTTGTTGGAACATTTTGCATATTCAATGTACTCATAACTGCCATTCAAGTGTGCGATTTCCTTACAGAAACAACACAATAGGTACCTATATATTTATTGAACTGGTGCAACGTGCAGTCGCATTGTATCGCATATTTTCTGAAATTGAATCGTTAACAGCAGACAGTGATTTTTATTTCAGATTTAAACAGCTTCTAACATTTGCATTTTTACCTACTTCTAATTTACATTGTTATTTTCTTCCCTAACTTGAGGTTTTTACAGTCAATACTTGTGCAATTCTTAATAAAATTGAATGATTTGTAGATTCATTGTGTCAACGCGACTGGCTTAAGAGCCAAAGCGGTGAGTCTAGAGAGTAGATCTAGACAATAAAACTAGAATAGAAACTAGACAAAAAATAAAACAGCATGTGCCAATCCTTTCTTAGTCTAGATCTCTTCTCTTTCCTTGCTTCAATACAAAGCTTATAGTCGGTATTACTATAATTGGTGTTGGCATATTTATTTGTAATCCGTGAATAAAAATACAAGGAAAAAAATTATAGAGATTTTCAAGAATACATATTATTTAATTTATTTTTTTTCTTTGTTTTTTATTTTTAATCTTACGAAATATATTTATTTGTTTGTCTATTAAATGTGCTATCCTTTAACTAAAAGAGTATACTTTTTAAAGAGTTTAAAATCAAAATGATTAGTGTTTTAGTGTCTCTTAGCTTCGATATGAGTAAAAAGAATAAATTTATCTTACTTTCCTTTTGGTGGATAGAGTTCGACCTTCCAACAGGAGATATGAATGATGACCGTGCAGTTACTGGAGGTGGCACTATGTCATGCCAAGAACTCCTTGCCTTATCTGGCGCCCTATCAGCTGCGTTGCCAACAGGACAAGTTGCTTTAGACTCGTTTTTTGAAGAATTAACTAAGGGTATAAGTAAACGGGCTGGTGACGAAAAATTGGAAACAAAAGTTAGTATTCATGTATTAAAATATTCACCCTATATTTTTGAAAACAGGCTCAAAATTTGTTTGTATACTAAATTGAAAATTAAAGCCCTAACTTTGATTCAATAGCATACAATGGAAATAGAAGATTTCTCCTGTTGCGCTGAACTATTAGCCGCAGAGGCAGTAGCTAATGAAGCTAGAAAGAACCGATTTGTAAAGACATTTTCCGTTCTATGGGAAAAGTTTAATAAATTCATGTCAATCCTACGCAAGCACATCAAAAGTATCGTCGATCATAAATATTTTCAGCAAGGTAAGTCATTTCTATTTGAGGTTGAATAAAATAAAATGATAAATGGATGCCAATGACTCTTTTTTAATATCACTCAAAAAATGTTTTACAGGAATACTGTTAGCTATATTAATTAATACATTATCTATGGGAATTGAGTATCACAATCAACCTGAGCAATTAACGGTAATTGTTGAAATTAGTAATATAGTATTCTCTGCTATATTCGCTGTTGAAATGCTTTTGAAAATCATTGCCGAAGGTCCTTTTAAATATATTTCTAATGGATTTAATGTTTTTGACGGTATTATCGTTATATTGAGGTAAGCATTTTTTCCTATTTATTTTATATTCAATTCTTGTTTTTTATTTAAGTATGCTTTTGATTTATAGTGGCTTCGAGTTGGCTCAAAGTCTCGGTAATGAAAGAGATTTAGCTGGAAGTTCCGGTTTATCAGTCTTGAGGACATTTCGTCTTTTAAGAATTTTGAAGCTTGTCAGATTCATGCCGAACCTTCGTCGTCAACTTTTTGTTATGTTAAGAACGATGGATAATGTTGCTGTCTTTTTCTCACTACTCGTATTATTCATCTTCATATTCAGGTAATTTTATAAGAATTTAAGTTCTAAATAAATTTCAAAAATATTGTAAATTGTAAATTCTTAAAAAAAAATTAATTAAATGCATGTTATATAATTGGCTCCTATAATAAATATTATTAAATATAAACACATATATATAAAAAAAAGTTAAAATTATATCGACTACCAGCCAAATTTCTCGTTTAAATGTTTTTTTTTTGTTTATTTTACATTTTGCTTTTAAAACTATCTCTCCTATCCCAATTAATTTTATTTTCATTTACAAAGTACAGTTTTCTATCTACAAAATCAGGTAAAAAGTAATTTAAATTGAATCATGTTCAAACAATCATTGCTTCGCAAAAAAAAGAATCGAAAGGCATCGCTAATAAATATTTGAAATCATTATAAATCGAATTAGTTATATCTACTGGTAGTAAGTAAGCCGAGAGTAACTTCATTTTTTCGTAGCCTATGAAGATAACTCAACTGTCCTATATGAAATTCTGATTGTTTCAACTAATACTGTCTGTCACCCGCATCCTTACCCCGTGCACTATCTATAACTGTGAGTGATATTTCCCTTTATTTTCTTTTCATCCTTATTTCTATCTACTTCTATCTCCAACAATTACTCTACACACTACCACTCTTCACACTGTCCACAACTTTACTACTTTTCTTATTTATTTTTCATAGTTTATGTGTCTTTCACGCTTTTGTGCTTTGCGTCCACTTCAATAATTTAATCTGTACACTTGCACCAAGTTCCACGTGTCATATTTTAGTTTGTGAATGTCTTAAAATAAGGATCCTTTAAATTTCGGCTATTAATGCCAAAATTGGAAGAGATTGATGTGACTACCGTAATAATATCTAATTGAATCTTGCGTGATAACGTTCAGCATCCTCGGTATGAACCTCTTCGGGTGCAAATTCTGCGAGCGTACAGATGAGGGTGATCAAGATTGCGACAGAAAAAACTTTGATACACTCTTGTGGGCCTTTGTGACCGTGTTTCAGGTATTGGACATTTTCAATAAAATAACCTAACAGACTATCCAGAGAACAAACTGAACTCGTAACATTACTAAACGCTTCAAAGTATCCGTCACCACTCAATCAACCAATCAGTCAGTAACCCTAATAACAAAACATTTGTGTCAGTGGCGGCTATATAACAGACCTCGCGAATACACAACCACCAGACACATTGCTGCAGGACTGAAAACATTATTAAGAAACAGAGACTGCAGCTTTGTGTTGCGTAAACATGCGTTCGGTAACTTAAAACTATCCTCGTAGCAAAATTATAGATTCATTGACTAAAGTATCGAATAGGTAGTTTTAGTATTCACTATCACCATATTTCGTAAAATCATCAGGGATTGTGAAAGCACATAGAACAGTGAGCTTGGTTGAATTGTAGGTTAGCTTGGGATTAAACCAAATTGTAACATACGGAATCGCGAGTCACTTGTGATACGTCAAACTTTCCTTTACTTATCACTACCACGCTGCATACGATATGATACTGTAATTCTTCTATTCTGCATGCTGCTTCTGTCTTTTTCTTATTTAACACAAATATATGATTTCTCTGACTAGCGTAGAAATTCTAATACATGTAACATGTCAAAGAGATCATATAATTTGTCTAATCTTAATATTTATTTATTTCTATTTTTCTATTTCTCATCTTTACTTCTTCGTTTAACATTCCTCTTTTCACGGCTTTAACGATTGGCCCATTTTCTTGAATCCTCTTTTCTTCTTAAAGTTCTGCATTAACATTGAGTGATTTTATGATGCATCTAATATGAATGATGTTTACACGAGCAATGATTTTTTACAATTACGAAGTATAATGAATGTCGAATTTACCTAATAATTAAGCATTTGTTTTAGTTGGCCTTTATCTTTCACAATGTTATTTTTGTTTTGGCATTCGGTATTTTTTATAATATATACTAAATTGTAATGTAAGAGTATGTTTAACTAAAAATATTTGTGGTAACTAATGCACTTAATAACACTGAATAATGATTTAGACATAACCTTAGAAATGAATTTAATGTCATAAAAATTCAATCAACGAGAAATTCCTTACATGGCTGTTGTGTATTTTTAACATCACCTAATTGTACGAAATTCTCGATGTTTGAAACCATGAATCCGTGTAATTGAATGGGTCGCTGCGTATGCGCATAGCGTTTTCTTTTTCTTTCATTTTTACATTGAACCGTGGACCCGCAGTATTTTGGGGATGTATCTGTTCGGTGGTAAGTTTTGCAAGTACGTCGACGACATGGGCAACGAACGTGATTGCACGTGTCCCGAAATTATCAGTCATCACCCAAAGTGCGAGTGTGACCGGAAGCATTTTAATAACATCCTTTGGGCGACTGTTACAGTTTTTCAGGTAAGATTCAATAAAAAGAAAATACAAAAAAAACACTTGTCGGTTTTTGTTTTGCGATTCCTCGACCCGTAATTATTTTAAACTGCGTATTTCTCGGCACTCAAAATTCATTACATAATTTTTAATAACAGTGATAGATATTATTAAATTTGTTTTCTTTGACATTTATTTGGAATATTTGTGAAAGAAAACGAATTATTATTTTTTATATTAGTATTTTAGCTTAATTGGCATTCGAGAAATTCGCCATAGCCTTGTATTTAATTGGTAAATATAATTTAGGAATATTAAACTTTGTAATGCGTAGTCGGAGCGCTCCATTAGATAGTGCATGTTGCTTTGAAATAATTAGAAAGCTTGTGTATTCAAAATGGCCGTCTGTGTTCCCTATCACATCCTATGTGTGGTCCTAACAACACGGTAACAAAATGAACACTCTACACATAACAAAATCTACTGACACGCTCATTAACAATTGTTTTGTTATTTTCAACTACATTCATTGAATAACAATTAATTAACACTTTCAATACATTTTTGGAGAAGGCATATTACAAACACACGACAAACAGCACACCTCGCTTTTTCCATTTATTATAAAATGACTCACTAAACAATAAATATTATTATATTGATGTGGTAGTTTATTCGTGTGAATTAATTCCTAGTGGCTCAATAAGTGAGACAACATTTTCAGGTGTTAACTCAGGAAGACTGGAATGTTGTGTTGTTTAATGGAATGGAAAAAACAAGTCATTGGGCAGCGCTTTATTTCGTTGCTCTTATGACGTTTGGAAATTATGTTCTCTTTAATTTGTTAGTTGCTATTCTCGTTGAAGGATTCAGCTCAGAGGTTAGTAGGTATTTAAGTTTTACTCATGTACTTTATTGCTAAGACCCACTATCCATGCAAACGTACTGTGAGTGTGGGTGTGTTTCTACGTCAATCAATTCTTAACACGGAAAGGGGAGATTGAAAGAACGGAATTTCTGTATGTGACAATGTGAGCTTCAGTAAATAATATGTCAAAGAATTAAACTTTAATATCATTTTATGTACAACAGAGAAATGAGAGAAGAGAACGTGAGCAGAGAGAATTAGCGAAATCAAAACTTTCAAGTGAATGTTTCTCCGACAATAACGAGTTGCAGTATGATGAATCTAATTCAGGATCACATTCCAGCGATAGCTTTTCACAAGTATGTTCTTCAAATTATATAGGATATTAATATTTTCTTCTTTGATCTCATATATGAGTGAGAGCATTTTTTATTTTAGTGATAGGAATCTAAAAATAAAATAGATATACACAGCATTTTGTTATTTTTAGAATGAAATAAAAAATTTCTGGAAATCAGCCGATGACGTACGAAGAGGTAAAGATGACGTTAATGGTCACAAAGAAAAATTAATGCGATCCCGTAAAAAGGTCCGCACGTCAACACACCATCCAACACTTTGTCGAGATTGCGCGCAGTCCAATAAATGTAATTTACAAAAAGTGAGTTATGATCAAGAGCCAACAATTCGCTCTTTTATATTTCTCTTATATTTCCATTATCCCTGTAGGAATCTAAAATGCTAGCCGGCACTACATCAGACTCAGCAGCGGGAGTTCCTGTCATCACTCACACAGCAGCTACTCCCCAAGATTCTCCATCAACAACTCTGGAGCCAGGTGTTTCGTTTAGAGATTACAATTTAGCAGTTAGTTTGGAAAGATCCTCCATGTTATCCAGCTTGGATTCTATTGATAGAACTTCGGTCAGTAAGAGTTTAGTTTTAGAAGTTTAAAAATGTAGGTATATATTAAAGAGTAAAATTTGATGTTTCAGTGTACAAGTATACCGGGTCTTCTCAAACCACCCAACAGCTACACCTTAACACTCCATTCAGCAGCAGCACAACTCGCAGCAGAAAAAGCGCGTCTTCCACCAATAGCTCTCGCCCCACCTCCTATATCTTTAGCTCCTATTCCACTTCGAGCTTCATCACCAACACCAACATCGTCAAGTACTCCAAAATCAGTCCCGTCTCCTTTATTGCCGGAAAAGAATATACAAATTTCTTTTGCTAAAGATGATAACGGAATTAACACAAGCGATAAATCTAGTTTGCTCAGTTCTCAAAAGTAAGTAATTTACATTTAACTAACTATACTATAGAACAAGTTATTGTCATTAATTACTATGCGTAAAAAATTCTAGGAGTGTATGTATAGCAAGTCCAACGGTAGATGATAAGTGTAGAGTCCAAAGAGGATATAGCTGGAGGTTATCACGCCCAAGTTTGCGGCGAAAGCAAAAACACAGATCGGGCTCTGATTCTGATGCAATAATATTGAACAATGGCCGTGATCACATCGCTTGCAATGGTATGAACTGCATTATATTTTATTAGTGTATACTATACATTACTTCTCTGGCATGAAATCTGTTTCTAGGGTCGAGTTTGAGAAAAAATGAACTTCTTCTCTCTTCATCTATGGTAATCAAGAACGATACACAATCGGAATTAAATAACCGCAACCGATCTCAACTACCGCCACCACGAGTGTTAGCACCGCAATCCAGAAGAGTATCAGCCCATGCTGCACCATTACTACCCGATGTAAATAATTTTACTAATAGTATTACTGATTCATATCTGATATAAATTGTGGAATTACTGTTTAAATTTGATTGTTTAGGTATCATGGAAAGCACCCGAAGCTGGCTTTTCAGGGGATTCATCTATAAGACTGGATATAGTACAAGCACCAACGCACAGACTTTCACTTACCAATGATTATATAACGGGTAAGAATTACTTTTAAACAGAGTTTAAAAAAAGAACCGTCCGATCCCTGAGTTTATGCTAAGTATTAACTAATGATTTCTCTTAATTCTTTTTATTTATAAATTATGATTCATTTATTTATCTTCTCCTCATAAATATGTGTGTATTTAAGTACATACACATTATTATTTATTGTTTTATGTAATGTGTATATTGGGTGCATTTATTTATTATTATTTTCTTATCATTACACTCGAAATTCCGCTCACGCTGTCGAAGGTTAGCTGATAGATTGTTAACAAATGGCATTAAACTCGTCTATGTACCAATTTTGTGTGCAATCAATAATTTATTATTATTATAATTAATGATGAACACTTTTAGTGACTACAACATGTGCAACTGTACCAGAAGTCAAAACGAGTAATTTAATACCGCCTTCTGCACCACAAATTAAAGTAGCAACTAGACCTCCAGTAACTAGTGGGCCGCTCGTTGTACGGCCAAATAATCAGCAGCTCGCATTCGTCAAACAAGTTAATGAGGAGGTTTGTTTAAATTATATAATAAGTCTAATCTATTATAAATTAAGTCTAAACTGAGATGTGTGATTTACAATATTTTAGGTGGCGATCAATAATAACATGAGCTTATTACCGCCTGAAGGAAGCAGGCCGTTTCACATAAAGGACCTTTTTCGATTCATGGAACCAACAGGATGTTTGAAAGATAAGGAAGATTTTTCTCTTTATATTTTTCAACCTGATAATAGGTACGTATTCATCGTATTCGTTTGAATAGAAAATAATACAATAGCCATACTTGCTATATATAGTAATTTATCTTGCAGAATACGCACATTTTGCACATGGGTCGTTACAAGGAGTTGGTTCGATAATATTGTACTTTTATTCATTGCTCTTAACTGCATCACATTAGCAATGGAACGTCCAAACATTCCTCCCGATTCCAAGGAGCGGGCTTTTCTTTCTACCGCTAATTATGTGTTTACTGTTGTTTTTGCCATCGAGATGTTTATAAAGGTAACTTGACTATATCTCGTTTTAAACAAAAAATCCTTTAACATGACGTGCGTTTATAAAACCTTTGACTTTTAGGTAGTGTCATCCGGTATGTTTTACGGGACAGAGGCCTATTTTACTTCCGGATGGAACATCATGGATGGATCTTTAGTAATAATATCTATTATTGATTTGTTAATGTCGTTAGTCTCAGATTCAAGTCCGAGAATTTTTGGTATTTTACGGGTAACTATTTAAAATTTTACGTATAAATTATTCTTATTACATATGAGTACTTATCTTTTATTCTGTCCATTTAGGTTTTTAGGTTATTAAGGTCTTTAAGGCCATTAAGGGTGATTAATCGAGCGCCTGGTTTAAAATTAGTTGTACAAACGCTTTTGTCATCTTTACGACCTATCGGAAATATTGTACTTATTTGTTGCACATTTTTTATCATATTTGGAATTTTAGGTGTTCAGGTAAATTTCATTTAAGTTTCTCTTATAAATTCATTATTTTACGTTGTAATTATATAATTAATAAACTATTTTAGCTATTTAAAGGAGCTTTCTTCTACTGTGAAGGTGCAAACATAAAAAATGTGAAAAATAAAACTGACTGTCTGGCAATTGATGGTAATGTTTGGGTAAACAGGAAATATAATTTCGATGATTTGGGAAAAGCGTTGATGTCACTTTTTGTATTGAGCTCAAGGGATGGATGGGTTAATATTATGTACACTGGTTTGGATGCTGTCGGCGTTGATCAGCAGGTAATGTTCACTGAAGAACTAGTAATTACAATCGACACATTACAAAACTTATAATATACCAATTTCTTCCGCAGCCGATTGTCAATTATTCCGAATGGCGTCTTTTGTATTTTATTGCATTTATCTTGCTAGTTGGATTCTTTGTGTTGAACATGTTCGTTGGAGTAGTCGTAGAGAATTTTCATAGATGTCGAGAAGAACAGGAAAAAGAAGAACGTGTCAGACGTGCTGCAAAAAGAGCTTTACAGATGGAGAAGAAGAGACGAAGTATGTAGCATGGAAGTACTTAAACCTAAGATTAATATTGTGCTCATAAAGATTGTTTCGATTTCAGAAATGCATCAAAGGCCATATTATGCGGATTATTGCCAAACTCGATTGTTCGTCCACAATGTTGTTACATCGAAATATTTCGACTTGGCAATAGCAGGAGTTATAGGGCTCAATGTTGTTACAATGGCAATAGAGTATTATAGAATGCCTCCAGCTTTACAATACGCTTTGAAAATCTTCAACTATTTCTTTACAGCAGTATTTATTTTGGAAGCTGTGATGAAACTAGTGGCATTAGGGTTTAAAATATACTTGAAAGACAAATGGAATCAACTGGATGTCATTATTGTTATTCTTTCTATTGTTGGTATAGTGTTAGAGGAACTAGAGACTAATATAATTCCAATAAATCCAACGATTATGAGAGTGATGAGGGTATTGCGAATTGCAAGGGTATTGAAATTGTTAAAAATGGCGAAGGGTATTAGAGCACTCCTGGACACAGTGATGCAAGCTTTGCCACAAGTAGGGAACTTAGGTTTACTGTTTTTTCTATTATTCTTTATCTTCGCTGCCTTAGGAGTGGAATTGTTTGGTAGATTAGAGTGCTCCGAGGAAAAACCATGTCAAGGTATATATATAAACGCGTATTTTATACTTAATTAAAACTAATGAAAACTAATATATTTTTTCTTCTTTAAGGATTGGGAGAACATGCTCACTTTGAAAACTTCGGGATGGCGTTTTTAACTTTATTTCGAGTGGCAACTGGAGATAACTGGAATGGCATAATGAAAGATACATTACGCGAGAACTGTGATCCGGCTGTAGACTGTGTTCGAAACTGCTGCGTGTCCACAATAATAGCACCTATATTTTTCGTAGTATTCGTGTTAATGGCCCAATTTGTACTTGTCAATGTAGTCGTCGCGGTAAGTGGACAAATTTCTATTATTCAATACATCACATCAATCAACAGATTTTTAAAATAAATAAAATTCAATAATTGTTATGTTTTATTAGGTATTAATGAAACATTTGGAAGAATCTCATAAGCAAATGGAAGATGAAATTGATATGGATGTTGAGCTTGAGCGTGAATTAGAGCGAGAGGCTGATGATGAAGAGGACCGTGCTCTATGCCGAGCGCTTGAACAATGCACGGTACCTCCATTGCCACTCAACAAGGTACCATCACTTCCAGCCAATTTCACTTACAGTGAGCCAAAGCACCAGCCGGTACCCTCACCAGCACGCCTCGCCCGTCGCCGACGCACCTTACACTCACACCATGCTTTATTACCAACACAACTGCAACAGAGAAGGGCATCGCTCTCACCTCATGCCTTCGTTCGTCGTCGGCAGGACTCTTCGTCAGAACCACCACCAGCTCTATATGAAGAGGATGCACGATTTATAGACGCCGATGACATTGATGAATTAGAACCGTCGTCGCCACCTCCCAGGCGAGATTCATTTGCACATAACCGACGTCAGAGGGTTGATAAACGAAATTCTTTGAGAGGTGAAGAAGCGAGGCTTCTACGGCCTGTGCTGTTAACAGTTCCATCTTCACGTCCAAATTTGAGACTGCCTCTTAATACTAAAAAGAGACCATCTGAATCAAGCAGCGATAATAGCCAACGTAACACTCCCAAGTCACAGCTTACTCCAGAAGACGTCGAACCACCGCTTAGTGAAGAAGAGCGAATTCGAATTGTTATAGCTGAGAGAAGAAAAATAGATGGATCTAGAACAGAGCCGGAGGATGGCGTGGAATTATCTGAACGTAATTCCTAGTCCAGGCGAGGCCGGCCGCAACAACACCATGAAGTCTATATATAGACATCCATCTCTTTCTATCGCCATTCCTCGTAGATCCTTCAAAACTTCTAGTGGGGAGGTACGTGAGCGACTAACACTTTTTGAACACATTCGTGTTAGAACTCGGTTGCAAGATACTATATCAGTGAATTAATGAGCTTGTGTAATATGATGTGTTCTTAATTCTAAAGTTTGTGTTACGTGAGAGCTGATGAGTGATTCGGACTGCGTTGATTTTCCCCAAGTTTATCTTCTCTATCCAATCTAATAGAAGCCCACCCTTGTGTTTTCCATTGCGGCCGGTTCTTAAGTGTTGACAAAGAGACTTAAAATTAATGTGTAAAATTCTAGTTAGGTAGATATAGTGCTAGTCAATTTATTCTGAATAAACATCTTCTATGAGAACTCTGTTCTTCTCTTAAATCTAAATTCATATTTACGGTGCTTGTTGTTATAGAATATTGTTTTTATTATCTATAGTACTGTAATGTAATAAATTTCTATCCTTTTCATTAACGAATTTGTTCGCGTAAGAATCATTTAATTCGATAATTTTACTTAAAGGCAACGATACAAAAAAGGACATTTAATTCTAAAATTATGTTCGTAATTTAATTTTAATAATAGGCAACGACTGTAATTATCTCAGCATCTATTTGTAGATAAATAATTTGTTACTGTATTTAGAATATTTTCTATTATAGCAATTACTATGGAACCAAACTTGTGAATTGAAATTAATAACTACTTAAGATTGAAGAAAAATATATTTTCCAGTAAATAAAAGGGTCTATTTTCTTATAAATGTATTAAAACTAATAGAACATAGCAATACAATGAGATGCATAATTGTTAAGAAGTTGTGAATAGATTTCAGTATTGCACTGTAATAAAGCTACTCTATTTTGTCTATGAAATGTGCCAAAGTTACCATGGGTAAAGATACAAATTATTCAATTAAAACAGCTCAAATTGATAAGATAATTAGCATTTAGCACTAAAACGTAAGTTTAACTGCTTTATAAAAGATTTTAAATTTCACGTAGCGAGACCAAACATGGTTATTACATATTAAAGTTAGTCAATAGCTCTAATGTTCCAATTCTCATTTTTAAGGTTAGAACAAACTCCTTTGCATATGTATCCCACACATAATTGTGGTACTCAAATATCATGCATGTATAAACGACAATCTTCAAATGGATACAGATTGGGCTTTGAACTGAGAGAAACAATAATTAGAAAGTGATAACTATGTTCTTATCGTATCGCCCGCGTTCATTTGTCGAAGTTGAGGCATGTGTGAAATATTGGTGTGAAAGGGATGCAGATATCTCCTTTGCCGTTCACTACATCGCGATCGTTTCTCTTTCTACAGCTTATATGCCTACAAAACTGTATCCATTTAAAATCGCCGTGTGTACGCAGGAGCATCTGACTTTAAAAATGCAATTGATAAATTAAATAAGCTTCTCGAGGTAAATTAATATTATGATCGTAGTTAGGGTTGTCAGCAATAAATTTTATAGATCAACTGTGCCTTCCCTATTTCTTATTAGTCTGTGGATTTGTCAGTAGACTTGAATTGTATACTTTATATATAAATATATAATGTTACTAAAATATTGTTACAAATATCTGTAACTAGAGCGTGATCTTCTGGCGTTTTATACCGTTGTCTTCTAGAATTTTCTACTCAGAATAACGTTCTATAGCAGAATATTTATAACTTCTGTCATCGAACATCTTTATAGCATTTAATAATTCTAAACTTGTTATTTGTTGCACAATTATTTAGCTATTAATATTGTATAATTCTAAATAAAGATATAGAATCCAATACAAATCATTAACAGATTTCACTTAAGACATTTGTAACTCGGACAATAAATGTTATTGCTCTAAGTATTGAGTCGATTGTAGCTTAATCAATCTGTGGTATTTAAATTTATCTCAAGAATATTCTGTCATGGAAATTGCTCTGTATGTTTATTTGGAATTACAATTAGTGTAAGTTAATCGACATTAGTTGTTAGTTATTTGTAAGACATTATCACATTGTGTGCTGTTTTTCTCGTCTTCCATTTGTCTGTTTTATAAGCTAAGATTGGACACATTACTTGGGACATTCTTCCTACTATTCTCAATAATGTTCTTAATTTATTATCTTTCCTTTATTCTTTAATGAAATTCTATATTTTCATTTTATTACGATAGATAAGGTTCTTCAAACTAAACTAGTAGGACCATTGTCTAACGTTCTGAAGTAAACAAAATATCAAGATTCTGTCGACGAATTCGAAATTTTGACAAGATTTTTCGCTTCGTGAACTGAATTTTGTTATTTTATGTAACAAATATTGAAATCCAATATGTGATGGTTATATAAACAGTTGACAGTTGGTCTTATGTGGACGCTTTTATTACACTGTTTACTTTTAAATGTTTCTTAAATTGGTTCTATAAGTAGGATTCTAAGGCTCATTATCTATTGAAATAAATGCGTGAGCTAGTTTCATCCACTGACTGATTGACCGAAATTGTGTCAACTCGGAATATAAAATAGTTAGAATGGATACAGGTCCTATTAACATAGTGGGAACTAATATTTTGGCAATTTTCATTATTTTAAATAACTATTAACAACAAGGAAGAATCTACAGAAGCAAACTAAGCGCAATAACAACTTTAAATTGCTCTCCTATAAAATTGCAATTTGTGTAGATTCTATCATGTTAGTAGGACCCGGCGATTTGACGCTACTCATAGATAGTAGACCTAAGTCCTATCATGAAAACTTTAAGTCATTTCTAAAATTAATACTATTTATTTAATAAATTTGTTTAATACTCGGTTTTAATAGTCGACTTAAGCATAGCATTTTCGTGATATATTTAGACTTCGTGATAATGGAATTAATTTTCTTGGTACTGACTGTAAAATGTATATTTTATATATAAGAAGTATGAACAATGTTCATTAGATGGGTTATATGTGTTAAACATTTAGCTGGTCAACTATCAAGTTACGAAATGTTAGGTTGAAAAATAAAAACAAAGTCCAAAACATATTTTTTTATTTATTATCCCGAATGCCTGATTTTTTATACGGAGCGATTTTAGTGCAGTTTAGTTCAGTTTGTCCCCGATAGGTTCGCATTATTCGTTCCATAGAAAACAAACATATAAGTAATAGTTAAAAATTATTACTAAGTATTAAAATTACATTGTCTGTTAAATTTCGATTAAAACTGTCAAGCATAAAAAAAACCTAACAAGTTTTCACAACTCGTAAAGAACAATTGCTCATAAATTTAATATTGTACAAAATGAATTTACAAACTAAACTGAATGTCCAAGTAAATTCTGTTAAAGAACTTAAAATGATAATATTTATGTTAATATTCCCTTTGCGGCGCAATTAATGAAACAGCAATCACAAAGTTGGCTTTTAGTTGTGTTCCGCAGCAATTTTAAACTTTAAAATGCTTTTCCAGACAAACTGAAATTTTGTATAGGTATTATTTAAACATAGTTAAATAAATTTAGTTTTTTATTACTCAATGACTTCTTAGGCGTACGATATTCCAAACGAATTGTTATTATTTTATACGCCTGCATACAAATATGTATTGTGTATTTAATGAGAGTTTAAATATTTATTAACACTAGGTTTACGGGACGCGTCAATTTGACGCATTTTGACTTTTATCAGAGGATTACCAAAAACTGTTTGAAGTTTTATTTTATCTCTTTGTATGACTTTTATTCATTGATCGTGGGAAATATAAATTGAAGTCTATTTTCTTTAAAAGTGTTGAATTACTGAACTTGTCTATGTGGTACACCTATCTCTACGATATGCGTCAAATTGACGCGTTTTAGTAGAAGTAGGTATATAGAAAACGTCCGTAAACCTAGTGTTAAACAATATTTTTTTAAAGTAAGAAATGAATTAAATAAGAAACAGAAATCAACATCAGCCTTTTTGTATAAATTGTTAATAATCCTTTCTTATCTGAGAGAAAGTTTGTAGAAAACAATCCTTTGTCGCTGCCCTGCGTATAGGTCCTTAATTTGTATGGGTTGACGGCACAAAGAAGTAAAGCAACAGGCGGCTTGAATTGAGTTTGCAACAATCTTTGCGAGAACATCCTACCTTGCTACAATCTCATTTACATAATTCCTCGAAACGAATTTTAATGGATTCTTTATTGTGTTGAACAATGTAATTCTTTTTCTTGAAAGGACAGAGATTATTATTTCTAACCCTCAATTTACCCAATGGTATATTTCTACACTATTTGCCGATGGGGTCAATTCAATATTCCCTTTTTTTGTTATCCTAGAGTGCGAATAATGAACGAAAACAATTGCTACCACAGAGAAGTACCGACTTGCTAAGACATCCGGTTACTTTCAAGCCGTATCCAAGACGAGACTAGATTACAACAAGGCGGTTACACTTAAGAGCAGTGGTATCACCCTGAAACAGCGGGCTGACCTAATAACTATTAACAGTATCTTTAAGTTTAATGAAGACTGTTTTAAAATAGTTCAGATTTACAATCCACCATGATACTGCTTGAATATCTATGCAAAGTTGCGATACCATAACGTAGTTGATAAATATTCTTGCTCAAGGTTCCGTATCGTGGATTGAGGTCTCTAAATAAAATATTAAAAATATTTAAAGCTTATCAATATAGTTCCTAGGACCTGTAGAACAAATTAAGGGTTAAAGCAAATTTTTCAAACCCTTTATCTTTAACACTTTAAGGGAAGGACCCATTTTAATTCTAGATGAAGTGCGATTGCAAATTGAAGTTCTTTTGTTGATTTCTCATTTAAACAAGTACATACTTAAGTAAGCCATAGTCGTAAATCAAGTTTAGAAGTTAAGATCTTTCCACGTTAATTTGTCTTCAATATTAAACAACAATTGAAAACAGTCATAATTATTAATTTTGTTTTGTATATTAATAAGAATGTTAATGCTACTGGTATAAAAAATTAGTCATTGTAGAAAACATAGTAAGTCAACAGAGAAATCACATAGTGAGACTGCTTAGACGTCCTATAAAGTCGACGATCGTTTCTTAGCGGTAAGGCTTCATATATCTAGCATAAATTAGAAAAAAAATATCAAACCATTGTGTTTTTTTAACACGCTTTTATTAGCTTGGGTTGTATGTATGTATGTATGTAACGGAATCTTCGAGCATAATTTTCACCAATTTCCAGAAGTCTGATTAATTTGAAACTTTGCATACGTATTAAGGATCGATGACAATGCAATAATTTAATAACAGTTTTCCATAATCCTTATTAGGACCGCCAGGATTTATAAATTCTTTTATAGATCCTGTTTAGTGGAGTAAAAGAGATAAAGCTAGCGCGCGTGTTTTTAGTTTTTTAAACTATTTAATTATTATTAATAATAATTATTAATAATTATTATTTAACGTATATAATATGAATCCGAGTCAATAATAAGACGTAGGTATAAAGCGTTTTTATTTATTCAAATCACAGTTTAGTAGAAGTGGTCCACCAAATGTAGGTTTAATAGGATTTCCTTGAATCTATTTTAGTTTGTACTACGAAATACAAAGTAAGCTACATTGCTTTCCGGTATTTCTAGAGATTAAATTATTGTAACTAAAACTGTGTTGTCATAAATACTTCCTTTATTTAAACCAGTCTTTCCCAAAATGGGCGATAACGCCCCCTGAGGACGCTAGAGGGGGGTTTAATTAAACTCCAGGCAAGACTAAATTGTATTGAGGTAAAAAAGGGGGCGCTACAAAATAATTGATTTGCAAAGTGGGGTTAGACAAAATAAGTTTGGGAACCTCTGATTTAAACAAACTCTCAATAAAAATCGGTTGTCTGTAAAGTCGGTTTACTGACGTCTATCGTCGAACGCTGCCGAACGTGAAGACCGATTGTGTCTCTTTGTCGCTCGTTCCGCGCTCTCGCTTGCACTTCAAGCCTTACATGGAACGCCTCAGAGCGAGGTAACGCCGCATGAGTCATGTTTTTTCGTGCGTGCAGCCGGCTCAATCGAATTATAAGACGTTGTCACGTCAAAAACACTTATTATAAGATAAGTGACTATTTTCATGACTACCTGCGTGACTGAAATGATTGTGTGTATCTTGGTGTGCTTATATACTCGTATATAATTGTATTGAGTAAAGATACTTAATTAAAGCTAAGCAAAAATGTATCTACTAATACTAACATTGCATTGTATAGGCTATGATTGGCGAGTTTATTGCGATTTCTTCTCGTCATATGCCTTCACGAAATCTTGTAGATTATGTCTATGAGTTTAAAGGATCCATGCGAAATGAATATGTTTGATCTTGATTTCGAATGAGTAGAGACAATTTTTAATTTGTATATGAATTAAATAGACATAGTGGGGGCGATTATTATCTGAACCTCACGGATAGGAC